>JACEFZ010011482.1:2500-47500 GCA_014155875.1 Cepaea nemoralis
CCACAACAGTATTCAATGCCTGCTGGATGGATGCATCCCAGATTGTTGATTAGCTGACATTCAATTTTAAGTCTGACGCAGCTATTGGAGAAGCAGGGTTTTAATGCGGTGACACATGCATCGTCGACTCCATTATGGTTGGAGGAATTGAAATGGTTGGGGACAGGTTTGTCAGCGCCCTGATTGATGTCTCTGAGGTGTTCTCTAAAACGATCAGCAAGACGTCTGCCCGTTTGGCCAATGTATTTCATATGAAAACCAGGAGGGACCAATATGCAGACAACATCCACACAGAGAGCTTTCGCTTCAGACTTCCACGTAATGGATTTGCTAGCCAAGCAATGTTCCATTTCGTGCAATGGGAAGCTTTTCCACCTTTGATAACGCTTACTCAATGAGCTTTAGATACTGACTGGGACGCTTTTTACATCATTAATGCCCACACAGTAGTGGCACTTGCCGTCTTTACAGACTTAAGGCACAAGGTAGGCTGCATATGCTGCTGACTCAGCATCTCTCCTCCATGCAGCAGAGGATGAGTAACGGCCTGGCCCTCACAACTGGGGGAGATTGACTTAGAAGCGTTCAGCCATATCCCTCAGCTTAGAGCCGTAGAAAATATGTCTGGACCAAGCATGTAGTGACACCTTGCAAATTATTCGGACTTTACACGCAATGGATTTAGTATCCAAGGTATATTACATTTTGTTTCAGTTTCGCTTCAACCCCACTGAGGTTGCTAGTCGGCATCGGTTATGGTCAGAACTACGACGGTGTCTGATCGTCCATACGACTCTGACTTTCGTTCTTGTTTAATGAAAACTATTTATTTCCCAAATGCTTTCTCTTTTTTGCGGCGATCCAAGAATTTCACCTCTAATGCCGCAATACGAATTCCTCCGTTTGTCACTGTTAATCATTATCTCTAGTTCCAAAAACCAATCAAAACAGAACCGAGGTCCTATTCCATTATTCCACGCACCATTATTCAGGTAGCTGAAGCCTGCTTTGAACACTCCAGATCCAACTACCACCTTTTTGATTTCAACAATTTTAATATACACTAGTGGAGCTGGAATTACCGCGGCTGCTGGCACCAGACTTGCTCTCCAATAGATTCTCAGTTAAACTGTTTAAAGTGTACTCATTCCAGTTACGAAGTCTCGATATAGTCCCGTATTGTTATTTTTCGTCACCGTGCCGGGAGTGAGTAAGTTGCGCGCCTCCTGCCTTCCTTGGATATGGTAGCCGTTTCTCATGCTCCCTCTCCGGAATCGAAGCCTGATTCCCCGTTACCCGTTACAAACACGGTAAGCATGTCATGTACCATCGACATCTGATAGGTCAGACATTGGAAAGATGCGTCGCTGGCATGTGTTGTTTGACCATCAAGAATGATGATGATCATTCATTTCATCCAGTGGGGTTGAAAGTATGGAGCTGTGAGTTATACTTTGGCTGATAAGACCTATTTTGGCTCGAAATGTTCTTTGACAATGTGGCCAAAGAATGCTTGACGTTCCAGGAGTAATGATGTACTCCACGAATGTCGGTCTTTGACAGCAGTCTCCCAGGTGACAAGATCAATTCTACAAGTGTCCGCACCCTTGCGTAATGATGTACGCCACGAATGTCGGTCTTTGACAGCGGTCTCGCAGGTGACAAGATCAATTCTACAAGTGTCCGCACCCTTGCGTAATGATGTACGCCACGAATGTCGGTCTTTGACAGCGGTCTCCCTGGCGACAAGATCAATTCTACAAGTGTTCAGCGAGAGTGTCTTTAAAGCGTTTCCTCCGGCGTTGTGATCGGGTATGCGTGTTAAGTGACCAGCTCAGCACATCTGATTCTTCATTAGTATAGTGTGGATACTGGGCATGGACGCTCCTTCTAGAACTTCAGTGTCTGGGATCTTATCTTGCCATTTAATCTTCAATAGCTTAAAGACAAGACTATAGAGAAGGCAATGGAAGACAAGACTATAGAAAAAACAATATTAGAAAAGAGCAAGGAAAAGACAATGAAAGACAAGAATAGAGAAAAGACAATGCAAGACAAGACTGGCGAAAACTAGAGAAAAGACAAGAGTAAAGAAAAGCCAATGCAAGACAAAAGCATCGAAAACAAAACTAGAGAAACAACAAGGAAAACTTGAATATATAAAACAAGACTTTAAAAAATAGACGATAAGACTAGAGAAAAGATAAAACATGTCAAAACTAGAGAAAAGACAATGAAAGACAAAACTAGAGAAAAGTCAATGAAAGACAAAACTAGAGAAAAGACAATGAAAGACAAAACTAGAGAAAAGACAATGAAAGACAAGACCAGAGAAAAGACAATGAAAGACAAGACTGGAGAAAAAAAAAAAACAATGCAAGACAAGACTCGCGAAAACAAGACTAGATAACCGACAGCGTAAGAGAAGAATATAGACAAGGATACACAAGACAAGACATCTCATTTGATGTATAGGTTTTGCAGATTAATGTTGTTGTCATGCAGCTATGATGTTTATAATTGTGTGTTGTTTGATGGACATTGCACAATGGTGTTATGTTTTACCAAACGAATAGAGTCATTCTAAGAGTTGTGTTTTCTAATTAATGCACTATTTATTCATAAGCAGTCGGTGCGCTCACTCTTAAACTTCCGTTGCACTGATGGCGATGTAAGGCGTTCAATTCCCAAACTAGCATTAAGTTGGACTTCAGCGTTGACTTTTCTTTCACAAAGCAAAGGCAAACTTTTTATTTTTATTTGCATATCCTTTACAGGACATCGCTGTCAACACCAGCATCTTTCAGTTGTATGTTGATTTCTTGGCAAGATTACGCTCAGTAGTTTGCCATTGCTCACATACCCCGTAAGTTACCGATGCGATTCGAACCACTGCTGATTCTCACCATCATCACGTTACCCACCAGAGTATACGAGATTACGGAGGAAAGTCATAACCTCTAAGCCACGAAGCCGGCAATGGCAAACTACTGGACGTAAAATTTTATAGAAAATCAGTCTGGGGTTGATGGCAAGGTCCTGTAAAGGAGATGTAACATTGTTACTGATTCATGTTTAGGTCGTCCTCTAGGTTTGTTTATGTTGTTGTTGTTGTTGTTGTTGTTGTTGTTGTTGTTGTTGTGTGTTGTTGTTATAGTTGACATAATTATGTTGCACCTGTTTAAATCAGGGCTGTTCTATCTGCACCCATTCCCTCGCTAGCCTATGGGTCACCTTTGAGCAAGGTGGAGAACCCCATAAGCCTACCTAGCAGGGCAGCGTGAAAAGCCCAAACTTATGGACAATTCATGTGATGATGATGAGCATGAAACCATTTAATAGGTGATACAATGAGCTGAAGTTCAACCGACAGATAGTTGTTGGTTATAGTCTCCAGTTCCCTACAGTAGGCAGAGGATTTCTTTATAGGGTGAATACCTATATTCCCGACCTGTATGGTCGAGGCCAAGAAGGAAAGCAATGACTTACTAACTTATTTACATATGTCTAGCACACCGTGAACCGATAACTCACTGAATATCACATGACCCTTGGACCAGATATCATTAATACTCGCTGTTACACTGCAGCAGTTCTTATCGCTGTTATCGTTACCATCGCTGTTATCGTTAATACTCGGTGTTATCGCTGCAGTCGTTGTTGTAGTTACCATCGTTGTCTGTCGCTAATATCGGTGTTGTCGCTACAGTCGCTGTTGTAGTTACCATCGTTGTTGTCGAGACTATCGATGTTATTATAGCTACAGTCATTGTTGTCGCTACGATCGGTTTATTATCGCTACAGTCGTTGTTGTAGTTACCATCGATGTTGTCGCTACCATCGGTCTTATCTCCGCTGTCGTTGTTGTCGTTACTTTCTGTGTTATTCTATGTACAGTCGTTGTTGTCGCCAGCATGGTGTTGTTATCGATACAGTCGTTGTTTTGTTATCATCGTTGTCTGTCGCTAATATCGGTGTTATCGCTAAAGTCGCTGTTGTCGTTAATATTGTTGTTGTCGAAACCATCGGTGTTATTATCGCTACAGTCGAAGATAAACTCTATGGACTGCAAAGTGAACTAAAAAAGACTGTTAGATTCATACAAGAGACAACATTACAGTTATAGACATATTTCAAGCGAACGAAAGAAGAAGAAGAAGCTACAGTAATTTTTGTCGCTACCATCGGTTTATAATCGCTATGGTCGTTGTTGTCGCTACCATGGTTGTTATTTTCGCTACAGTCGCTGTTGTCGTTACCATCGGTGTTATCCCTGTTATCGTTACCGTGGCTGTTATCATTACGATCATTACTATTGTAACATGCCTGGGGGTCATTGACATCACCGGCCAGGAGAAATAATAGACGGAGGTGAAATGGGGATGGGTAGTAAGTCCCCGGAGGGGGCAAATGAGAGGACACTGATGGAAAGGGAAGTCGTGGAGAAGTCAGCCCGCGAGGGTAGTTGTGGGGCAGACAGTTTGACCTGTGGGGTAGTTGTGTGAAGTCAGGAGACTGAAAAGGACAGTGGAGTTTTAGGACCCGACGAGTGTAGGTCGGTGGACCGGGAAAGTGAAGAATAGGGGAGTTAGCGATACAACTCCTCCTGTGGTTTTCAGTGATAGGAATTCTGAGACTAAGTATTAAAGACTGAGCCCGGTTATCAGCAGACATAGTGAGTGAAGCCTAATCAAATCAAATCAAATCAACTTTATTAGGGTCACAAATTAGGCGCGCAGGCCCGTCTTACATTCGGCCCCTCCAATCACTCGTCTTTCGTTCATCAAGAGCATTATACATTTACATAGGAAGAATAGTAAACATTGTGAAATGAATGTTGTAAACATAAACAAGGCTAATTAAAATGTTACGAAGCCCATCTCCCACCTATCCATACATCACCCCAACCACACAACACCCCCACCTACCCACACACACGCGCACCAAGGGACACATACACACCCCCACCTACCGACACACACGCACACCAAGGGACACATACATACCCCACCAACCGACCCATCCCCCTCCCGCACATCCCCCACCGACACACACTGCTCTCACCTGATACCCCAACCAAAACACACTCGCCACCCACAAACATTCCCCCACCAACCCACATATCCCACGCCCATCCACATCCTACCCCGCACATCCTCTCCCCACCCACACCTCAAACCACCCATCCCCCAACCACATCTCCATCGACAACATATTCCCCACCCACACACACAATCCCCCACCAACCCACACATCGCACATCCACTCACACATCCCCAAACCATACACACACATCCCCACCAACTGACATGTCCCTCCCCCCCCACACACATCTCCCTAACCACCCATACATCCCAAATCCACTCACACACACCCCACCACCCACACATACAACTTCCAACCCACCCACACATGCCTTAACCTAATCCCCCACCACACAATCCCCCACCCGCACATCACATACACCCCCTACCACGCACTATTCCCAACCCACGCACCACACACACACATATCCCTCACCAACACATCCCCACTTACACACCACACACATATCCCCCACCCAGATACCACACAATATTCCCACCCACTCCCACACAGATACCCTTACCCATCCACCCCACATACCCCCACTCACACACCACAAAAATCCCCCACCCACACACACGTACCTCACCCACACAATATCACCAACCAACACACCACACACCTCTCCCCACCCACACACGCATTCCCTACCCGTCCACCAACACACACTCACTCACGCATACATCCTCCATCACGCACCCACACACCCCCACCCACCCCCAACCAAACATCTCTCGATCACAATACCCCTACCCCCACACACATCCTCCACCCACTCACACATCCCACCCCGACACATACAACTCCCTCACCCACCTACACATCCCTAAGCCACTCACACACCCCCACCCACACTTTCCCCACTCACACACACATCTCCCACCCACACTCCCCCACATACTTCCCCCAACCACCACAATCCCCTGCTCACCCACACATATACCCCACCCATACGCACATTCCCCGCACCCATCACACACATCCCCCACACCACATACTATCCTCCACCCATACCACCACAAAACATACCCTCCACCCACACATCATTCACACATCCCCCACCAACACACCGCACACATATCTCAAACCCACACACCATACACTTCTCCCCACCCGCCCTTCCATCCCAAATCCACCCAACACAATCCTCTACCCACACAACCCCGCCTCCCACACATACTTCCTCAAACCATCCACACATCTCCACCCACATAAACACACATCCCCTGCATCCGTCCCATACACATATCCTCCACCCATACACACATCCCCACACCCATTCCAGCACCCTTACTTTCACCACCACACATCCATCCACACATCCCACCAACACCCACAAATACCACTACCCACCAAAACCCACACACCCCAACCCATCCAAATGCATACCTTCACCCACACACCCCCACCCACACATATCCCCACACTCACACACATCCTCCACATATACTCACACTTCCTCACATCTAGACACATACAAAATGTCTCACGTTAGTATTGAAATTAGTATGAACAACCTCCCACACTTTACTCACACACATACACTGAAACTTGTCATGAGCAGTCTCATAAAAATGTTAAACATGGAGAAAAATGTGTACATAAAATGTATGTGACGTAAAAATAGTTATGCTCTCTCTCTCTCTCTCTCTCTCTCTCTCTCTCTCTCTCTCTCTCTCTCTCTCTCTCTCTCTCTCTCTCACACACACACACACACACACACTCACACACACACACATTCACTCTCACGCTCACACATTCACTCTTCCGCTCATTCATTCACTCTCACGCATTCACTCTCACGCTCACTCATTCACTCTCCCGCTCACTCATTCACTTTCCCGTTCACTCATTCACTCTCCCGCTCACTCATTCACTCTCCCGCTCACTCATTCACTCTCACGCTCACTCGTTCTGTATCTCAATCACACTCACTGACTCACTCACTCAAACTACAGTAATTAACATGAGTTTATATTATGCATGATAAAATCGAATGGTATTTAACTGATAATATGACAGATGAGAATACACAAACATATGGATTCGCGTGTTACATAACATGCGTGTTACATGACATGCATCTGCTCAGCTCTCTCTCTCTCTCTCTCTCTCTCTCTCTCTCTCTCTCTCTCTCTCCCTCTCTCTCTCTCTCTCTCTGTATTCTTTCATATACACACACTCACACGCATGCGCGCGCTCACACACACACACACACTAACACATCAACTCTCCCACTGTCTCACTCTCTAACACACAATCCTTCACACACACACTCACTCTCTCAATCACACTCTCTCACACATACACATACACATGAACGCATACACATGAACGCATGCACGCACGCATACACTCCCTCACTCACTCTCACACATACACGTACGAATGCATGCACTGACACATTCCCCCACCATTTCTCGCTCAATCACTCTCTTCACACACACGCATGCACGTGCGCACACACGCATTCACTCTCTCCCTCTCACTGACACCCACTTTCTCTCTCTGTCTCTCTCTCTGTCTCTCTCTCTCTGTCTCTCTCTCTCTCTCTCTCTCTCTCTCTCTCTCTCTCTCTCTCTCTCTCTCTCTCTCTCTCTCGCTCCCACACGCACACACATATATAGTGAACAATTATGGTTAAACAATTATAATGAACAATTATACTGAACAATTATACCAGTAAATGAATTATGGTGGCATATAGTCGGTATGGATTAAGTATTGAAAGAGTTTTCGGTTAAATGTGTAGGGACTCATTGGAGTTTTCAGATCTGGAGGCAGATCATTCCATAAGTGAGCACCAGAATAGGCGAAACATGTTTTGTATAGGTCCAATCTAGGCTTTGAGACATGTAACAAATTTAGGCGCTTGCTGTTCATTGCATTAGATTGAATCAGCGGCAGAAGATACTCTGGGGTATTTTGAGATATAATTTTATTCACTAATTTGGCTTTGTTGAAAAGGAAGCGCTTTTGTAGTGGCCTAGCCCTAGAGAGAGGGTCGGATAGTTAGCGGAGGCTTAGATCCAGAGTGGGTTGGATCCAGTGAGTTCGGGCCGGGAGAGTTGCTAGTAAACTGTCGTGGTGGATGAGATTAAGTAGGCCTTGAGAAGGCAGTGTTATTCGAGTGTTCGGTTGTGATGAAGATATATTCTGAGATAATTATTGTTCCAGGATTTATATGTTGTGTGGTTCCGTGTTAATTCACAATTGACAGGATATTATGTGAGCAAACTGACTCTTGTTTACTGACTGGTGGATTTGTGCTGTAGGGGTGACTTGTGGTGTAAGACAGGTGGCTAGCTCAGCTTTCACTATGCCGTAATATAGACGGGGCATTATGATCTAGACAACGACCAATCTTAGTTTGGTACAAAAGAGTTTGTGTCACTATCGTTAAATTGCGGTTATCGTTAACATTGTTGTTATCGTATTCATTGTTGTTATTGTTACGATTATTGTTGTCACTTTCCTAGTTGTTATTGTTTGCCATCATTGTTATCATTACCATCAAAGCTCTCTTTATCATCGTTGTTATCGTTACCATCGTTGTTATCGCTGTTATAATTACCATAATCGCTACCTATAAAATTATTATTATAGTTGTCACGCACACATATTTCTCAGTGTCACTTGGCTAAGTGGTGTTTCCCAAGACAGCGTCAGAATTCTTTCTTCTGACCAACACGGCTCTGTGGTTAACACAGCTCCACAAAATGGGCACCAGACACTTCTCGGAATGTCCTGAGAATTGTCTGGGAAGGAAAGGCGGTGAGGAAGAAAACTGTCACGGTATGCCGTGATATGTGAAGCTATAACACTTCACACTCCAAATGCAGTATCTGACATGGGTTATCCTTTACCGTACAAATGTTTCATTCAACATTTTATCGAAAATAGGGGCTACCTGCTGACAATCAGGTACTGAAAAACCAGTAAACACAAAATATAACTAGGTATATCGGAGTGGTAGATCAAACGTTTAGTCTTCCCACATCAGGGCGACAATTAGCAGTACACGTGTGTACCTTGGGCGCGTTAAAAATAATCAGAAAGTGGAGTTCGAAAAGAGTAGCCACTGTAGTAATATTTTCTAAATTGCTTTTTAATTATATAACCTACATAGTTGTATACCTCTAGAAAAAACAAATCCAACGATACCTTATTCAAGTCTGTAAGTCAATTGTAAGCTGAGATATTAATTTTTGTATGTCAGTTTATTATTTAACATATTGGGAAATGGTCAAAATCCCATTTGGAAAAGTGTGACCACAAAACACATAAGCTAAGGGCAGATAACTGCTCTTGGTTTTCTTTTCGCTAAGGGGTATAACTCAGGTTGTTATTTTGAGCGCCACCGTTAAACGCAAAATTCAAATTAAAACCTCAAACTCCCTCTTCCTCCTGCCTCTTCCTCCACTCCAACCCCCTCCTTCGCCCCCCCTCTCCATTCTTTCTCCTCCTCCTTCCTCCTAAAGCCATTTTAATAATATGGCACATTTTCCCAATTGCAAAAATAGTTCAATATGACAGTCATGTAATAATAAAAATTGTGAATGATGTAATAATCCCAGTAGTCGGCTGCATTAGCGCATTCGGCATTGGTTATGCTGACGTCGTGCGTTCGAATCTCCACGAAGAATTTTTGTGTCCTCAGTAGCATAGTGGTAAGTGTCTCTGCCTGTCATGCAGGAGCTCGAAGTTCGAATCCCCTCGGGGAGGCAATATTTTAAGGCTCAGTTGGTTAGAGCGTCGTGCTAATAACGCGAATGCCGTGGGTTCGATCCCCATACTGACTAGCGAAATGTATTGTCCATTACCCCATGTGCACAACAATCACCTTCAGATTGATAGGAAAGCAGCAGTCAATTTGAGACAATATATTTCTATACCACCGACTAAAATGAGACTTAAAATAATGTAATAAACCCTAATATTTATGGTGGCAAATCATGCACTTATAGTAACTGAGTAACTGTTATTAATCAATTAAATTATTAAATCTTTCACTGATTCAAATCATGTGATATTAATAAAATAGTGACACCATCTGTTCTGTTTTCTTGTCCCATATATATTAATATGTATGGTTTCTATTGGCTTTATTAATAGAGTGTATTATGTGATTTACTTTAGAAGCTAGATGCTGGGTTTATTATGAGGCCTTTTAATTTATTTCCATTAGGTCAGATCTTGCAATAATAATTACACCATTCTATTTGTTTTGCTTTGCCATCCCACAATAAAATTATAGTGTCAGTGTCTATAATAAGCATGCCAAAAACTGTTGCATACATTTACAATGAAAGCTGCATATTTTACTACCCATTGAACATGTTTAATTAGGTCAGAGCATGTGTTAAAGAATAATAATGACATATACATGTTTCTCACTTTTAATAAGAGAAACAACAGTATATGGTAGACAGTTCATTTAATAACATGTATAGCCATGCTGCCGGCATGTTTAATGAGTATTTAGGATTATAACTGTGCAATTTTTCGTGTACATTACTTCGACGAACTTACAGAACAATAAATCTGTCTCAATATTACACACCACTGTGAACTATACAGGTGTCATTAAGGTATACTTTTCATTTAGTATACTTTCATAGTCTTTAGAGTATACTTTTTCATTTAGTCACCATCATCATCATCATCTTCCACTTCTGCCGTCAAGCGTCGTGGGGAGGAATAATTTATGTTCCAGCGTCCGGTGGGCGGCACTGGATAGTGTCATTCCGTGTGGTTGTACAATGTCTCTGATGTCATCAATCCATTTTCTTCTTGGACGTCCTCGTGGTCTCGTCGATGATCTTTGATGTAAGGCCAGTGATGGTAGTTGCTTATGTTGCATTCTAACGACATGGCCAAACCACTTGATCTTCTGTCTTTCAATAAATGTGGCACAAGGTGTTGATCCCACAGTCTGTCAGATAACAGCGTTTCTTACTCGGTCTCGGATTGTTAAGTTGGCAGCTCTCCTCTAGCATCTCATTTCGCAGGTGTTGATTTTGTGAAGGTGTAATTTGGGTAAAGTCCAGGTTCGAGACTTGTAGCATAGGGTTGGTGTGAGTATGCTGTTTATTATCTGTCGTTTTGCGGGCATGGTTATGTTTGGATGTTTTAGTAAGGGTGATAGTTGATATGTAAGTGCACTAGCTTTTTGACATCTGATTTCAATTTCTCTGTCCAATCTGCCATCTTCTGTGATCAGACTTCCAAGATATTTGAATTCTGTAACTTGTTTCAGAGTTGTGTTATTTATCTGTATACTTAGTGGGCCTGGCGATCTGCTAACTTGCATAACTTCGGTTTTGGCTGTGTTTATACTCATATTGTATCTGCTGCAGGTTGAACTCAGATTAGTAATATGATTTTGTAGTCTGCCCTCATCGCTGTAAAACAGGTACTGATCGTCTGCAAATAGAAGTTCATTTATTCCCTGTGGGTCAGTTGTTTCATCTAGAGTAAAGAGTTCTAAATTTTCTGAATCTGTTCTGTCGAGACTTGCTTCTTTGGAAATTCTGTCCATGCAGATATTGAATAGCAGGGGAGAGAGCACACATCCCTGCCTCACTCCTGTATTGACTGTGAACATATCTGATATACCTTCTTGTGTTCTTACTGAACTTTGGCTCGAGTGGTACATGGCTATGATGTCTTCTAGCAGTTGCCCTTGTATCCCAGTCTTCAAGGATGGTCCATAATTTGTATCTGTCTATTCTATCGAAAGCCTTTTCCTGATCTACAAACACAATATTCTGCTGGTCACTATATTCAATAGTTTTTTTCAAAAATTGTCTAAGTGTAAATAATGCATCAGTGCAACTTTTACCTTTCCGAAAACCGAATTGTGCTTTGCTTAACTGTTGTTTGTCAGAGTCTTGCGTAGAGCAAGATAAGTAGCTCGTTTTCTGGCAAGTGTGAAGCAATATCAATCTATCAAATCACACGAAGTGAATATCCGAAAGTATTATTCACACGCTTTATTTACGCGCGGCATTTATTATCGCACAAATATCGCTCACTGACAATCCATAGCAATCATTACAGCATGAACAATATCACTACAATACATAATAATACATGCAAGCAATAAACATCTCACTTACAAGTCAAACTATTCAAGCGTTCGAACCAGTCTCCCACTGTCGTACAGGCTAGCTCTCAATGCAGATTCAAACACGCCTCGCATACCCATGCGACCTGTTCATTCAACAACCTAAGCCCGTCTGCCAGTTCTGGCGTCCTACACGCTACACGCTCACGTCAGCTGGTGTCCCCTGCAAGGTTCACGGGGTGAACTCAATTGCTGTGCGTGGCTGCTTATCCGGGCGTCGTCGAAGACGCCGCGTTCTCTCTGCCGCGTTTAACCTTGATGTGAGACCTTGACACTCTCCACACCCCTTTTTCATGAAAGGATTTCCTTTCATGTACAATATATATCTAGGTGTTCTTAAACATGTCAAAGTCGAACATTATACTTTAACAATTATAATAAATATATACAGGTGAATAGTCAACAATATGTATACACCAATTATGTTGCACTATGAAGTACAACAGTCAAGTACCATCTATTTAATGGGCATTACCTCGATGTGACCCAGCTAGTCCTGTAGGTATCGGCTAAACTGGCCCCTACCTCACAACCAAGAACAAAAATACTAAAATAATCAGGTCAAGCCGTGAGCATCTCCCTCTGAGATGACTCCTTCATCAGACCTCTGTTTAGAGTTTCTAATGAAGGTCAACAGTTTTGGCAATATACTGTCCATATCTAAACGACGTTACATTGACATGTTATTTATCAAGCACACATGTTAATGGTTATAATACATATTTACATATCACCAACAATTTAGAATAATGTCCCCTGGTTATTATACCAAAAATTTAGGAACAATAATTTATCGTCGTTTGCAAGACATAAATTACAATTGCAAATTAATTTCTTAGTGTCATAATTTGATCCTTATTGACAAATGTGCACAAAAAGTCACGTTTGTAAGGAAGCAATCAAGTTACGATGCTGAGATTACATCCTAACAAAATCGACATATACAATTCCGTATACGATACTTTAAATCACATTTTAATACAATTGTCATACATTTATAGACTTTTAATATTAATATGCAAAAAATCGGAAGTATACAGCTGTACTATTACATGTGTTGTGGTGTCATTCATACAACGTTGGTCCGTTCTGGATGGATCTTATATAAACGGAGTAGTAGTTGTTACTATCAGCTGTTGGATCGTCTCTTCCGCCTTCTGCTCGGATTGTACTGTCGCAGTCATCTTTCGTATCTTGTTAAAACGTCTTGGACAACTCGGTCTGGATACCTTCAGGATTACCTCACGTTGTAGTGGCTTGGTAAATTCCTGGATCTTGTAGTGTTGTCCAGTGACACTTCTCTGTAGTGTCTGGTTGTTATAATATTTATGTATTTACAATAATAATTGCATTCTTTCTCATATCTCACAGTTATACAACACATTAGTTTACATAATACTGATTCCATTCTTTCCCATATCTCACAATTATACACGCATTCATTCGCATGATAATAATAAGAATCACAATATGTACATAAGTTATATACATTGGGAGATACAATCTTCCCCATCACAATGGTGTACACAGCGTTACTGACACATTGTCACACTTGGCTGTGGTACTGAGCACTATCTATGTTGCAGTTTTATACACCCTCTGCACTGTGCTCTGGTGTCGACTGGGTATTAGGTTCGTTGTATGGACATCTCGACAAAAGGTCTGCAAGACAGTTTTGTGAACCCTTTATATGGTTAATCTCATAGCTATAGTCCTGCAGAAGAAGGGACCATCTTGCCACCTTGCTGTTACTTGGCGTTCCTCTGGTAACAATTGTCAGCGGAGTATTATCTGTTTTATTTATGAAATGTTTGCCTAACAAAAATCTAGAAAGTTTACGTACCGAAAATACCATGGCAAGAGCCTCGAGTTCAGGTGTCCTGTAATTTCGTTCGCTGGTGTTCAGTTTTTGAGAGACGTAGTATACTGGGTACAAGATTTGGTCGTGTTCTTGGAGAAGCACACCTTCAATGGCTACGGAGCTCGCATCACATCTTAATCTAAAAGTAATATTCAAATTTGGCAATTTCAGAATAGGTGATTTAGAAAAATATGAAAGAATTTTTCGTAAATGCTGGCCTTAAAACATTCACTGTTTACAATCACATTGGGGTGTTATTGTTAGTAGATCAGTGAAACATTTGGTAAATTCAGCAAAATGAGGAATAAACTGTCTATAATATTTAAAAGACCTAACACCTTCGCAACTGTTTCTTAGTTGTCGGAAGCGACAATTTTCAAAATTCTGGACATGATGTTATCGTCAGTTGATAAAAAGCCATTTGAGATCTTTAGCCCAAAAGAAATTTCCTGAAAGGCTATATCAACTTTGGAAGGTTTTAGTCAGTCCATGATGTCTAATTCTGTCAAATGTCTGCTGTGTGCTGTTATGTGCTCTGTCATGTCCTTTGTGTGTATGCAAATGTCGTCCATGTACCAAATGATGTTAGCAATGTCTGTCAAAAGAATTCTTGTCATTCTGACGAAGGTAGCTGGTGCATTGACTAATCCGAAAGGTAGTTTACACCATTCGTATAAACCCCACGGTGTGGCAATGCAGTCAGATGTATACTATCATGATGTACAGCTATCTGCCAGTAGCCTTTTGTCATGTCAAGTTTAGTAAAATAACGTGAGTCAGATAGTTCAGTCAGATGTCTTCACAGTTGCTCATGGTTCTAAATCCAACTGTGTAATGCTGTTGAGTTTACGATAGTCTACACAAGTCTAATAGTGTTGTCCTTTTTGCGTACCAAAACTATTGGTGAACAGAAATGAGATTGTGAACGTCGAATGATATGATTGCTTCTAAATCAATGATTTCTTGATGAATTTTTTTCTTTATAGTGTATAGGGATGGAATATGGTCTACCACTTAATAGGAACGTCAGATGTTAAGATGATTGGTGTTGCACTAAATCTGTCTGTCCTGGGCTGTCAGAAAAGATCTTCCAGTATTCTTGTATCAGTTGTCTGCAACTGTCAGTCTGTGTCTGCGTTAGTTAAGGATTTACCTTAATGTCCTGTACGTTGGTCGTCGTGTCAAGAACTGGTGTCGGTATCTCGTCAGTGTCGTTGTCGTCCGTCTGGTCCGCTATGGAGGTGCTTGCTGCAGTCTCTACTTGTTCGTCTTGCCTGTGGTGATATAGTTTGAGCATGTTAATATGGAAATTTTATGTTGTCCTAACTGCAATCTCGTAATCTACTGTCGAAATTTGTCGTAGCACTTTGAACGGTCCTTGCCATGAGTCAGTTAGGAGATGTCTATCACCTTGGCAAATGAAGAAGAACGTCCTGTCCTGGCGTCAGTGTAATAGTTCTATTTCCTCTGTTAGCATATTGTCGGTAAATAGCTCCTGATATTTGGAGAGCTTCTTGGCTAATATACATGATTTCATAATTCTATCACGCAATGATGTTACATGTTCATATGGTGAAATGGGTATAGACAAAGTTGTACTTTCAGTCAACGTAGATTCATACAGAGATAATGGGCCGCGTGTGTGCACCATATAAACATTTCGAATGGTGAGAACCCAGTGCTGGAATGGGGCACTTCCCTATATGCAAACAAAATGGCAGGCAGATAAGTATCCCAATCTTCAGGATGTTCTTGGTTACCTTAGAGAGCATATGTTTCATATCGCCATTAATCTTTTCCACTATACCAGTCGAATGTGGGTGGTATGGACTGTTGAAGCATTGTTTAACACCCAACATTTTGGTAAAGGCTTGTGTAGCCGAGGAAATAAACTGGCTACCCCGATCTGAAAGGATGATATCAGGGAATCCTACCCTCGCAAAAATATGAAAGAATACTTCCATAATGTCTTTGGAAGTTATGTTCTTCATTGGAATCGCTTCTGGCCAACGAGTACATAGATCAATGAGCGTTACAATGTATCTATTACCTTAGATGTTATATGGTTCAGAGGACCAACTATATCGACCGAGATCTTTTCAAACGGTCTACTAGCCAAATCAGTAACTTGCAATTCAGCTTGTGGGTGTTTATCCTTTTTGACAAGCTTTTGACAGATGTCACACGATCTGCAATACTGTTTGTTATCGCTGCAAAACTTTGGCCAATAAAATTGAGTAAGTAACCTTGCTCTAGTTTTAGCATACGCCATGTGTCCTGCAAAGGGTATGTCATGAGCTAGATTCAATGCTTGTTTGCGGTTTCTAACGGTAGCACTGTTGTTCTATAGTACTGGAACCTTTGGTGTAATACCGTGTTAGAATTCCGTTCTTGAGAGCAAAGTACCATTGAGCATTCTTTGCTACTCTTGGCTTTTGGCTTACAAGTTTAAAATACTTTTGCAGAGATCGATCGGCTTTCTGAGATGTTATAAACGTCTCCCTAGTTGTCTCAGGAGATGTTACAACTGGACTTACTCGTTGTAAAGCCTCTGTTTGATCGATTCGATCTTGCATCTGTGCAGTAGATCTAGTTACTGCATTTACTATATTACAACGATCATTCTCATTACACATTGATGTTACATTCACACAATTACATGTATGTTCAGGCATAGCCAGGTTGGTATTTGTATCATTATCACAATCATTTACAGGTGGTAATACATCATTAATGGTGATTGGTGATGAAGGTGAAATGGTAGTATCAATATTACAACTGACAGTTGATGTACTGCTGTCACGTGGTATGTCATTCACTTCAGGAAGGTTTCCAATGATAATATCGCAGCAAGGATTGGTTAATGCTGCGCATTTAACCTTTCCTGTAAGGAATGGTGTAGTTATATATGCCCATGCAAGTGGATTTTTTCTCTATGTTTCCTGAGAATGTCCTGCATGTGACATATTTACCACTATATTGTGATGGTAAAATATAATCTCTCTTTACACCAATGAGAGTACTTCCGCTATCACGTAAAACTGTGGCAGCTCTACCATTAACATACCCCTGGTGGATGTTTAGTTTACCTTTGGAGTTTACTACAGAATTGGCCTCCTCACTGGTAACAGGTATAGAATGGCCGCATGTTAACACGCCATCCTCATGAAATTGATCACAATGGTACATTTTTCCTGATGGAACAACCTCAATGGAATGTGCTGAGTTTACTGGGTGATCTTGTACACTTCATCTTCTGACGAAGAACTGTCAAACATGGCTGCATTAGCGTTTTGGTCATTGACTGCCTTTACAATCCTTACGCCAGTGACCAACAAGCCTTACAAAGATAACCTTTTGTAAGTGTTTGTAGTTCATCCTTTCTTTATCTTGCTTAGAAATGTAATTATGCAAGTAAGCAGTGTACCCAGGATGTTGGTCGCACATATCCTGCTCATTGTGTGTATAGTTGCAATATTTACACTGATATAATTTCTCTGCAGCTTGTTTATAAGGTCTTTGTTTGTTATTTGACCCTGCCTGATATTTGCCATATGTAGCTGCTGCTACAAAGTCTGTGCTGGTCAGACTACTAGAGAAACAATGCTTATTGGCTGCAAAATAACCAGAGCCACGACTTTCAATCTGTTGAACACTTTCACACTGACATTCCAACAAAAATTTAGAAAAGGGGGCTGGAAGAGATGCGATAATCTTATCTCTCAACATAAGATCAACTAATTTGTCATAACTTCCATTTACTTTGGCTGTTGACAGCCATTTAGAAAAAATATTTTGAATTTCTGAGATGTAATCAGAGAACGTGTGTGTTGGCTTAGGAGACAACTTCCTAACTGTTCTCTATACCATGATTCATCTAGCAAAAATGTGACATAATTTTTGCTTTAATGTAAAGATAATCTTCTTTCAGGTCATTTGGGATCGACTCTATGACTTTAAGAGGTTCTCCAGAAAGACTTCTTACATATACTATCCCCCATTCAGGTTTTGGGATTTTGTAATGATCCATAACAAATTCAAAATTTTGGGTGAATGCTGCTATGCAATCACCTGTGTTGTAACTTCTGATCAGACCTTGGTACTTTTTATGAGGTTGATCTTTGTCTGTTTCTCTATTAGCTTTATCTTTAGAAGATTCAGCTTTAAGTTGTTCAATTTTCAGTTGTGTTTCTTGCTCTTCTCTCTTACTTTGGGCTAAGATCTCAGCTTGCCTCACTGCAGCTTCTGATTGTGCTTGTTGAAGCTTTAAAGCAGCATCTGATTGTGCTTGTTGAAGCTTTAGAGCACCTCTGATTCCTTTACAGCAGCTTCTGATTGTGCTTTTGACGCCCTTTCGGCCGCTCTCTCATTCCGCTCAATAATCTGCTCTTGTTTCACAAGATATTCTGCATATTTACTTTCACTCCATGGTCTCAATCCTTCACCAGACATATTCATTGTTAAACCCATTTCAATGAAATCGTTTAAAGAAGACATGATGAGCAATAGGTATGATGGAATAAATATAAAGAAAATTACTTATGATGTTAGTAAGTTACAAATATTTATAGCACAGTTAATGCCAGACTAACGAAAGTATAAAGAGAGATGGAAAAAAAATGTTATACTCAAGTAATCCTTGGGTACTGTGCTGTTCAGTGGTGCTCGAAATCACACTGGAACGTCTTTCGGGTTGACCCACAAAAAATTTTTGAAGTTCACCAGACTCAGGTAAAGTTGACACAAAAACCCTGTACTTTTTAAACTAAACGAAATTAGAACGTTTGTTAATGTATGGTGTGTGTAATGTCACTAAAGTCTGTAAAGGTTTGTATGCTGTCAAGTATTATTGTTAGTCGTTACCACAATCAACAACTTTCACGCTCACACTAACCCTACTCAATGACATTCAAGGGCACGGCCGCCATTTTGGATTTTAGGTACAAAATTGGTTGAATTTAACGATAAGTCTGAAGACGCCTCGGTTGGCTTCAAATAATATCTTCACACTTATAATTTAATTAAATCAACCTTATTAAATCGTTACTTTACCTTAATTTATGACTTGCGCACTTCTATCGGCATGTTCACATTCGCTTCAAACTCGGACCAAAAAAAATTTACAAGTTCGCATTTGGTTCAAAACCCGGACGAAAGCCACCACGTTCGCACTTGTCAGAGTCTTGCGTAGAGCAAGATAAGTGGCTCGTTTTCTGGCAAGTGTGAAGCAATATCAAACTATCAAATCACACAAAGTGAATATCCGAAAGTATTATTCACACGCTTTATTTACGCGCGGCATTTATTATCGCACAAATATCGCGCACTGACAATCCATAGCAATCATTACAGCATGAACAATATCACTACAATACATAATAATACATGCAAGCAATAAACATCTCACTTACAAGTCAAACTATTCAAGCGTTCGAACCAGTCTCCCACTGTCGTACAGGCTAGCTCTCAATGCAGATTCAAACACGCCTCGCATACCCATGCGACCTGTTCATTCAACAACCTAAGCCCGTCGGCCAGTTCTGGCGTCCTACACGCTACACGCTCACGTCAGCTGGTGTCCCCTGCAAGGTTCACGGGGTGAACTCAATTGCTGTGCGTGGCTGCTTATCCGGGCGTCGTCGAAGACGCCGCGTTCTCTCTGCCGTGTTTAACATCACTCAGGGTTGCGTGTTGTTATGCTGTCTGGCGTTGGTACAGACAACGCGTCGCAACCTCGGATGTGAGACCTTGACATGTTCACCTATTGGTCTAGCTCTTTGTTCCAATAGTTTTGCATACATTTTCCCTATGTGGCTCAGGAGTGATATACCTCTGTATGTTTCGCACTCTCTCATATTGCCTTTCTTTTTCCACATTGGTACTATTATTGCCTGTTGCCAATCATCTGGGACTTTTCTTTCTTCCCATGCTATATTAAAAAGTCTTGTTAGCCATTTAACTCCTGTTTCTCCGATAGCAGAGAGGTCCTGTATCGGAGAGGCTAACATACGAATTTGATGTCCTCATGCTCCAGGAGCTAAATACAGACAAATACCATTGCGCTGGTAACGCCAATTATATAAACCCTACTGGGCAAAAGAGACATGGGCAAGGTCTGCTGGTGAAGGAAGGAATGAAGCATGTGGTCCTTGACTTGAGCCAGTGGAATCACAGTGCAAGAGAGGTAAAGGGTATACAAATGGAGATTCGTGGCTTAAGTTAGAACATCATAAATGTATATGCCACAGTGGACTGTTTTGTCATAAAAGATCACTGGGGCTGGCTTAAGGAATTGGAGGAATTACCAGGTGATAGGCTACTCATATGTGGAGACTTCGATGCGAGGAGCAGAGATTGGGACAGTAGTGGAGAAAACCTACAGGGAATTGCCCTTGTGGATGCCATGGTGGACTCCGATGTGGTCTGCATAAATGTTGGTAGGCCGACTAGAATGGCAATGAGGCTTGGCGATGCAGACACAGCTATTGACTTGGCACTTGTCTCCCAGTCATCAGTCCTTGATGTAAAGTGGACTGTGGGTTGTGCTCAATCTTCAACCTCAAATCCCGAAACAACCAAATTTTTTTCCCGCGTTTCCATCCTGTTTCAGGACATTGCTGTTGTCATATATTCTGAAGGGAGTGGGAGATCACTTTGGTGCATGCCCCATTTCTAACAAAAGAAGTTGGGCCCCATCCTCTTCTATCTTCAATAACCCCAGAATATGACCCTCGAGTTATCTGCAGGCCTCGTTCTATTAAGTAGTCTAGGAGATATAGATTATGGCCCTGGTAAGAATAGTAATTACTAACTGGGAATCTGCCCCTTCTCCAATGGTTCTTTTAGCTCTGGAGCCCCCTTTTCTGTTTATCAAATCTGAGGTAAGTCTGAAGAATTCTCTCAGCCTGATTTATGTTAAGAAAGCATGGATATTGAGCAATTGATAGACCAAGAGTCTTTTCTTCCCATTTTAGTAGTTCCTGATTTAATTTGGTTTTAAACAATTAAACACATAACCAATCACAATAGATCTTGACAACTTGGTGTACACACATAAGATGGTGAATCACAGATAGGTTGAACTAATAAATCAACATAAGATCATTGACAGTTGATTTATTTATTGAATGGGCCTGTGTCTTCTGGCCTGGTACATACATTTCTAGTTGTGGGTTACACAAGATAATTTAGAAAAAGTTGCATATAGGACCATTGTCACAGACCATCAACGAACAAGCATCAATACATGAGATGTCAACAAGTGTTAAAAACATGGTAAACATTTGGATGTTGTACATGTTAAGTGTGGAGATGATGAATAAACAATTATGTATCAGTTCCTGAAATTGGGTGTGGTGTGTACCAAAGAGAATTGTAACCTGGTGACTGGGAGATTAGGTAAGCCTGGGTCCATTTGATGATGGATCCACTTCAGGTATGCCCGTATAGCTCCTCTGAAGGCCTCCCCATACTCTGCTCATGGCCAAGTCATCTTCCCTCTCACTTGTGGTTCATCTCTTTCTCTCGGCTTCCCTCTTTCTGGTCTGATTTGGGTGGTTAGTTTGCTGATTTGTAGGGTGGTTGTTGGTAGCCACCAAGAATCACTGATGAATATTCACATATATATGTACAATCCTACCAATGCAACAATCTAGAAGTAGGTCGGAAGAACCTAAATTCCTGAAGTAGGAACTAGCCCCCCCCCCCCCCCACCCCCTCCTCTTTTCTCTAATATAGTGTTGGGTTAATTTGGGGTGGTCAGAGTTTATCACACTGTGTACGCCTTGTATCAACTGGTTCCTGCTGTATGTAAGTTCTCATTGGACCTGGGGTCAGTGAGACGTGTACAGTAAGACAGTGACAAGAGTGAGGATGTGTCAAGATGCATGTACATAAATGGCATACATTTATAACATTTCTATCACTCAATGGTGTTTGTAGTGTGTATAAATAATTCTCTGTGTTTTCCCAATTAACCAACTTCTCCTTCTTCTGTGTATAATAACTCCTTTCCCATTATCTGTTGTTGTTGTTGTGGTGTTGAGTGTTGAGTTGTGTGGTGTTGTGTGTTAAGTTATGTTGAGTAATGAGTTAAGTTAACTTCTGGTGGTGGAGTTCCGCGAAGCACAACTTTTCTGAGGTAATGCAGTTCATAAGTGCCCTTATCTAATTAAAATTTGACACAAATATAAATATTTATTCCATCAAACCCTATTTATTCAATAGATGAAGGAGAAAGGGAAGATTTGATTTCTCCCTCAGCTTTCTAAATTGAAAATAGACATTGATAAGTCTGTTTTAGAACAAGGCACTCATTCTAGTACACGAACTGTCATTTTAGCTGTAGATAGGTGATAGCATTTTTAGCAGTGTTTCTGATGAAAGACACAAGGATTGCTTTAGAATCATCACTTCGTACAGTTGTTCAGAATAGAATGTAGTAGTATTATGCACTTCCTAAAGTTAATAATTATCTTTAAGAATATCAGAGATTGCAGTATTAGAAGAGTATTAGAGTGTCAGTTGCCCGGGAATTGGCACTGCGTCGTCAGAATCTACAGTCGAGCATTTTACATTTCAGAGGTTTTAATTTATAATAATATATTTCAATTGACATTACAAACACTGGATACCATTTCCTAGCACTTGATACCTCTGGTCATCAGTTCAATCTAAAGATTAACAAGCTCACCTGGGATCCAGACATTCTGCCTTCCCTATTTGAAAATCGGTCACACTAGCTTTCACGTCTGTTCATCAGGCGGATTTTAGGAAGAGTGCGCGATTAACATATTCTGAGCGGGCTTTTGCATGGAGTCGATGTCACGTGTCTGCTTGTATCCAATGGTCTCCTTAGTTTTGTCTGATGAAATATTTCCTAGAATTGACGTCATCTGTCAATCTTTCATTTTCAGTTTGGATAGTGCGTTAAGTTTTTAAGTCCTGGTTTCAGTTTGCGGTTGTATAGTCAATTGTTATATATATTTTTCCCTCTCTTGGCATGTAGCCTTGGTAAATGAATAATGGTGGTTAGCGATTATGCCACAACTGTCAACATCAGCATCTTTCAGCTGTAAGTTGATTCCTAGGCTAGATTACGCTCATCAGCACGGCACGACTTTCTGAGCGACCGGCTCCATACTCTGATAAGTCACTGGCGCGACTCGAACCGCTTCCAATTCTTGTGCGCTCACGTCAACCTACGAGAGTATTCGGGGTTACGGAGAAAGCTGCTAAACCCTCGACCAGGGAGACCGGCATAAATAAATAAATAAATAAATAAATAATAATAATGATAATAATAATAATAATAATAATAATAATAATAATAATAATAATAAAATTACAGTTTTATACACCTTGAGTCGCAGTGGACGTATGGCGCCAGACCATATTTGGAATCGACCAATCGGCGCTCTTTGGGTGATGTGGTCAGTATCACACCTGCCGCCTTTAATTCCCAAGCCATTTCCCGATATCCATTTTAGGCGGGGACGCCCAGGAAGCTCAGGTCAATTATAGGCATCTGACCCTGTACAGATTCAAACTCATGACCACAGGTGGACGTGTAGACACTACGCTACCTCGGCTTCCATGTTTAAAGCTTACTTTATATTTTAAAACACGACGTTTAGTGTATAGTGAAACAATCTAACGACATATTCTTGTCAATGTAATTCAGTGGACAAAAATGTAATTTATTAAAGGGAGACAATCAAATTCAGATATGTTATCTCATTTGTTTCAAAAGAAATAACATACTAGAGAACTAGAAACGTTTATTTGTGGGTTCTCACAAACATCACTTAATGTTGTAATTGGACACCTATTATATATATATATATTTGTAAATGCCATTCTTTCTCGGCCTCTTAGCTAGATCAAAGTGTAGTATCTGCACTTGATCTTGCCAGGGCGACCAGCAGAGGCAGTCATCCGAATGACGGACAGGGACGTGGAGTTTTGAATGGGCGGTTCTGGCCCTTTTGGGAACAGCGAGCCCTTATTTAATACCAAAAAAAAATTCTCTAAAATTAGATTTCTTTCATCCATCCATCCATCAATCCATCCATCCATCCATCCATCATGTGCCATGCCGGTAAGCGTGAGCGGTCATGTTTTGCCATCTCACTTGATCACCTGAGTCGTGGATCAGCTCCGTGTTTCTGTCTCGACCATGCCACGAGGCCAAGCCATCCAGGTATTTGCTTCTAGGTCTTCCCTTTGGTCTGTTCCCCTCGATCTTGCCAGTTGTCCCCAAGTTCTCCAATTCATTTCTTCTCATAACATGCCCAAAAAATTGTGGCTGTCTACGTCTAATGTCTCTATTCAGTTTACGATCTTCATTTGTTTCTCGAAGGACTTGTTCATTGGTCTTTCTGGCTGTCCACGGTATTCTTTGCATTTTCCTCAGAAACCACATTTCTACAGCCATCAGATGTTTTTCAGCTTGACTGCTCATTGTCCAAGCTTCACATCCATATAAAAGTACAGGTTCTATGTAGCTCCTGAACACCTTTTTTCTCGTTTAAATTGACATCTTTTTATTGGTCAGTATGTTTTTCATCTTGCTTCAGGTTACTTTTGCCATGGCGGATCTTGTTCTAATCTCTTCAATGCATCTGCCATCAGTTGTTATTACAGTTCGGAGATAATTGTACCTATTCACTTGTTGAAGAATATTCCCATTTACTTGTATATTACATTGTGGTATTTCATTCTTCCTAGTGACGACCATAATCTTTGTCTTTTTACAATTTAATTCTAACCCTAGTTGTTCACTGTGTGTAACAAGCACATCTACTAAATGTTGCAGGTTCTGTTCATTGTCTGCAATCAAGACTGTATCAACTGCATATATAATGTTATTGATGCATCGTCTCTCAATGTTGATTCCTTCCATATCTTCAATATTTCTGAACATACTTTCACTGTACAGGGAAAACTGATCTTGGGACATTACATATTCCTGTCTCTTCTTTCTTCCAGTTTAAACAATTCACAGCATCACTCAACAAGTGTTCCAATATACCAGTTAGATTGAAACGGGTAGGTGTGTCTCCTGAGAGAGAGAGAGAGAGAGAGAGAGAGAGAGAGAGAGAGAGAGAGAGAGAGAGAGAGAGAGAGAGAGAGAGAGAGAGAGAGAGAGATCAAAATGCTGTGAAACAATCAAAAGTACTGAAAAGTAAGAATCTTTCTTACAGGGGTTGTTCCGAAAGGGGTCTGAGGCGCCCATCAAGGTCCCAAGTCATTGTGTCATTCGGATGACCGCCTCTTGCATGTGGCTCTGGCAAGATCAAAGCGCAGATTCTACTATACTTTTACTTTAGCCAAAGGGTCCGAGAGGTGATATTAAGAGTGTTTGGCCTTTGATAGGCCTGTCAAATATTGTTTATGGTCTTATCAATCTCACATCCTATCACTTCCCATCAAAAGCACAACATTTTAAATGTAACATGTTGGCAGATAAGAAAAATACACTAAAAATTCTTATGCGAATAAAATAAGCCATTATGTTTACAAAACTTGTAAAGACGAATTTGCAATTTATTCCTATCTTTTATGGTGTATACAACTCTAGCAAAACAAATAAAATAATTTATCAAACATTATTATAATTACTAAAGTTATTTAAATCACAAAATACACTTATGATGCTTTTAGTAATGTCCCTTTAAATATTAAATGTTATAGTGTTATGTCCCTTTCGTCATTTTAATTACCTGTCTTCCATTTGATGTGTTTTTATACACTTTTCTTTAATCGAGAATTTTAAAAAAATAAGGACCAGAGCCCTCCCATCAAGTACAATCCCCCCCCCCCCCCCCCGTCCCTAAGTGTCAATCGGTTGGCTGCCTCTGCTACTGGCCACAGAAGATCAAGTGCAGATACTACACTTTCTTCTTCTTCTTCTGCGTTCATCCGAAGTATTTTTTTTTTCCAGACGTAATTGCGTGTGCCTGTTTACAGCAGCGCTAGTTTACTTGCACCTTTAAGCCGACATATCCGACTTCTGCGGTCATTTGTTGACCGGGTTAACCTTCCCGCGTGTTTCGTCGGACATTCCACTCTTACTCTGAGACGGACATTGGACTCTCACTGCTGTGGTGTCATCTACAGTGTCCACACAGTAGTAGTGGCACTTGCCGTCTTTACAGACGTAAGGCACAAGTTAGGCTGCAGATGCTGCTGGCTCAGCATCTCACCTCCATGCAGCAGAGGATAAGTAACGGCCAGGCCCTCACAACTGGGGGATATTGACATAGTGACGTTCAGCCATATCCCTCAGCTTAGAGCCGTAGAAAAAGAGTCTAGCCCAAAACATGTAGTGGCACATTGCAAATGATTCGGCCTTTATACGCAATGGATTTGCTAGCCAAGATATATTCCATTTTTTTTTTCAGTTTCCCTTCAAACCCCACAAGGGTTGCTAGTCGGCATCGGTTATGGTCAAAATTACGACGGTATCTGATTGTCTTCGCGACTCTGACTTTCGTTCTTGATTAATGAAAACATTCTTTACAAATGCTTGCACAGTAGGTCGTCTTGTGGAGATTCAAGAATTTCACCTCTATCGCCACAACACGAATTCCCCCATTTGTCACTGTTAATCATTACCTCCAGTTTGGGAAACCAACAAAATAGAATCGAGGCCCTATTCCATTATTCCATGCACCATTATTCAGGCAACCGTGGCCTGCTTTGAACACTTTAATTTTTTTTTTTCATAGCAAACGTGCCGGCCACCCAGGACGCTGAGCGAAGAGCACCCAAGGGAGAGAGCCGGCAGACGATAAGGCAGAAACACCCTCCTGCACCTGAGATCCAACTACGAGATTTTTAACTGCAACAACTTTAATATATACTGTTGGAGCTGGAATTACAGGGACTGTTGGCACCAGACTTGCTTTCCAATAGATCCTCGTTAAAGGGTTTAAAGTGTACTCATCTCAGTTACTTGGCCTCCATAGAGTCCCGTATTGTTATTTTTCGTCACTACCTCTCCGTGCCGGGCGTGGGTAAGTTGTGCGCCTGCTGCCTTCCTTGGATATGGTAACCGTTTCTCATGCTCTCTCTCCAGAATCAAACCCTGATTCCCCGTTACCCGTTACAAACATAGTAGGCATGTCACGTACCATCTACATTTTATAGAGCAGACATTTTACAGATGCGTCGCCGGCATGTAAGGCCATGCGATCAGCACAAAGTTATCCAGAGTCACCAGTGGGAACGCCGTGCCCCGCGGATGACAACGGTCAATGGTTCTGAACTAATAAAGGCGCTCTTTCCGAGAGGGTCGAAGCTTGGTAAGTATGTATTAGTTCTAGAATTGCCACAGTTATCCAAGTATTTAATATCTACATGGACATAATATCCAAAGAAGCAAGTCTTGACAGAAAAGATTTAGAAAATTTAGAACTCCTTGCTCCAGATGAAACAACTGATTCACAGGAAATAAATGAACTGCTATTTGCGGACGATCAGTGCCTGTTTTACAGTGATGAGGGCAGACTACAAAATCATATTAATAATCTGAGTTCAACATGCAGCAGATACAATATGAATATAAATACAGCCAAAACCGAAGTAATGCAAGTTGGCAGATCGCCGGGCCCACTAAGTATACAGATAAAAAGCACAACTCTGAAACAAGTTAAAGAGTTCAATATCTTGGAAGTATGATCACAGAAGATGGCAGATTAGACAGAGAAATCGAAATCAGATGTCAAAAAGCTAGTGCACTTACATATCAAATATCACCCTTACTGAAACATCCAAATATACCCATGTCCGCAAAACGACAGATAATAAACAACATATTCACACCAACCCTATGCTACCAATCTCAAACTTGGACTCTATCCAAATCACACTTTCGCAAAACAAAAACCTGCTAGATGAGATGCCTTAGGAGTGCTGCCAACTTAACAATCCGAGACCGAGTAAGAAATGCTGTTATGAGACAGACAGTGGGATCAACACCTTGTGCCACATTTATTGAAAGATAGAAGATCAAGTGGTTTGGCCATGTCGTTAGAATGCACCATCACTGGCCTTACATTAAAGATCACCTGCGACGAGGTCAAGAGGACGTCCAAGAAGAAAATGGATTGACGACATCAAAGACATTTTACAATTTCACGGAATGACACTATCCAGTGCCGCCTACCGGGCGCTGGAGCGCAAATTATTCTTCCCCACGACGCTTGACGGTAGAAGTGGAAGATGATGATGATGATGATGATGATGATGATGATGATGATGATGATGATGATGATGATGATGATGATGATGATGATGATGATGATCCAAGTAGGATCGTGTCATCTATGGAATCCCGACTGATTTAATGAGTCATTCGCGGTTTCACCGTGAGGCAGTGTGAAATTAGACATGCATGGCTTAATCTTTGAGACAAGCATATGACTACTGGCAGGATCAACCAGATATTTATCCCACAGACAGACTATCCACGCACACTCAGGACAAGAGTGGCAGTCGCTCAGCGTGCTCCTTCGGTACCCGGTGATACATGCAAAACAACTGGCGAGCTTTCAAGCTATGCCAGGCAGGACTGACTGAAAAGCTATGCCAGCTTACTGACTGCATGTCCACTACTCATCGCGGGAGAGAGTGGGCGCTTATCGAGACCTTGTCGAACTATCTGTCAAGAATAGCTCTTTTGTCCGCTCAGATCGCATTTCCGGCTTCGCACTGCGGTCACATTCTCGAAACTTCTGCCTCTCTAACTTGCGTCGGCTGGGAAGTTCCCGACTGGGTGCACCTCACACAGCAATCCGAGACAACGAACGCCAGACGTGGGACTAATCTTGCGAACCAGATCAGCCCGCACATACTACACTCTGATCTTAGCCAAAAGGCAGACAAAGGATAGTGTTCATAAATTGATGTAAACAAAAATTATAAGTATCCCATTATAATATTAAGGGACTGTTGTCAGAACCTTCAACCAAACGTTTCTAGTGCTCCAGTGCGAGTTATTTCTCATTTATCAACAAGACTAGCTGATCCGGCCCAGCTTCACCCAGCCCCTGTAGAAGGTAATAAAATAATCTGAGCGGCCATATGCGCGAACATATGTCATTGCATCTTGTGCGTATTCATTCATGTGCCGTGGACTCCCTGTAAATGTGGCCGGGAGTATGATCTTTTTCCCCAGTTCATTTGGATTAACATTGCTATCATTAACAACTGCATCACGTAAATGAATGTAATCTTCGGAACGCAACTTGGTTTGATTTAATCGAATGTAGAGGAGTCGTTCGCTTTCGATTTTCGCATACATGTCGACAATGTTTTGAAGGAACAATTGTCGATATTTCAAGATATGATTTTCAGCGTTTTCACGAATCATCAATCGATATGAATAGTAATTAATGGCACTGACTTTCTTATTCGTTTCCTCATCTGTTTGTGGGTTTCTCAATTTGATATTTATATAATATCCATCTTTCCCTTGCCAAAATATAATCGGATATTGCAATGCGTCGTATGAGCGATGAGTTTCTGAGACTCGCTGATTATCACCATTTCTGTAATGAAGAATTATATCACGTGAGTTAGATTCTTCGCCAACTATAACGATCGCCACCTCATCAATTGTTGGTGCGTTGTACCGTCTTTTGTGTTGGCCGACAGTTGTTTTGTCTGCTCTAACTACAACTCTGTAGTCATTAGATGGCATTTGTTCAATGGCAGTTCTGAACAATCTAATTAATTCGTTGTGCTGATAGAATAAATTTTGTAATGCAGCGACAATTTATCGTTTAGTGCCTGTATTGAATCGACATCGTTGATCGATTTGTTCACCAGTGTTTCCCATGAAATAAATCTGAAGATATTTGGGATCTACGTTCGGCAGTAGTAGTAGTGATCCTGCGCGATGATAAATTTGCCCTTGAACTTTGAATGTCGGCATATAATTCTCGCGCACGATATTTGTTGCACCAAACGATGTCATTTGGGAACATGAATTGTACTTGCGTATATTTGCCAAGAAATGCTTCGATTGGCTCGTGACACCTGATACCAACTTTGATAATCGTTCGGGTGGTGAATGTTATTCTGACAATTTCACTTGTCCACCTATGCAGCAAATTCCTGGTGTTTCATTCTTAAATTTGAGGGCACAGCAATACATGCATAATTTATCCATCAAGATTTAAATCAGCATCCAGTGATTGTCTGGATCGAGCATTGCGTACTCGATCGGTATCCAGTCTTGCTTCCCGTTGCTCGCCTGTTTCAGATGAACGTGCTTGAGCAGCGTGTACTCGATTGGTATCCAGTCTTGCTTCCCGTTGCTCGTCTGTTTCAGATGAACGTGCTTGAGCATTGCGTACTCGATTGGTTTCCAGTCTTGCTTCCCGTTGCTCGTGTGTTTCTGAAGCTCGTAATGCCTTTATCTTTCGTGCTTGAGGTGTACATCCACTAATCGCTTTTCATTTGGTTGGCATAACTGATTTAGGTTTGGACCCTGATCTAAAATAGAAAATAGATTTTAAACTAACTATTTCATGTAACTAATGTACAACATTTCATCTGAATCTGATAAAGGGCACACACACAAACAAACATTTTCTACATATATAGTAGAGCAGTGGTTCTCAACCTTTTTTTTGGCCCGTGCCCCCTTCACCATATTTTCAGAACGTCATTCCCCCCTTCCTATCAAAAATTTGGCCCGTGCCTCCTTCACCGTATTTTCAGAACGTCATCCCCCCTTTTCATATTTCCTATCTAAAAATCCCCCACCCCTACACAGTATATGAACAAATGGAAGGTAAATTTAATAGCATATACTAAAACAAGTCTAGACATCCATATAAAACATGATTTGTGGGTCTACTTACTTTATAAAATGAATTTTAGAAGGATCCATCCATCATGTGCCATGCCGGTAAGCGTGGGCGGTCATGTTTTGCCATCTCACTCTATCACCAGAGTCGTGGATCAACTCTGTTTTCCTGTCTCGACCATGCCATGTGGCCAAGCCATCCAGGTATTTGCTTCTAGGTCTTCCTCTTGGTCTGTTCCCTTCGATCTTGTCAGTTGTCACCAAGTTCTCCAATCCATTTCTTCTCATAACATGCCGAAAATAATTTGACTGTCTGCGTCTAATGTCTCTAATCAGTTTACGATCTTCGTTTATTTCTCGAAGGACCTGTTCATTGGTCTTTCTGGCTGTCCATGGTATTAACGCGATCTTGAAATGGTCTTCATTCCCCTCCCCCACCCTGGAAACCCTAAAATTCCCCCCTGGGGGGGGGGGGGGGGAAATTCCCCACCGGTTGAGAACCACTGTAGTAGAGGATATGGAAATATGGTATATGGCCAAAAGATGGGAAGAGAACTATATGTAAAAGGCGCAACCTGAAACTACTAAACGTAAATGCTGGATAGTCTTCTGCTTTTTTTTTTTTTTTAGACAGAGAAAAAAAAAGACCTTCTGCATTTGTACTGTTAGTATTTTATAAGGTGTGCTGCGTGTATGGTATTTGTGTAGGTTTTTTTAAAAGGTATGCATACAGTATGAACCACACCAAAGAAAATTAACTTAAGAATGTCCTTCCACACACCATGTGTTCTCTTTCACACCGCACACGAGGCCAACTATTGTTGCACTAAAAACGTTAATTGTATACAAAAACAATGTCCTTTTAGTATTTTAACAGGCGTGCTGCGTGTATGGTATTTGTGTAGGTCTGTTTAACAGGGCGTTCAAACATCAAATGACATATTTACATAGTATGCATAAAGTATGAAAAAAACATGTCCTTCGACACACCATGAGTTCTCTTTCACACCCACAACATTGAATGAAATTTTGGGAAAACCTGATGTTGACCGCACACGCGGCCAACTTTTTTTTAAAAACAAAAACAAAATAAAGCATATACACATTGTATGCAAGTGCGAATTGTGTACTGACCTTCTCCCGGCCAAGCGAACGGAAAAAAAAACACATCCTTCGATTCATTCAAAAGTTTCTCTCGCAAATTAGTACAGAAATAAAATTCTAACGTATCTAAAATAAATCCATTATTTGTAATGAAAACTGTTTCTAATCACCTACATGACTGTAGATAACTTATTTAAACATAAAAAGATGAGTTAGAAAATTTTCACTTATTTAAAATAGATTCATTATTTTTACGAAATCTTTGAAAGTGCCTTAAAGATGTTATCATTATCTATTATAACGCATATACCAGTAGTAACTATAGATAAACATTTTATTCTTTGAGAGAAAAGCAACACTTATTTAAATTACACATATTGCAATGCTACTAAAAGTTATGTCCCTTGATATAACTTTTCTTAAGTTAAGTCCCCTTGCTATATATAAATTATAATGTAATTAAAAAATTCAATTTTATTATGTAAATAACTGTTTGTAAACTAGCAAACTATGCCAGTTCGCAGCAAGGGAATGAGAAGAACACGTGTAGAAAATGTCATCTCAATCGGATGGACCGTTCGCGAACGCATAAATATTATACATACGGACATACATTGTGTATATATATATATATATATATATATATATATATATATATATATATATATATATATATATATATATATATATATATATATATATATATATATATATATATCTGACATCCCTGTATTAGATTGTCTGTCTTTCGTTTACTACATTGTCGTGTTCTGAAAGTCACCGAAAAGCATTTTTTGCTAGAATGTTCCACTATGCATAAGAAGACTTGCCTGGTTGTTGTTGTTGTTGTTTTTTTTTTTTTTTTTTTTTTTTTTTACACAGATACTCTTTTATGAGCGATCACTACCCAATATGCTGCACGTGGTCTAACAAAGGAATTAAAACTCCTAAACATAAACACATAAGTGTAAAATATAGAAATTACAAAAATTTCCACCAAAACGCATTTTTACAGGACTTGCTCAGTTCACCTCTAGACAATGTTTATCAGCTTCCTGAGCCGGATGATGCTCTGGAATTCTGGATGAAAACCTTTATTAATGTTTTTGATAGACATGTGCCAGTCAAGGAAGTTCGAGTAAATCACCACGTCAAACCACCTTGGATCACCCAGGAAATACTTGAAATTATGAGAGACAGAGATAAAGCACATAAAAAGCGGGATCTCAGTGCATACCGTACTCTTAGAAACAAAGTTCAATATAACATACGACAGGAAAAGAAAAATTACTTTAAGAACTTAGTAATGGATAAAACAAATAGTAAGGATATATGGAAGGCAATTACTACCTTGACAAACAAGTATAACTTCCGAAATTCTTTACCATCAAACCATATTACATGCGACCAATTCAGTAATTTTTTTTTTCAAACTGACATAGACCAGTTGAAGGCTTCAATACCTAATTCTCCTTGCAACTTATCTTTATTGTCATCGTTTTGCGAGAATAGATGCTCCCGCGATATACTTTCCGACATACCGCTAATGACAATCACTGAAGTATTCACTTACCTCAGTAACCTAAAAAACACAACCTCATCTGGGTTAGATGGAATCAGCAACCGGATTCTCCGTTGTGCTGCGCCAGTGATCTGTACATCACTAACCTATGTATATAATCAGTGTCTCACCAAAGGCCACTTTCCATCAGCTCTCAAAATCGCTAAAGTGTACCCTCTTCTTAAGTCTGGTTCATTGGACAATGGTCTCCCGAACAATTACAGACCTATTTCCTTACTATCATCACTATCTAAGCCACTAGAAAAACACATCCATAAAGTAACATTACAGTATTTAGTTCGCAACAAGCTTATTGTTGACAGCTAATCAGGATTTCGACCAAAATATTCTTGCCATACGGCCCTAACAAACATGATAGAAAATTGGCACCAGAATATAAACAACAACAGTCTATGTGGAACTGTGTTTATTGATTTCAAGAAAGCATTTGATATGCCAGACCATGTTATTTTAATTAAAAAACTTGAGACAATGAAAATTGGCCCTAATGTAGTCACTCTAATATCATCTTTTCTATCAAACAGAAAGCAAGTAGTATCACATAATAAATCTCTGTCTCAAACCACTACCTTCAATAGTGGAGTACCGCAAGGCTCTATTCTTGGCCCTCTATTATTTGCCATATATATTAACGATTTACCTTTGCATCTTTCGTCGTCCTGCGATCTATTTGCAGATGACTGTACAGTGTACACAAACGCTGAAAACTGTATTTTACTGGAGTCGTCTTTACAACAAGAATTAAATAATGTAGTTAGGTGGAGCTATTCAAACCGTATGCAAATTAGCATCACTAAAACAAAAGCAATGTTATTAACAACCAGACAAAGACTTCAAACTCTAAGCTCACACACATAACTTCAACTTCACATCGATAACATGCCAGTAGAAAGTGTAATTGAGCACAAAACATTAGGCCTAATCATTGATAGAAACCTAACCTTTAATTCCCACGTTCAAGCGCTCATTAAACAAACAGCGAAAAAAGTCTACCAACTCGCCAAAATTAAAAACTTCCTTGATGAGGACACAAGGAAACTATTCTATACTTCTCATATACAGACACACTTTGACTACTGCTCCACAATCTGGGACGGTTGTTCTTATTCAAACACCAAGCGACTTTACTCACTCCAGAAACGGGCCATGAGTCTAATTTATAGCAAACATTTATCTGACAATCCTAGCCTGCATAAACGCCTTCAGTTACTACCATTCCGCAAACGCCTGCTTTTCAATAAAGCTAAACTATTTCACAAAATCCCTGCATCGGAATGCCCCAAATTACCTTAGGCCATTGTTTAAATATAATGCAAGACACAGTAAACGTTTAAATATACTACACATTCCGAAGCCTAGGATTGACTTATACAAAACAAGCTTAACGTACTCTGCAGCTAAGCTGTGGAACAATCTTCCACAAGAAATCAAAGACATCACCAATCCCTATTCATATAATCGCAAATTATTCGAACACTATCTCAATACGGATTACCTTCCCCCTTAATAATAGAGATAATAATAATAATAACAAAACCCTAGTATAACAGCCAGTCCCCTTTTTGTAGGCCAGTATATTCCACATGGCTAATAACAAGTGTCAGACCATTATCTAATATTACTGTGTCGTGTAGTTTTGATGTTCGCATTTTGCCCATGCCTTTATAATGCATATCTTTTATATTGTTGCTGTTCTTTGTTAGCCTTGAATGATGTGTGAATGTAATAATGTATGAAAGAGAGTGATAGAAGAGCAGAATGTTAGACGGGCCTGCGTGCCCAAATCTTAACCTTTTGAAAATAAAGTTTGTTCGTTCGTTCGTTCTTTACAGTCATTGTTGTTGTTACCATCGGTGTTATTATCTCTACCGTTGTTGATGTTGTCTTTGTTACCATCTGTGGCATAACGCAACCACCATTATTCATTTACCAACTCCTGTCGCAAAAAGAGGAAACAACATTAAAAGAAATTGACTTCACAACCGCAAATGGAGACTAGGACTTAAAACTTAACATCGAAACTGGAACTGAACAAGTGACAAATGACGTGGATTCTTAGAAAGATTGCATCAGACAAAGCTCGGAAGACCATTGGGCGAAAAGGGACATGTGACCCGCTTTCGCGCCAAAACATAATTAGCATATGTTACTATTTCATCAGAAATGTTAATAAGCCCGCACTCTTTTCTGAAACTCGCCTCATGAACAGATGTGAGAAGATTGTGTGACCAAAAGTTTCAATGGGCAAGGCAGAATGTCTGGATCCTAGGTGAGCTTGTTAGGCGTTAGATTAAACTGATAACCCGATGTATCAAGTGTCAAAAGAACGGTATCCAGTGTTTGTGATGTCAATTGAAATGTATTATTATTAATTAAAACCTCTGAAATGTAAAAATGCTCGACTGTAGATTCTAACGACGCAGAGCCATTCCCGGGCAAAATGACTCTCTAATATTCTCTTAGATGAAACTGCAATCTCTGATATTCTTAGAGATAATTAATAACTTTAAGAAGTGCATTATACTATTACATTCTATTCTAACCAACTGTGAGAAGTGATGATTCTAAAGCAATCTTGTGCATTTCACCAGAAAACACTGATAAAAGATGATATCACTATCTACAGCTGAAATGACAGATCGTGTACTAGAACAAGTGCCTTGTTCTAAAACAGACTTGTCTATGCCTATTTCCGATCTAGAAAGCTGAAAGAGAAATCAAATCTTTCCTTTCTGCTTCATCTATTGAATTAATAGGGTTTGATGGAACTAATATTTATATTTATGTCAAATTTAATTAGATAAGGGCACACATGAATTGCTTTACATGAGAAAGTTGTGCTTCGCGGAACACCATCACGCGCAGTGAACTTAACTCATTACTCAACATAACTTAAAACACAACACCACTCAACACCACTCATCACCACACAACACAACACTCAACATCACAACAACAGATAATGGAAGAGAGTTATTAGACACAAGAAGAAGAAGAAGAAGTTAATTGGGAAAACACAGAGAATTATTTATACACGCGATAAACACCACTGAGTGGAAGAAATGTTATAAATGTATGTCATTTATTTACATGCATCTTGACATATTCTCACTCTTGTCACTGTCTTACTGTACACGTTCACTGACCCCAGGTCAAATGAGAACCTACATACAGCAGGAACCAGTTGATACAAGGCGTACACAGTGTGATAAACTCTGACCACCCCAAATTAACCCAACACTAGATTAGAGAGAAAAAGAGGGGGAGGGGAACTAGTTCCTACTTCAGGAATTTAGATTTCTTCCGACCTACTTCTTATTATTGTATTGGTAGGAATGTATATATTTATGTGAATATTCATTAGTGATCTTGGTGGCTACATACCAACAACCACCCAACACATCAGCAAACTAACCACCTAAATCAGACCTGAAAGAGGGAAGCCGAGAGAAAGAGATGAACCACAAGTGACATGGAAGATGACTTGGCTATGAGCAGAGTATGGGGAGGCCTTCAGAGGAGCTATACGGGCAGACCTGAAGTGGATCCATCAGTCAATGGACCCTGGCTTACCTAATCTTCCAGTCACCAGGTTACCTTTCTAAATTGGTAGACACCACACCCAATTTCAGGAAACTGATAATTAATTGTTGATTCATTACCATCACACTTAATATGTACAACATCAAAATGTTTACTATGTTTCACACTTGTTGTCATCTCATATATTGATGCTTGATTGATTGTCTGGGACTATGGTCCAATGTGCAACTTTTCTAATATTTTGTGTAAATCATAATAGAGATGTATGTACTGACCAGAAGGCTCAGGCCAGTCAATAAATGATTAACATGAATTGACCTTCTGTTAATTTGTCAGTTCAAACCTATCTGTGAGTCAACAACTTCTTTGTACATCATGTTGTCAGAATCTAATGTGATTGATTATGTGTTTGATTGTTTAAAGATAAATTAACTCATAATGACTTACTGAATGGGGAAATAAAAAGACTCTAGATCTATCAACTGCTCAACATCCATGTTTTCTTCATCTAAATCAGGCTGAGAAACTTCTCCAGACTTTCCTCAGATTTGATAACCAATAAGGGGGCTCCAGAGCTAAAGAATCCTTGGAGAAGGGGCAGAATCCCAGTTAGTAATCATTATTCTCACCAGGGCCATAATCTATATCTCCTAGACATACTTAATAGAACGAGGCCTGCAGATAACTCAAGGTTCATATTCTGGGTTTATTGAAGATAGAAGAGGATGGGGCTCTACTTCTTTCGTTAGAGATGGGGCATGCACTACAGTGATCTCCCACTCCTTTCAAAATATATGACATATTGGGCTGGCTACGTCCTGGATTGTTCCCATATATTAACCTTAAAACAATTACATAAAAATACATGAACACAATTATCTTTGGATTTTGAACATTGTCATTTTCTAGAATGTTTAACAGATACCATGTGGGGTATTGATTGACAGCCACATGATATGAATGACTTTTATAGATAAATAAGAGTAGGTGACTGATCTTTCCTCCTGGAGAAGGGGGCCATGTTCAAGCAGGTGTAGACTTCAGAAGAAGTGCTCCGGGAGAAATATATAGTGTGTATCTACTCTATTTCAGAGAAGGTGTTCTTTTACTGTGGAGTCTGAACTTAACAGCATTTCATCAACCACCGGAAAGTCTTATCCGTTGGGAAAACTCTGTCTAATTTCAGATTCTTTTCTTTACTAGGAATTAATTCTGGGTACTTCAGTGCCTGCTGCCTTTGGCTTTTCCAGCATTGACAGACAGACATAACATAGGGTGTTTTTAATATTGCACATGCTCTGTTGTATATTTGCAGATCAGGGACTGACAAGCTTACGCGGATCAGACTAACTGCAATTATATTTTTAGGCAGAACAAAGCAATAAATTATAGACATGGCGGAAACTGCAAAGTTTAGAGCCCAAATAACAGAAACGGGTAGAGAATGCGGGTTTGATGGCCTTGAGCTAGCTAACTATGTTTCAGATGCATTCGACAAAAGAGAAAGACTGCAAGCTGAATTGGCTCTCAAAGAAAAACAGCTTCAGGCTGAATTGGCTGAGAAAGAAAAACAGCTTCAGGCTGAATTGGCTGAGAGGGAAAAAACAGTTTCAAGCAGAATTGGAGGAGAAAGAGAAACGATTTCAAGCAGAATTGGAGGAGAAAGAGAAACGACTACAGGCTGAAATGGAAGATAAGGAGAGAGAGCGTCAACACCAACTGGAGTTGAGGAGAATGGAGATTGAAGTGGAGATCCGGAGAATAGAGAAAGGGAGTGGTCCTACACCCTCAACCTCATCAGGATCGCCAGTGACAGAACCACCTCCTCACGTCTCTCAACTTAATTCAGGAGCTATGTCATTTCCTCTGGACCCCTTTAATGAACAGACTGACCACATCGAAGGATTTTTATCACGCTTCGAGGCAATGGCTGTCAGCTGTGGGCTTGAAGAAAGTAGATGGGCTACGAAGTTAGCGCAGGCCTTTAGATCCACGGCGTATGAAGTGTTCTCAAGACTCACTAGAGAGGAACAACAGAACTACACAACACTTAAGACGGCACTCTTGAGCCGATTCGAAGTGGACGCCGAATCATATAAACTCAGGTTCAAAGCCGCAAGGAAGGAACCGGGTGAGAGTTACGCGCAACTAGTCGAAAGACTGAAGTCATACATACAAAGATGGACTTGCTTGGGAGGATGTGAGGAAAATTTTGAAGGACTCCGTGAAATGATCATCATTGATCAGATCAAGGGGAAAATGCAGAACGAAATGAAGGCATTCTTAACCCAAAACGGGGCTGACCGCCTGGAAACTATAATCATCCTGGCAGAGAGATTTGAAAAATCTCAGAAGGAGATGGGAGGAAAGGGACGTTCGAACAACACCCCCTCTCAAAACAAAACTCCACATCCAAAAGAGTGTGAAAACACTGTAGCCACCGGGAAAAAGGGGAAATCCCAGAAAAACACTCAAAACTCAGTCCAAACAGCGCCGAAGGAGGACAAACCATTCTGTACCCATTGCAAAATTAGAGGTCACACATTTCAGAATTGCAGGAAGAAGCCACCTCCACATACAGCGGCATGTTTGGCCAACCGAAAAGAGAGAAAAGTGAGCACTGGTGAAAAGTCCAAACAGACACCTCATCAAGACACATCATCTCGTATTCCGGATGTAGAATCCATCTTGCTAAATGGATTCAAAACGACCTGTTTATATGATACTGGATTATCATATGACTGTGTTGTTTCATCATCCTTAGTTCACCCCGAACAGGTGACAGAGGAAATAGTGGAATTACACGGACCACTGAAGAGTTCAACAAATATGTCTCTTCCAGTGGCAAAAGTGAACGTAGCCTCGCGGTATGTCACCGGGACAATCAAGGCAGCAATCTTGGACGATCCGATATATCCTGTAATCCTCGGCTGTAGATTTATCGTTCTAGGAGAACCTGTTCAACCTGTGGCGATGGCGACCATGACCACTCGATCCCAGGCGACAAAAACTCCAGAAACAACTACGCCAATCCCTCGAACGGAGGAACTGAAGCGGGCACAAGAAGCCGACAGCACCTTGGAACCCTGCTTCAGAAAACTGCCAAAATCACATTTACCTCTACGTAAAGGTGATCTGTTCATGAAGTCAGCACTTCTTTACAGAAAAGCAGGACGAGCTGGACAAGAGTTTAATCAACTTGTTGTACCAACTCAATACAGGACTCAGATCTTAGAGATGGGTCACAGTCTACCATTCAGTGGGCACATGGGTATCAACGCTACTACACAGCGGATTACCACTCACTACTTTTGGCCAGGGATGAATTCAGACATACAACGGTTTGTAAAATCATGCCCACAGTGTCAGAAAGTATCACCAAAACACCGGACACCACCGGCAATGCTGGGTGAATCGCCAATCACTGGAATTCCATTTGAGAAAGTGGCTGTAGACATAATCGGACCTCTCTCAGCAACGAAGAGGCGAAACCGATTCATATTAACGCTTGTGGACACAACAACCATGTGGGCCGAAGCAGTTCCTATGCCCAGCTGTGACTCCAAATACGTCGCTGATGCATTATTAGGAATATTCACACGTCTAGGATTCCCACAAAGGATCTTGACGGACAACGGTTCACAGTTTCGTGGTAAGCTCATGGAAGAGACCTTCAGACTTTTTCATGCACGCCATATCTTCAGTTCACCATATCACCCTCAGTCAAATGGACTTGTGGAAAGGTGGAACGGGACATTGATTAGTATCCTGCGCAAAATTGCCCAGGAGAAGACAGAGGATTGGGACTTGTATTTACTCGCAGCTTTATTCGCTTACAGGGAAGTACCCCATCACTCAACTGGTTTTGCTCCAGCCACACTGTTGTTTGGACGACCAATCAAGGGACCACTGGAGGCGTTACTTCGAACGTGGACTGACAATACTACAGATGATACAGTCGTGACTGCATCTACATATGTTGCCGAGTTGAAAAATCGTTTACAACACAGTTGGAAACAAGCGAATGTCAATCTACGTCAAGCCAGACGAAGAATTGCTCGTAACTTCAACCGCAAGGCAAAGGATAGAGAGTTAGAGGTAGGAGAGAAGGTGATGTTGCTGCTTCCAACCAGTCAGAATAAGCTGCAAATAGGATGGGGAGGACCTTATGTAGTGACGGAGAAGATCTCACGTACCAACTACAGAATTTCAGTCAAAGGCAAGATGAAAGTATTTCACATAAACCTCTTGAAGAAATATCATGAAAGACCCTCAACCACCGAACCTGCACATCTGATGGCCATGAGTGTGGCTACTGAAGTCGAAGAAGGATCAACAATGGGAGTCGAGTGCCAACTGCAAGCCAAAGAGACCTTTAAGGATGTGGAAATCAATCCCAACTTCACAAAGGATCAGCAAAAGCAGATTAGGGAATTTATGGCAAAATATGCAGAAGTACTTACTGATAAGCCAGGAAGAACTGATTTGGAGGAATTTGACATGAAGTTAAATGACACAGTGCCTGTGCGAGTCAAGACTTACCCAGTTCCTTATGCAAAGCAAAAGACTTTAGAGGAAGAAATACAACAGCTGCTCACCGCAGGAATAATCTCACCATCTGAATCACCTTACAGTGCTAGCGTCGTCTTATTGAGAAAGCCAAGTGGAGAACATAGATTGTGCATCGATTATCGACAGCTCAATGCTATTACTGAATTCCAAGCAGAACCTCTGCCTGATCAGAATAAACTCTTCACAGCACTCAACCGAGCTAAGTACTTTACTAGGATTGATCTCAGTAAGGAATATTACCAGATTCCTGTAAAACCGGAAGTTAGACCATGGTTAGCTTTCAGCACGCCTGGAGGACACTATGAGTTCAACGTTCTTCCATTCGGATTAAGTAATGCTCCCAGCGTCTTTACACGTATGATGAGAAAATTACTTGACCCACTACAGCATCCAGACATCAGTCACTTCATGGATGACATCCTGATCGCAACTGAAACATTTGAAGAGCATGTAGAAACCCTGCATCTTTTGTTCAGGCGCCTCAGAGAAACTGGATTGACGGCTAGACCAAAGAAGTGTCAGATAGGATTCCAAGAATTGGACTTTCTAGGTCATAAGATATCTCATGGACTGATAACTCCACAAGAGGGAAATGTGGACAAACTCCAGAGAGCACCTCGTCCAAAAACAAAGAAGGATGTAAGATCATTTGTATCCTTATGTGGATTCTATCAAAAATACATCAAGGACTTCAATACTCTGTCAGCACCTTTAACGGATCTTACCAAAAAGGGGAAACCAGAGAAAGTCACTTGGTCAGCTGACTGTGAGAGAGCTTTCACAGCACTAAAGCAGGCATTAACTGCTCATCCAGCCTTACATCTACCAGACCTCGACCAACCATTCGTGCTGCGCACCGATGCCAGTAACATAGGAATTGGGGCAACGCTGTTGCAGAGAAAGGGAGATGTACCATCAGAGCTATTCCCTGTAGCTTATGCTAGCAGGAAATTGAATGCAGCAGAGATAAATTACAGTACTATCGAGAGAGAATGTCTTGCGCTCGTATCGAGTGTACAGAAATTTCAAGCATACCTATATGGCAAACACTTCACAGTGCAATGTGACCATCAACCACTCATGTTTCTCGCAGTATCTAAGACTCTGAATGCCCGACTTATGAGGTGGTCGCTGCTTCTCCAACCTTACTCGTTCCAGGTTGAGTATGTTCCTGGGAAAATGAATGTGGGAGCGGACTTCCTGAGTCGACACCCAGTGCCTGATGAACCAGGTCAATCGGATGCAGAAGGGAGGAAAAATGGGGACAGCTTGATAACTGAAAATGTTGGAAACATAGTTCCATACCATAGAACAATCTGGAGTGGGGCCATGTGGCATAACGCAACCACCATTATTCATTTACCAACTCCTGCCGCAAAAAGAGGAAACAACATTAAAAGAAATTGACTTCACAACCGCAAATGGAGACTAGGACTTAAAACTTAACATCGAAACTGGAACTGAACAAGTGACAAATGACGTGGATTCTTAGAAAGATTGCATCAGACAAAGCTCGGAAGACCATTGGACGAAAAGGGACATGTGACCCGCTTTCGCGCCAAAGCATAATTAGCATATGTTACTATTTCATCAGAAATGTTAATAAGCCCGCACTCTTTTCTGAAACTCGCCTCATGAACAGATGTGAGAAGTTTGTGTTACCAAAAGTTTCAATGGGCAAGGCAGAATGTCTGGATCCTAGGTGAGCTTGTTAGGCCTTAGATTAAACTGATAACCCGATGTATCAAGTGTCAAAAGAACGGTATCCAGTGTTTGTGATGTCAATTGAAATGTATTATTATTAATTAAAACCTCTGAAATGTAAAAATGCTCGACTGTAGATTCTAACGACGCAGAGCCATTCCCGGGCAAAATGACTCTCTAATATTCTCTTAGATGAAACTGCAATCTCTGATATTCTTAGAGATAATTATTAACTTTAAGAAGTGCATTATACTATTACATTCTATTCTAACCAACTGTGAGAAGTGATGATTCTAAAGCAATCTTGTGCATTTCACCAGAAAACACTGATAAAAGATGCTATCACTATCTACAGCTGAAATGACAGTTCGTGTACTAGAACAAGTGCCTTGTTCTAAAACAGACTTATCTATGCCTATTTCCGATCTAGATAGCTGAAAGATAAATCAAATCTTTCCTTTCTGCTTCATCTATTGAATTAATAGGGTTTGATGGAACTAATATTTATATTTATGTCAAATTTAATTAGATAAGGGCACACATGAATTGCTTTACATGAGAAAGTTGTGCTTCGCGGAACACCATCACGCGCAGTGAACTTAACTCATTACTCATCATAACTTAAAACACAACACCACTCAACACCACTCATCACCACACAACACAACACTCAACATCACAACAACAGATAATGGAAGAGAGTTATTAGACACAAGAAGAAGAAGAAGAAGTTAATTGGGAAAACACAGAGAATTATTTATACACGCGATAAACACCACTGAGTGGAAGAAATGTTATAAATGTATGTCATTTATTTACATGCATCTTGACATATTCTCACTCTTGTCACTGTCTTACTGTACACGTTCACTGACCCCAGGTCAAATGAGAACCTACATACAGCAGGAACCAGTTGATACAAGGCGTACACAGTGTGATAAACTCTGACCACCCCAAATTAACCAAACACTAGATTAGAGAGAAAAAGAGGGGGAGGGGAACTAGTTCCTACTTCAGGAATTTAGATTTCTTCCGACCTACTTCTTATTATTGTATTGGTAGGAATGTATATATTTATGTGAATATTCATTAGTGATCTTGGTGGCTACATACCAACAACCACCCAACACATCAGCAAACTAACCACCTAAATCAGACCTGAAAGAGGGAAGCCGAGAGAAAGAGATGAACCACAAGTGAGATGGAAGATGACTTGGCTATGAGCAGAGTATGGGGAGGCCTTCAGAGGAGCTATACGGGCAGACCTGAAGTGGATCCATCAGTCAATGGACCCTGGCTTACCTAATCTTCCAGTCACCAGGATTACCTTTCTAAATTGGTAGACACCACACCCAATTTCAGGAAACTGATAATTAATTGTTGATTCATTACCATCACACTTAATATGTACAACATCAAAATGTTTACTATGTTTCACACTTGTTGTCATCTCATATATTGATGCTTGATTGATTGTCTGGGACTATGGTCCAATGTGCAACTTTTCTAATATTTTGTGTAAATCACAATAGAGATGTATGTACTGACCAGAAGGCTCAGGCCAGTCAATAAATGATTAACATGAATTGACCTTCTGTTAA
>JACEFZ010011482.1:52500-137353 GCA_014155875.1 Cepaea nemoralis
CATAAATAGGTGTACCTACAATGAGCTAGAGAAACTAGCAGACATGTACAACAACAGTATAGGGAGTGCTAGCATCAAGGAGGAATGGTTACACAGCTATCTGATTCCCTTGCCGAAGCCTGACAAAGACCACAAAAAAATTCAGGGATATCGAATTATAACCATGCAGAATACTTCCGGTATAACGGCGACGCGATGACTCGTTGATCTTGGGGGAGACGCTGTTCAGTGTTTTTCTGTGGATTTCCTATGGAAATTCCCGTGGAATTCGTGTGGATAGTGTTTTTCCTTTGGATTATGTGATGTTATTTCGTTTTCGTGTATTGGAAGTGTTCAAAAGAAGCCACGGAAGGCAGGTGGTGGATGAAATTTTGAGGGCAGCCGACAGATATTTGTTGGGGATGGTCTAGAGTTTCGCGACGGCAAGCAGAAGATCTCTTTCGAGAGACAATGATTGCGGTCATCCGGCCAGTATGGTCACTGCCATAGAGGAAAGCAACGGCAAACTACCTCTTTGAAATTGCCTAGTTTATTATGATTCGCTTAAAGACTGATCATCGCAAGACAAGGACAGAGACATTAAAATTAGGAACATGGAACGTTAGGACGTTAAACAACGACGGAACATTAGAGAACATAACACAAGAAATTCAAAGACAAAAAATTAATATATTAGGTATATGTGAAACGAGATGGACAGGAGCAGGCATCAAGATACATAACGATTTTAAGATTATTTATTCTGGAGGTGAAGATCGACATAGGGGAGTGGCAATAATTTTGGACCGGAAAACATCAACGTCTGTTCAGGGATATTGGGCCGTGTCGGACAGAGTTCTTCTAGTTAAATTGAGTGGCAGACCTTTTAACATAAATGTTGTTCAGGTATATGCCCCAACAGGAGAGTCCAATGAAGATAGTGTAGAGGAATTTTATAATGACATAGAGTCTGCCTTAAAGAAATGTAAAAATTCAGAAATAAACATCATAATAGGGGACTTCAATGCAAAAGTAGGAAATCAAGGGGATAGATACACAGTAGGAAACTATGGTTTAGGAGAGAGAAATGAAAGAGGATACAGACTAGTAGAGTGGGCAAAAGAACAGGAAATGATTGTAGGAAATACCTGGTTCAAGCAACACCCTAGAAGATTATGGACCTGGAGGAGTCCTGATAGCAGGATTAGAAACCAGATTGACTACATTCTCATTAGCAGAAGATTTAGAAACGCGCTAAAAGTAGCAAAAACAGTTCCCAGTGCTGATTGTTATAGTGACCACAGATTACTCACAGGAACATTGAGGATAAAGTTGAAGAAAGTCAAGTATATAACAGGAAACACTAAATATGACTTGTGTACATTGAGTAATGACAAGGAAATACAAAACAAATTCAACATAGAAGTACAGAACAGATTTGAAATATTGTCTGATCTAGAGATCCTATTCCAGGATGTGGATGATCAATGGGAAATGTTAAAGAATTCAATCAATGTGGCTGCAGAAACAACTATTCCAAAATTAAAGAAGGTGGGTCGTAAGAAATGGATGACTGAGGAAATTTTACACTTAATGGAAACAAGAAGACTCAACAAAAATAATCCTGCCAAATATGAAGAAATTCACAGACAAGTCAGAGTATTATGTAGGAAGGCAAAAGAATCATGGCTTGAGGAAAAGTGCTTAGAAATTGAAAAATCAACACAACAGTCAAAATACCAAATTAGTGCACAAGAGAATTCAGGAACTTACTAATAAAAGAACAAGTACATCAACAGGCTGTCTAAAAACTAAAGATGGCAAAATCATAATAGAAAAAGATCAGATTCTACATGTATGGACAGATTATGTGAAAGACCTGTATAATGATAACAGAGAGGAACAGTATGCTATTAGATTTAATAATGATGGACCAGAAATTTTAAAGATGGAGGTTCAAAATGTTCTTAAGCATATGAAAGCTGGCAAGGCCCCCGGTGCAGATAACATCACAACAGAAATGATTAAAGCTTTAGAAGAATTTGGACTAGAGCAAGTCACTAGACTGCTGAACACATTATATGATACTGGAGATATACCTTCTGAATTATGTAATTCTGTATTTATTGCTATCCCAAAGAAATCAGGAACCTTAGAATGTGATCAACATAGAACAATTAGTATAATGAGTCACATCACAAAGATTTTGTTACGAATTATCATGCAAAGAGTGAGGAAGAAAATACAACCTGAAATAGGGGAAGAACAATGTGGGTTTGTAGAAGGAAAGGGTACAGTAAATGCTGTGTATATGCTGCGAACAGTTATTGAACGTGCTTTAGAAGTAAACAAGGATATACATCTTTGCTTTATTGACTACACAAAGGCTTTTGATAGAGTTAGACATGTCAACATTGTGGATATGCTTGCAGATCTACAAATTGATGGGAAAGACATTAGACTTATAAAAAACATATATTGGAAACAACAAGCTGCCATAAGGATTGATAATGAAGTAGGACAATATCAACCTATTAAGAGAGGTGTTAGGCAGGGATGTGTAATGTCTCCAGATCTTTTTTCCCTATACAGTGAAAATATTTTCAGAAATGTAGAAGACCTAAATGGAATCAGCATTGGAGGACGAAACATAAATAACATTAGATATGCAGATGATACAGTATTGATTGCAGACAATGCACAGGATCTGCAACAATTAGTAGACGCTGTGGTTGTACACAGTGAGCAGCTGGGGTTGGAATTAAATTGTAGGAAGACACAGGTTATGGTCGTCACTAGGAAGAACGAAGCACCACAATGTAATATACAAGTAAATGGGAATATTCTTCAACAAGTGAATCGGTTCAATTATCTCGGAACAGTCATAACATATGATGGCCTTGAAGAGATTAGAACAAGAATCGTCATTGCGAAAGTAGCCTTTAGCAAGATGAAAAACATTCTGACCAATAAAATGATGTCAATTGAAACGAGAAAAAGAGTGTTGAGGGGATACATAGAGCCTGTTCTTTTGTATGGATGTGAAACTTGGACAATGTGCAGTCAAGCTGAAAAACATCTGATGGCTGCAGAAATGGGGTTTCTGAGGAAAATGCAAAGAATACCATGGACAGATAGAAAAACCAATGACCAAGTACTACAAGAGACAAATGAAAATCGTAGATTGATTAGAGAAATTAGACGTAGACAGTCAAAATTATTTGGACATGTTATGAGAAGAAATGGACTGGAGAACTTAGTGACAGCTGGCAAGATCGAAGGGAACAGACCAAGAGGAAGACCGAGAGGAAAATACCTGGATGGCTTGGCCACATGGCATGGACGAGACAGGAACACTGAGCTGATCCACGACTCTGGTGATCGAGTGAAATGGCGAATCATGACCTCCCACGCTTTCCGGCATGGCACATGATTGATTGATTGATTGAATACAATAGGCAAGCTGCTGGAGAAGGTAATTGCCAGGAAAATATCAAGCCAACTAGAGAGGCAAGGTGTTTTCCCACCTACCCTTGGTGGGTACCGTCCAAAAAGAGAAACCTGGACCAATGCAGCAGTCTTTGCCCATGATGTCTATGAAGGTTTCCACTCAGGCACTGAAACCGTTGCTGCAGCGATTGATCTTGAGGACGCATACAACAGAGTACCACTGAATTTTTTAATGTTTCAGCTTCTTGAACTAAACGTAAGTCCACTCCTCCTTAGTTGGATCGCTGCAGCCCTCTTCCAACGGAAAGTAGTTTTTAGATGTGGCAGTTGGACTTCGGAACCAACAACAATATATCCTGGCCTACCACAGGGATCACCATTATCTCCGGTACTGTTCAACGCCTACACAGTGAGAATCACCAGTGAGCAGATCACTGGACCTGGTAGGACATTGTCGTATGCCGATGATGTTTTAGTGTATCGTCAGGGTAAGGATAGAGAGGAGGTTGCTGTGGAACTACAAACCGGACTCAATCGCATAAGTACTTGGTGTGATGAAGCTGGGGCAATGGTCAACCCAACAAAGGCAACAGTGACTTGGTTCTCGTTGAATAATCATATTGTCAACAATCCAACACCAACTGTAATGCTGTGTTCAGAGACGGTGGAAAGAACGCAGGCAATGAATTACCTGGGGATACGGTTTGATCGAAGCCTTGCTTATAATGTGCACATAGACCAGGTGATAACAAAGGCCAAGCAGGGTTTGGCAGCGATGCGGGTGATGACGGCAGCAAACTGTGAGCAGCGCCATCTATGTCTTCTGTACGAGGGGCTGGTCATGTCTGTTTTGGAGTATGCAATGGCAATCCTGACTCTCAGCCATAAGCAGATAGAAAGGATGGAAAGGATACAGAATAAAGCTATGCGCATTATTCTTGGATGTACAAGAGATACAGCATGCAGGGCGATGCGCTACCTTCTTGATTTTCCAACCATTGAAGAGAGAATACAAGTTTGCAGGGCACGCGCCTACCTCAGAATTAACGCAAACACACAACATCCACTGCATAGTGAAATTAGGAAGGTGAAGGGCAGCAGGTTAAAAAGAGGACGGTCGTGGATGGGTCAAGCCGAAGATATTCTTCAACAGGTGTGTTCACTTGAGGACTTAGAACCTGGCGAGGAGTGGGTGCAAGTGCCAACAGACTTCTGCACATCCCTTTCAGTTTGCAGAAAATGCAGACAAGAAAATCCGGCTGCTGTTGAGGCTGAAGTACAAGCGTTGATTTTCGAGAATTCGCTAGACGGTGACGCGGTCATCTACACAGATGGGTCGGTCGTCCGACATGTGAGAAGCTCATGGGCCTTTACAGCTCGGGCCGGAGGGAAAATTGTGAAGGAGGACTCTGGTGCTTTCACTGAAACCACAAATAGCCTGACCATGGAAGTCATGGCAGTAAGTAAAGCAATAACATGGCTCGAGACACAGACATTCACTAGGGCTTGTTTCCTTAGCGACTCAATGAACATGATCAAGAGGATAGAGGAGGGGTCGATCCGATGAGAATGGTTGCTGCCTCTGAAGCGGTCTCGGCTGGCAAAGATTAGTTTCATCTTCGTGCCAGGGCATGCGGGAGTACAAGGAAATGAGCGGGCTGACAAGCTCGCAGGTGAGGCTACTGTGGAGGGCGGACGCGCCATGGACCAGGCTGACATTCTGAATGCTCTACGAGAAGTGAGACTTTTGCGAGAACCAAGTGATGACTGTGAATCTACAACAATGGCCAGACTGCGGGAGCAGCAAATTAAAAGAGGGGTGGCCAAACAAGAACACTACGCAGGAAGCCAAAGAAGATTGATAAACCAACACAGAACTGGTGTCGTTAGCCGCTACACGCTGCGGGATTTGCTGAGGAGGAGATCCAAGCACTTATGGACTGAATGGTTCGATGTGCAACGAGGATGATATGTCGACTAACTAACTAACTAACTAATAACAACACCAATTCCCCAAAACTAGATTTCTTCCAATTAAAACAATTTATAGTATCACTTAATGACCATACGTAAACGTTGCAACAGGTGTCCCATTTTACCAATTAGATTGAAACAGGTAAGTGTGTCTTCTAACAGAGAGAGAGAGAGAGAGAGAGAGAGAGGGGGGGGGGGAAGTGAAATAAAGATAGGAGTGGGAGAAGGTGAGAGACGGACAGAGAGAGGGTGAGGGAGAGAGGGGTAGAGAGAGAGAGGGGTAGAGAGAGAGAGGGGTAGAGAGAGAGGGGTAGAGAGAGAAAGGAGAGACGGAGAGAGCTGAGTGAGTGGGAGATAGAGGAAGATACAAAAAGGGAGAGAGAGAGAGAGAGAGAGAGAGAGAGAGAGAGAGAGAGAGAGAGAGAGAGAGAGAGAGAGAGAGAGAGAGAGATCAAAATGCCATGAAGCAATCAAAAGTGCTGAATATTAAGGATCGTTTTGTATTTTTTAATGGGCTCGTGGATCCCAACGGAGACGATCATGAAAGTCCCACGTCGTGTCATTCGGGAGACTGCTTCTGCATGTGGCGATAGCAAGATCAAGAGCAGATTCTACACTTCAATCTAAGCCATTGTTTCCCAACGTGGGGCCGACGCCCCACATGGGGGCAATTCGATTGTTAAGGGGGAGGGGGGGGGGGGGGCAATTCGAAAATAGAAGAAATCGGCTGGATATAACAAAACGGGGAGACTTGAGACTGAAGTTAACTAAATTGGAACCTGACATACGATCTTTTTGCAGCAAGCATCATGCGCCAGGATCTCACCAAATTTAAATAATAAATAATTACTAATAATTAAAATAATATAGAAAAATCTGTCATTAAAATTATTTTGTACTTGAATTTCAGTTCTCCATTATATGTTTTGAAAAATTTACTTACTGTGTTTTCTCAATAATTTCCTAGTGATTTCTTCCTAAAACCTATCAATCAAGTTTCTTTAGTGAACATTTCAATTTTTGAATATTAAAAATAATTTATATGTTGGGGGCGGGGCGGGGCGGGTGGGGAATTTTAGAAAGGATGAGTGGGGCATAGCACAAAAAATGTTGGGAAACACTGATCTAAGCAAGTGGTGATATTAAGGATGTTAGGCCGTTTACAGGCCTGTCAAAAGGTATTTTAACGCACGCTGCATGGAAGCTATTGATTGCACAACACATTTAATGAAATAATGAGGGAAAGTAGAACAATGCATTACTAAATTCTCATGTTTGTGAAATAAAGCCATTATGTTTATAAACACTTTTATGATATCTTACATTTCTTATTTCATCACTTATGCCGTCAATGACGGTAAATAATTTCTATAAAAGTCTGATAAAGTTATTATAAATAATACAGATATTCAAATAACACAATACTATTTATGCTGCTGTGAATAATGTCCCATGAAAAAAATAACTGTCGTAATGTTACGTCCCTTTCCACTATTTTAATTGATCGTGTTTCTTTTAATGTGGTTTTTTTATTTTTTTTTTTACATTTTTTAACAATAACTTTACTTTAATCAAGAATTTTGTTTTTCAAATACATAAGGGCTCGCGGTTCCCCCAAGAACCAGAGATTCCCCATCAGGTCCCCACGTCCCTGTGTGTCACTCGAATCACTGCTTCTGCTGGTGGCCCTGGCAAGATCAAGTTTAGATACTACACTTTGATCTTAACCAAAAGGCCAAGAAGGAATAGCATTCATGAATTGCGTTAAATAGGAATAATAGGTGTCGTGTTCAAACATTGCGTGATTTTGATCAGAACCTACAATCAGTCGTTTCTAATGCTCTAGTGCGAGAATCTGTTCAAGGATATTAGGCTGTGTCAGACAGGGTACTATTGGTAAAATTAATAGGCAGTATTTTTTTACATAAACGTTGTTCAAATATATGCCTAAACAGGAGAATGTAGTGAAAATAGTAAGGATGCATTTTATGACGTCATGGAGCCGCCGTTGAAGAAATGTAAAAATTCAGAAATAAATATAATGGGTGACATCAAAGCAAAGATAGGAAATCAAGGCAATGGATGCCCAGTAGGCAACAGTGGTTTAGAGGCGAGAAAGAAAGCGGATGTAGACGTATACGTGGGATAGTCAATAAGTAAGTCACACAGTTCTATGGGATGGCAGTTAAATGTAGTCGCTGTTTTCTACAGGTGTCATTAGGTGACGTGTGTTGCCGGGGCCCATAAGGGAAGCAAAGAATAGCAACACTGCAGCCTACCACGCATGTCGTAAGAGGCGACTAAGGAGGCGTGATGGTTCCGTCGCTCTGCTACTGAGTGAGTGCGTGGCGCGACACTGTGAGCTGTGAGTTTCGTGTGAAATGCTTTTGAATCTGCCCAAGGTTTTTTTTGGAACGTGACTGCATGTTCGGAGCGATGGCAGCTGACTATGTCCCAGAGTTGACCGGTTTTTGCCTTATGCAGAAATGCGTGGCTGCTGGGCTTCTGGTTGACTGCCACTGCCATCGACGATGAACTGTATTTTCATGGACTGTGTGGGTGAACATCTAGGAAACATCCAGATGGGAAAATGACTGCCGATTCCATCAGAGATAAACTGGATGTTTCGTGGGGGACTATTGTGTTGACATTCTGGCGGCGGCATTATGCACAGTGTATCTGTGCGGGCTGTTGTTTGTCGAGACTCCTGTCTTTTCCACTTTTCACATTGGGCAGTGGGGAGCATTTTATGTGATATTCACTGGCACAGGAACGGAGCATAATGGGGACGACCCGTTGCTGTGAAGTTGGAACCGTGACTAACTAACTAACTAACTAACTAACTAACATTGAACTTTATATTCCCGTTCGTCAGGTGGCGCTAGGTGTCTCATGCGCTTGCGCAGCAATAAACAAAGTGGCAACTGTACTTACTGAGTGTACAACCGAAGAGAAACGTGCTGTTGTGCTTTTGTTGTGGGCGAAAGGACTGTCTGCAAAGGACATTCATGAGGAAATGCTTCCTATTTATACTGACAAATGTTTGTCCTGTAAAGCTGTGCATAGGTGAGTAGAAAATTTTCTCAAGGACGCTCTAAAATTGTTGATGAAATCCGATCTGGTCGTCCTGTTGAGAATGCAACAGAAGCATCCGTGCAGCGGGCGGAAGAGATGATTAGAGGTGACAGGCGAGTAACAATAGACTCTGTAGCATCTGCAATATGGTGCTCATATGGTTCAGCATACAGCATAATGTATGATCGATTGAAATTTAAGAAAGTGTGCTCAAGGTGCTTACTCAAACAATTGAAGGAGGAACACAAAATGAACCTATTTGGCCTGTCCTTGCATTATCTTTGTCGATTCGAAGATGAAGGAGAAGACATGCTGAACAGGATTGTTACTGGGGACGAATCATGGGTGCATCACTACCAGACCGAATCAAATAGTGTTTTCAATGCAATGGAAACATCCTTCTTCGCCTTGTGTCCAAAAATTCAAGGTTACGCCATCAGCAGTTAGGGTTATGCTGACAGTGTTCTGGGATTGTCAAGGAGTGTTTTCAACCAATTTCAAGAAGAAAGGTGACAATGTGAATTCTGAAACGTACTGTGAAGTTCTATCGATGCTTCATGATGCAATTCGAAGAAAACGTCCAGGACTGCTGACTAGAGTTGTATTGCTTCTTCATGACAATGCCAGACCACACACGAGTCGATTCACTCAGGAGAAAATTAACCATCTAAGGTTGGAAGCTCTGGAACATCCACATTACAACCCCGACTTAGCCCCTAGTGATTTCCACCTTTTTGGTCTACTGAAAACCTACCTTGGCGTGAGACATTTCGCGAATGTAAAGAAAATACAAAATGAAGTGTTAATGACCTTTTAGTCCCGGCAATCAATACAAGAGGCTTCGCATAAGTCTTTAGCCTGACCATGAAGCAGTAGGCGGAGAAAACATTTCAAAATAAAATTTAGATTGTCTTTGTGTAAATTCTCTAATCAGTTTTCGTTTTGCATTTGTGTCTTGAATGACATTCTCGTTCGCTGTTCTGTGTATCCATGGTAAGTATCTGAAAGATCGCATTAAAGATCACTTCAAGACTGGCAACTTTGAGAAGTATCTGGAGAATCGCATTAAATTTGACTTCAAGACTGACGACTTTGAGAACTATCTAAAAGAATCGCATTCAAGGTGACGGCACGACTGGCAACTTTGAGAAGTATCTGGAAGAACGCATTAAATTTGACTTCAAGACTGACGACTTTGAGAACTATCTAAAAGAACGCACCACTGGCAACTCGTGACGGCACCACTGGCAACATTTGAAATAATGCCTCCTTGGATCTGCAGAAAAACAAAATCAACCTGAGCAGCGAGATGCCCTTTTGGAAGAGGAATCTGCAGTACTCGATAAAGAAGTACTTGAAAAACAACAACTTGTATGACTGGCTGAGGGTTGCGGCATCCTCCAAGGAGGTGTTTGTGCATCGGTACTTCCAGATTAACCAGGATGAAGAGGGAGGAGGAGGAAGATTACATGCTTGTCTATAAACTAAGCAAATAAATACACTAAACAACAATACATATCTGACCACATATATGCATTATAATACTTACAAACACTATCATGCATATAAAACTCTTGACTTATCAAACTACTAGACATTCACAGAAACTAAGTAAGATTGGGAGGGTGTGTTGTTAGGGCAGACTCTTTCTTCCCTAGCTGATAGTGTTTCTGTAATTATGGGCACCATCAGCTGCATTTTTTAAAATTATTATTATGGCGAAGACACAAACATTAGATTGCACGATTTATTGCCTGGTATATTTGAGGTTAAAAAGTAGATCAAAAAGTAAACAAGTCGGAGGACCTGGATGCAATAATGAGGAAAGAGATCCAGTCACTTGTGAATGCGGGACTCATCAGTGAGGCCACTGCAAAACCCAGTCCAAGCTGGCCAACTTGAAGCGGGCACATAGTTCTGCCTACTACGTCACCAAAGAATTGAGCTTGTATGGCTACTTGAAGTTCACTAAATTCTGCACAGAAACTGTGTACAAGGTGAAAATCGCAGAGAATTCTCGCCTCAACAAATCACTGAGAACTGAAAAGGTAACAACGTCAGTACTAGACAACCCAGAGAAATATGTGAGGAATTTATCGTCATACGTACTCAACAACATTGAAACGGAGGCCCTTACATACGGATTACAATTTTGCATAAAGCCTAATCACATCAACCGTGTTGAGTCGCAAGCACAGTTTGAAATGTTGTTTGATCAATTCTCCAAGTTATCACCTACTTCTGCTGAGTCGGTGGGGTGGCTGAAGGCCAAACTGGTAGATTTAGAACACCAGTATCGCACAACACCCTCTAAACAGACATGTCTGCTGACCAACGTACACCTTACTGCTTTAAAAGCGTTAAAGGCTAACAAAACCCTCGTCATACTGAAACCTGACAAAGGGGTGCATTAGTGATGGACATGTCAGACTACCAAGGAAAAATGGATGAAATATTGTCAGATGAATCCAAATTCAGTATAGATCAAAAAGTAAACAAGTCGGAGGACCTGGATGCAATAATGAGGAAAGAGATCCAGTCACTTGTGAATGCGGGACTCATCAGTGAGGCCACTGCAAAAACGCTCACACCACGTGGCTCGCACACTCCTCAGATGTACGGTCTACCCAAGCTTCACAAGCCCGGCATCCCGCTAAGACCTATCCTGTCCATGGTTAACTCTGCACAACACCGAATGGCGAGATGGCTAGCCGAAATTTTAAAGCCAGTACGACAGTCCTTCGTTCCAAAAATACTCAGAGATACATTCCAACTGGTGGAATTATTGGATACTATGGACATAAATAACAAACACATGGCATCCATGGATATAGCCTACCTATTCACTAACGTTCCATTTGAGGAGACAGTGAAAATAATAAGGGAACGCATTGAAGACAAACAACTAAAATTAGACATACCAACACCTATTCTGGAGAGGCTACTACTACTATGTACCGCCAACATACAATTCAATTTTCTAACTAAGTCATACCGCCAAATTGACGGAGTGGCCATGGGGCGTCCTCTTGGTTCTATTCTATCGGACATCTTCATGGCACATTTAAAAGGAAAGAGATCCTCAGACATCAACAACTTGGCGTTATGTAACGTTTACCGTCGTTATGTGGACGATATACTAATTATCACCACAGACGAGCTACAAGCAACATCGTTCCAGGCCACAATGAACAAGACGCATAAAAACATCTCTCTATCTATGGAACACGAACACAACGAAGAGTTGCCGTTCCTAGATATTCTAATGAGACGTAGAGCAGACGGCACAATTCAAAGATCGGTGTATCGCAAAGGAACATGGACTGGCCAATACCTACATTTTCAGAGCTTCACACCTGTCCAGTACAAACGGGGCTTAGTACGGACTCTGTTTGACCGTGCTAGAAAGATATGCACCCAGGACACACTGACAGAGGAATTTGAAACTCTGATGAATGTCTTAAACCTGAATGGGTACTCCAGAGGATTTATAAAGCGCCACTGCCAACAGCCCAAACCAAAACCAGACGTAACTACAGTCCCTAAACTCAAGGTATTCATCCAGCTAACCTTTCGAGGGGATGACTTAATGCAACGTCTACAAGACCGGCTTACTACAGCAGTAGGCCGAACATTCTGTGCTGCAACTCCAATCATTAGATATAATACCGTACCGATTCCTACACCAGCAGTCAAAAAGCCTGTTCCTCTGTACGCCACAAACAATTGTATTTACCAGTTCACATGTAGATGCCAGGCCTTCTACATTGGTAGAACAGAGAGACAGCTTAACAAACGAGTGTCAGAACACATACCTCAATGGGTCAACAAGATACAACACACAGGAGATGCTAGCCTCGTTGGGCCGACACACCGGAAGCTCCCGGCGTCTTCAATTGGTAGGCACTATATCGAAAGCGGCCATGTGGTGGACAGAGACACTGCCTTTCGCGTGTTGTTTAACACACAAAATACTCGCTTGTTAAAGTTTGCAGAAGCAATTATGGTCAATCAACGTAAGCCAGAATTGTGCAAACAGAAAGACATGTCAGTCAGCTTAAAATTACATGATAGATGATTGACATTACTGTGCGAATATGTGTATATTTCAACTTGAAGGATTTCATCTAGTTAATTCACGTAAGTTGTGTGATTTCTGCAGTATGTACCTAACGAGATACAGCGAAATATGCCAGGCAATAAATCGTGCAATCTATTGTTTGTGTCTTCGTTATTCAAATAAATGTTATAGACGCGTTCTAAGAATATCTTGGGTAAAGAAAAGAACAAATGCTCAATACTTCAAGAGCTGAATACTTGAAGAAGGTTGGCTATTAAAAACGATAAAACAAAGAAAATTGAAATATTTTAGTCACTTGAAACGTCACGAAAGTTTGGAGAGAACAATAATGGAGGGGTATATGCCTGGGAAGAGAGGAAGAGGAAGGCCAAGGAGAAGATGGGTGCAGGATGTGGCGGATGATCTCCAGATGGGTGTATCAGACGCGGGAAATCTTGCTTATGATCGAGAGGTTTTCCGGAAGGTTGTTATGGGAGCGAGGTTCTGCAAAGGACATTCTACTGAATGAATGAATGAATCCATTCTTTGCCTTTTGGCTAATATCAAAGTGTTGTATCAGCACTTGATCTTGCCAGGGCCACCAGCAGAGGCAGTCATCCGAATGACACATGGGAATGTGGGGACCTGATGAGGCGGTTCTGGCCCTTGTGGGAACAACGAGCTCTTATTAAAAAAAAAAAAAAATTATCTAAATCTAGATTTATTCCAGTTTAAACAATCCACGGTGTCACTCAACAAGTGTCCCATTTTATTAATTAGATTGAAACATGTATGTGTGTCTTCTGAGAGAGAGAGAGAGAGAGAGAGAGAGAGAGAGAGAGAGAGAGAGAGAGAGAGAGAGAGAGAGATAAAGAGAGAGAGAGAGGAGAGAGAGAGGAGAGAGAGAGGAGACAGAGAGAGAGATAGAGATAAAGAAAGAGAGGAGAAGAGAGGGGAGAGAGACAGAGATAGAGACAGACAGACAGGCAGGCAGGCAGGCAGGCAGGCAGACAGACTGACAGACAGACAGAGAGAGAGATCAAAATGCCGTAAAACAATCAAAAGTGCTGAAAATTAAGAATCTCTTTTAGGAGTCGTGTTTCCGAAGGGATCAGAGGCGCACATGTCATTGTGTAATTCGGACGACCGACTCTGCACGTGGCCCTGGCAAGATCAAGAGCAGATTCTACACTTCTACTTCAGCCAAGGGGTCCGAGAGGTGACATTATGGGTGTTTGGCCTTTGACAAGCCGGACAAAAATTTTTCCAGTAACGGGGAAAGAATGAATTACCTTTGAATGCCCAAAACATTTAATGTAACATGGACAAGGATTACAACAATGCATTATTAAATTCTCATTCACATAAAATAAAGCAATTACTTTTACAAACATTTTAAAGACGACTTAAAATTATTATAACATTGTTTATGGCTTCTACATCTTTAAAAAAAATACTATAAAATATTTATAAAAGGTTATTATAAATACTACTGCTATTAAATCACTATAATGCACTTATGATTCTTTTAGTAATGTCCCTTGCAATATTAGCTGTTATTGTGTTATGTCCCTCCAATATTTTAATTACATGTGTTCATTTTAATGTGGTTTTGTTTTTTTTATTTTAAAATAACTTTTCTTTACTCGAGAATCTGTTTGTTTGTTGTTGTTTTTTTTTTTACAATTAAATAAAGGCTCGCTGTTTCCCCAAGTATAAGAAGGACCCCATCAGGTCCCCACGTCCTTGTATGTCATTCGGATGACCGCCTATGTTGGTGGCCCTGGCAAGATCAAATGCAGATACTACACTTTCTTCTTCTTCTGCGTTCACCCGTGGTGTATTTTCTCCAGACGTAATTGCGTTGTATCGAAGCTCCGACAGGCGGACAGTTAGGCCGTTGCTTTGCTGATCCGGCAGCGTCTGCAGCTTGTCTTGTTCCAGATGTGTAGGTGTTACCTTTCCTCTGGAGTGAACTAGGCAGGCAACACATGATCTCTATATGTTATCCCAGGCTTTGTGCTATGGAGAGAAACAGCTTTCATATGCGGTGTCTGCGAAGAATTCTTGGTATTAAGTGGCAAGACAAAATCACAAATACTGAAGTATTGGAAAGATCAGGTTGTGTGACGGTTTATTCCATGCTCAGTCTTTGTAGATTTAGATGGATAGGACATCTTAGGAGGATGGATGACGGTAGAATACCAAAGGACATCTTTTTTTGGTCAATTACAGATGGGTAAGAGGTCTCAGGGTCGGCCTCTACTACGATACAAAGATGTGTGTAAGCGGGACATGATTGATACAGGCATTGATAATGCATATTGCAAGTCGCCGCTGAACGTGTTGCATGGAGGGTAAGCATCAGAAATGGAATAAAGACAAAGGAGAAAATTATAGCAGATAAGTCACACACCGAGCGTGTGAGACGTAAGATGGTGCATGATGGTAGAAATGACCACGTGTTCACATGCACCCACTGTGGACGAACATCTACAACGCGAATTTGCCTTATCATTCACATTCGCTACCGCCATGTTTAATAGTTATTATGCCTTTTTGAAGCACAAACTAGCGTCTGTCAAGACGGCAACGTGCTAATGAGATGAGAATTGCGTTCTGCCTGTTTACAGCAGAGCTGCTTTACTTGCGCCTTTAGGCTGACACATCCGACTTCTGTGGGCATTTGTTGATCGGGTTGACCTTCCCGGGTGTTTCGAAAGAATTCCACTCTCACTCTGAGACGGACATTGAACTCTCACTGTTGTGGTTTCATCTACATCCCAGCTGGTCAAGTTAGAACGGCCGAAGACATCCCGGTCATCCCTCAAGGGAAGGCGGGGATAATCCATGGGCATTCCCAGCCATCCAAGGAGGCCTTCATAATTGCAGAGCCGGCACATAGCGCTCTGGTTCTGGTACTGGGCTCACCAAAGGAATCGGCCTGTACATGGCTGCTTAGCCTCACTTCCGTATGTTGGTCATTTCGTTCGCCACAAGTCGCCCCCCCCCCCCCACGAATACCAGGAGAGGTCAGTCTGCAGATGATATCCACTCAGAGAGCTTTCGGTTCGGAATTCCACGAAATGGGTTTGCTAGTCGACCAGTATTCACATTCGTGCTTCTGGGTACCTTTCTCGGCTCTTATTGCTGTGATGTTATCCCTATCCCAGCTGACACACTTAGAACAGCTGGAGACATACCGGTCAGCACTCAAGGGAAGGCAGGGGCAGACCATGGGCATTCTCCGCTATCCAAGGTGGCTTCCATAATTGCAGAGCCGACACATATTCTTCTGGAACTAGGCTCACCCTAGGAATCGTCACGTCCTACATATGGCTGCTTAGCCTCACTTCCGTATATTGGGCCTCCAGTCCACAACAGGCTACTCCTCCGAAGACCAGTAGGGACCAGTATGCAGACGACATACACACATAAGATTCCGTTTCAGGACTTCCACGTAATGGATTTGCTAGCCAAGCAATATTACATTTCGTGCCAATGGGACGCTTTTCCACCTTTGATAATGCTCACTCAATGAGCTTTAGATACTGACTGGGATGCTTTCTCACTGTCATCATCTTACTCTTATCTAAATAATGGTTCGGGTTCATACAGGCAACAATACACTGTTCGCTAGGATATAGAACATTTATTGTATAAAGTGTACAGTTGGCGCAGTGGGTAGACAGACCCGCGCTCTCTTATATTACATATCACAGATAGTTAAACATCAAACATATAGTTGTCATACAACAATCTAGCACACTATCTAGCCTAAGTATATCTATGAATATCTATGAGTCCCTCTCAGGCAGGCCTTGTTGTCTCTCTCCAGTCCGTTTGTCCTCTGCCGGTCTCCGCGTGTCCTAACTCGACACGGGCGGTAACTCTGTCCGAGTTCCTCGTGGACCCCGCATTAGGCGGGCCACATCAGTGTCCACGGAATCATGGACTAGGTGACCAACTCTTTCGAGAAGGTTCTAGATTACTCGGGTCCTGCGCGACCTCAATGGTATCCCTTGGGCTGGAGTTGCAGCCCTCTACTATATGTGAAAGTGAGGCGGTGACAGGATCCCCCCTCCCCCCTAATATGATTGGTTGTTGGGTAATTAGATCCGTTCTAATTCTGTCACCGAATCACCTAAAGTTGGTGTTTGTAGTTTGGTGGATAGTAACCTGGTAACATATCTACTAGCACTAAAAACTCATGTATTCTACCATACAACACTTCTCTGATTTGGTGCAGAGATCCCTCTGTCTCTCGTGTGCTTAAATATGCTTATCAGACCGAAGTTACGTGGCGTTTTTAGTAGTTGTATTTACAACCCGCCCTTCTCATAGTACCCGAAATGGTACCCAGACAAATAACCCCTATATAAAAGAGGGTTAACAAGACCGAAGTCTTGGCTAAATAAGTACACCTTCAAATCTTGATCTGTGTGTGTATTTCTATACACTTTTACTCCCGTATGTTATATAATGCTAAATATGTAGTTACCTTGTTCTTTTATCCTCCTCAGACTACATGTGTCCCTGTTGGCTTGTTAGTGTGTTTGGCTAATAAGTTGCTGTTTCTAATAAAGTGACTGTATTTTAAATTGATAGTGTTGAGTTTTGAGGTTTGTGTAACGTGTGTGCTGAATGTGTGGTGTATTTCAAGCGTCACGAGTTGGGATAACCTCAATCATGAAATACTGCACTGTGTGCAATACCTGACTATGCATTCCAAGTAGTGGTGCTTAGATGTATCCTAACTGCTAAACTAAGTATATTCCACTAACTATTAAATTAAACTCACTATTAAACTAAGTTCTACACATGTATTGACAAATTAGACAAGTCATGCACTTTTACATGGAAGACGCAGACAAATTACAATGAATACGTTTTGCGTACAATTTGTCCGCCAAGTGTATCGTTCTCTCATTTAATCCTTTCACGCAGTCATTAACTCATCTGGCATTCAAAATAGTAATTGGCTAAAATATATACTTAAAGTTGAGGTAAGCGTTATAGCCCTTAGAAAAAATGGGCTAGGCGATATTTGCCCTTTAAGAAAATACGTACTTTTTGTACGATGAATGAAAAATAGGTTACAATTTAACTAGAGACACTTGTATAGGACGGTTATTTAGGCTATGAATGGTACCGTCTGTAATATTAAAGTAGAATATGTACAAGTTACAGGTTAACACAATTTATATACATCATTAATGGAAATATAATACATATTTAATAATAAACTAATTAATTACATAACTCCAACGATGATGTGCGCGTTGACGTCCCTTCGTTCGTGTGTTATGCATGAATGTTAAAGTTAGTATGGCTGTCTCTTGGTGTTGTCGTCGATGTTGTTCTGTTTCGGCTGTTTGCAAAGTTTTGTAGCAACAGCAAGTATGGATTGCTCTCACTGTCCTGTATGAAATATTACAGTGTTCAGAGATAGTTCACTGGTTGATATCATAGGTTGAAATAAACACAGTTACTGTTTCTTGGTGGAATCATTCTAGAGCTTAGGTATTTGATGGTATAGTTCTTACAATATAGCTCTTCACGTATGTTTATGGATGTTGTAATTAACCTAATCACTTAGAGTACTCTAGCAGGTGTAGAGTCACACTGTTATATGTAACGGACTAAAAATATCACAGTTTATAGTGTGGCTACTGGCCAATGTGATAAGAGTCATTCTACTGGCGCATTTGTATGCCGTGAATACAAGGTAAGCCACTATGTTATCGGTGCCCTTAATATGGCGAATTTCGAAGTCATAGTCCTGAAGTAGAAGACACCATCTTTGTAACCTGTTGTTTTTGGGCGACCCATGGTTAAGGACTAATAAAGGCGAACTGTCTGTGAGGACCACGAAGTGGCTTCCCAAGAGGTACTTAGATAATCTCAATATACAGAACAATAGGCTCAAACACTCCAATTCTACTGTGGCATAAACGAGTCTCAGCCTCTTTAGTTTGCGGCTGACGTAGAGGATCGGGTGTCGTACGCCATCCACTTCCTGCATTAAACATCCTCCTATGCGATAGCGCTCGCATCTGTGGTCAAAATAAAGGGTAAATTTATGTTGGGTAATCGTAAGACTGGTGGATTAGAAAAAATATGTTTCAACCTACAACATTGCATCATCTAAGTTGGTACTTTTACAATTTTTGATGGATGATCTTTAGTTAACATATCAGAAAGACTGAGGTGAGTTCTGCCCAATGTGGAATGAATTTAGAATAATAGTTAATCAGACCTAGTAAACTTCTAATTGCTTCTTTGTGGTAGGAACTTCTAGATTAAGGATCTTGGAAACAATTTATCATCAGTCAACAATTTTCCTTCAGAAATTCTATGACCAAGGAAGTCTATTTGTGTATAGCCTATTTCAACCTTGGAAGGTTTGATAGTAAGTCCAAAAAGAGGAGATTTGGTTGAAGACTTGTTTTAGGGTGAGTAAGTGAGAAGTCATATCAGAAGAATTGGACGCATATATCATCAATATAAGCAACTACATCATTAATTCCGTGTAATAACAATCTTGTTAGTCTCACAAATGTGGCCGGTGCGTTCTTCAGGCCAAAGGAAGATATAGCCATTCGTATAAACCCAGAGGTGTTGCGAATGCTATTATATGTCTACAAGAAGGGTGGAGTGGAACTTGCCAATATCTTTCGCTAAATCTGTCTTAGAAAATAAGGATGATTGAGCCATATCTAAATAAGATCTTCACAACTGTTCATAGGCTCTGCATCCGTTGTTGTTCTGGTATTTTAATATTCTATAGTCGATGCACAAGCGGATTGTTTGGTCTTTCTTTTTCACCAAGACAATCGGTGAAGAATATTGAGACATAGATTTTTGAATAATGCCATTCTTCTCTAAATCTAAAATTTCTTTATCTAAATTAGATCTGTAATGGAGAGGAATAGAATATGGTCTACATTTGACCGGTCTCAGATCTGTTAGCACAATTTGAATGTGTTATTCTATCAGTGCGTCCAGGTTTGTTGGAAAAAGATCGTCTTATAGTCGTCTAGGAGCGTCAAAATGTCCTGTCGCTGTTGTTGTGTCAAAGTGTCAGAGATATGTATGTCATTTTATACTCCGTCGTCAGTCATGATTGGGCACAGGGATTCAGTATTGTCATGGTCTGTTGATTTATCACAGATGCTACAGTTTGTAAATTGTCTTCAATGTCATTGTCGTCGTCGTCGAGATCGATCGTCAATATGTTAGTCAAATTTGGTCGTCATTGTCGATATCACAGATTGTCGGTAATTGTCCTAGGTCTTCGTCGTTTTCGTCGTCGCGTAAACGTGTGTCGTTAACGATGCTTCGTTTGTCGAGGTGTCATTCCGTTGGGAACTTGTCGTTTCGTTTCCGTCAACAGTTTGTTGCGTCTGTTCATTCGTCTCATTGTCCTGTCTAGCATAGTATGGTTTTCAACATATTTACATGGAATATTTTTAACTTTCCATTTAAGAGATTTCGTAATCTACTTCTGAAATTCTTCTAATGATCTTAAAAGGTCCCTGCCAAGAGGTTGACAGTAAATCTCTTTTGTCAGGTAGTAGGAGTAAATTATCCTGACCTGAATGTAGGACAATTGTTTTTGCACCTCTATTGGCGTACTGCCTGTATTTAACACCTTTCTCCTGTAGTGATTGTTCTGGCCAATATACAAGAACGGTATGATTTTTGTCTCTGGTATCAGTGACCAATCATAGGTGGAAATGGGAAGTTGGCTATCTACAGGTTGTGATATGATCTCTTTATAAATGGTGAGAGGTCCTCCTGGGTTCGCTCCATACATCAATTCGAAGGGAGAGAACCCTGTACTTGATTGAGGGACTTCTCTGTATGCGAACAGCACCGTTGGGAGAAGTATGTCCAATTGGCTGGATTTTCAGCTGTCACTTTAGATAGCATATGTTTCAGGTCCCCATTAAGCTTTTCGCAGATACCATTTGCGGCTGGTCGATAGGGATGGTGAAACACTGCTTGATGCCTAGTAACTTAGTTACTGATTGGGTGGCATTAGATATGAACTGGGTACCTCTATCAGAAATGATTTTCTCCGGAAAGCCAAAACTTAACAAACAAGTAAAACACAAAAGTCTAGCTTAGATAAGTGCATTGAGCAAGGAATAAAGTTAGGTTATAAAGAAGAGAAAATGTCAGAATGGCACAGAAGACGCACGCAGAAAGAAAAACATGCCCGTGAAGAAAGAGGATAGAACGGAGAGAAAAGGAAATTGCAAAATGGAGCCGATGAAAAGAAATTGCAATGGAGGCCAATGAAAAGAAATTGCAGATGGAACTTGAGGCCCGCCGCCAAAAGGGCCCAGTAAATTGCCGAGACACAGATTAAACTAAAACAGATGGAAATGGAGTCCAACACAGAAATATCAATAAATAAGTTAAGAAGCAAAGAAGAAGAACAAAATATAATAAATATAAAGGTCTCGTGAAGGCTTTCTGTTCAGGAGATTCCATCTCCGCCTACTTAGAAAATTTTGAGTGTCTCATGTCTCTCATAAAAATCATTAGAAATAGTAGCGCCAAACTCACCAATAGCCATGATAAACTTAGGAGCTTATATAATAGATAAAACTAGTTAGCCACCATCCCAACACCTTTTGCCAAGTCTTAAAAACAAATGGACTGTAAGAGCATTCAGGAAATAGAGGCAAAGGGGAATGCATTCTGTGTGCTTTTGTTGATCGGGTTGACCTTCCCGGGTGTTTCGAAAGAATTCCACTCTCACTCTGAGAGGGGCATTGAACTCTCACTGTTGTGGTTTCATATACATCCCAGCTGGTCAAGTTAGAACGGCCGAAACACCCCGGTCATCCCTAAAGGGGAAAGGGCCCTGGATAGCCCATGGGCATTCCAGCCATCCAAGGAGGCCTTCATAATTGCAGAGCCGGCACATAGCGCTCTGGTTCTGGTACTGGGCTCCCCAAAGGAATCGGCCTGTACATGGCTGCTTAGCCTCACTTCCGTATGTGGTCATTTCGTTCGCCACAAGACCCCCCCCCCCCCCCCCCGAAAACCAGGAGGGGGCAGTCTGCAGATGAATCCACTCAGAGAGCTTTCGGTTCGGAATTCCAGGAAATGGGTTGCTAGTCGACCAGTATTCACATTCGTGCTTCTGGGTACCTTTCTCGGTCTTATTGTTGTTATTTATCCCTATCCCAGCTGACACACTTAGAACAGCTGGAGACATACCGGTCAGCACTCAAGGGAAGGCGGGGGCAGACCAGGGGCATTCCCCCGCTATCCAAGGTGGTTTTCCATAATTGCAGAGCCGACACATTTTCTTAGGAATAGGTCACCTGGGAATCGTCACGTCCTACATATGGCTGCTTAGCCTCATTTCCCTTATATTGGGCCTCCCGTCCACAACAGGCTACTCCTCCGAAGACCAGTAGGAACCAGTATGCAGACGACATACACACATAAGATTCCGTTTCGGACTTGCACGTAATGGTTTTGCTAGCCAAGCAATATTACTTTTGTGCCAATGGGACGCTTTTCCACCTTTGATAATGCTCACTCAAGAGTTTAGATACTGACGGGGATGCTTTCTCACTGTCATCATTTTCTTTTATCTAAATAATGGTTGGGGTTTCATACAGGCAACAATACACTGTTCGCTAGGATATAGAACATTTATTGTATAAAGGGGTACAGTTGGCGCAGTGGGTAAGACAGACCCGCGCTCTCTTATATTACATATCACAGATAGTTAAACATAAAACATATAGTTGTCATACAACAATCTAGCACACTATTTAGCCTAAGTATATCTATGAATATCTATGAGTCCCTCTCAGGCAGGCCTTTTTGTCTCTCTCCAGTCCGTTTGTCCTCTGCCGGTCTCCGCGTGTCCTAACTCGACACGGGCGGTAACTCTGCCCGAGTTCCTCGTGGACCCGCATTAGGCGGGCCACATCAGTGTCCACGGAATCATGGACTAGGTGCCCAAACTCTTTCGAGAAGGTTCTAGATTACTCGGGTCCTGCGCGACCTCAATGGTATCCCTTGGGCTGGATTTTGGCACCCCTCAAATATATGTGAAAGTGAGGCGGGACAGGATCCCCTCCCCCCTAATATGATTGGTTGTGGGAAATTTAGATCCGTTCTAATTCTGTCACCGAATCACCTAAAGTTGGTGTTTGTAGTTTGGTGGATAGTAACCTGGTAACATATCTACTAGCACTAAAAACTCATGTATTCTCCCCTACAACACTTCTCTGATTGGTGCGGGAGATCCCTCTGTCTCTGTGTGCTTAAATATGCTTATCAGACCGAAGTTACGTGGCGTTTTAGTAGTTGTATTTACAACCCGCCCTTCTCATAGTACCCGAAATGGTACCCAGGACAAATAACCCCTATAAAAGAGGGTTAACAAGACCGAAGTCTTGGCTAAATAAGTACCCCTTTAAAATCTTGATCTGTGTGTGTTTTTCTATACACTTTTACTCCGTAGGGTTATATAATGCTAAATATGTAGTTACCTTGTTCTTTTTCCTCCTCAGACTACATGTGTCCCTGTTGGCTTGTTAGTGTTTTTGGGCAATAAGTTGCTGTTTCTAATAAAGTGACTGTATTTAATTGATAGTGTTGAGTTTGAGGTTTGTGTAACGTGTGTGCTGAATGTGTGGTGTTTTTCCAAGCGTCACGAGTTGGGATAAACCTCAATCATGAAATACGCACTGTGTGCAATACCTGACTGGGCATTCCAAGTAGTGGTGCTTAGATGTACCCAACTGCTAAACTAAGTATATTCCACTAACTATTAAATTAAAATCACTATAAACTAATTTCACATGTATTGACAAATTAGACAAGTCATGCACTTTTACATGGAAGACGCAGACAAATTACAATGAATACGTTTTGCGTAAAATTTGCCCGCCAAGTGTATCGTTCTCTCATTTAATCCTTTCACGCAGTCATTAACTCATCTGGCATTAAAAAATTTTAATTGGCTAAAATATATACTTAAAGTTGAGGAAAAGCTTATACCCCTTAGAAAAAATGGGCTAGGCGATATTTGCCCTTTAAGAAAATACGTACTTTTTGTACGATGAATGAAAAATAGGTTAAAAATTTAACTAGAGAACTTGTATAGGACGGTTATTTAGGCTATGAATGGTACGTCTGTAATATTAAAGTAGATATGTACAAGTTAAAGGTTAACACAATTATATACATCATTAAGGGAAAAAAATAATACATATTTAATAATAAACTAATTAATTACATAACTCAACGATGATGTGCGCTTTGGGGACGCCCCTTGTTCGTGTGTTATGCCATGAATGTTAAAGTTAGTATGGCGTCTCTTGGTGTTGTCGTCGATGTTGTTCTGTTTCGGCTGTTTGAAAAAGTTTTTAGCAACAGCAAGTATGGATTGCTCTCATGTCCTGTATGAAAATATTACAGTTTTCAGAGTAGTTCACTGGTTGATATATAGGTTGAAATAAACACAGTTACTTTTTTCTTGGTGGAATCATTCTAGAGTTAGGTATTTGTTTGGTATAGTTCTTACAATATAGCTCTTCACGTATGTTATGGATGTTGTAATTAACCTAATCACTTAGAGTACTCTAGCAGGTGTAGAGTCACACTGTTATATGTAACGGACAAAAAAATTCACAGTTTATAGGTGGCTACTGGCCAATGTGATAAGAGTCATTCTACTGGCGCATTTGTATCCCGTGATAAAAGGTAAGCCACTATGTTATCGGTGCCCTTAATATGGCATTTCGAAGTCATAGTCCTGAAGTAGAAGACACCATCTTTGTAACCTGTTGTTTTTGGGGGACCCATGGTTAAGGACTAATAAAGGCGAACTGTCTGTGAGGACCACGGGAAATGGCTTCCCAAGAGGTACTTAGATAATCTCAATATACAGAACAATAGGCTCAAACACTCCAATTCTACTGTGGGATAACGAGTCTCAGCCTTTTTTTAGTTTTCGGCTGACGTTTTGAGGATTTGGGTGTCGTACGCCATTCCCCTTCCCGCATTAAACATCCTCCTATTGCGATAGCGCTCGCATCTGTGGTCAAAATAAAAGGGGAAATTTATTGGGTAATCGTAAGACTGGGGATTAGAAAAAAAAATGTTTCAACCTACAACATTGGGATCATCTAAGTTGGTATTTTACAAATTTTTATGGATGATCTTTAGTTAACATATCAGAAAAGACTGAGGTGAGTTCTGCCCAATGGGAATGAATTTAGAATAATAGTAATCAGACCTAGTAAACTTCTAATCTGCTTCTTTGTGGTAGGAACTTCGAGATTAAGGATCTTGGAAACAATTTATCATCAGTCAACAATTTTTCCCTTTAGAAATTCTATGACCAAGGAAGTCTATTTGTGTATAGCCTATTTCAACCTTGGAAGGTTTTATAGTAAGTCCAAAAAGGGAGATTTGGTTGAAGACTTGTTTTAGGGTGAGTAAGTGAGAAGTCATATCAGAAGAATGGGGCGCATATATCAAAATATAAAACAACTACATCATTAATTTCCCTGTAATAACAATCTTTTTAGTCTCACAAATGTGGCCGGTGCGTTCTTCAGGCCAAAAAGGGAAAATATAGCCATTCGTATAAACCAGAGGTGTTGCGAATGCTATATATGTCTACAAGAAGGGTGGAGTGGGGAAATTGCCCAAAATCTTTCGCTAAATCTGTCTTAGAAAATAAGGGGTGATTGGGGCCATATCAAAAAAAGATCTTCACAAAAGTTCATAGGCTCTGCATCCGTTTTTTTGTTTTGGTATTTTTTATTCTATAGTCGATGCACAAGCGGATTGTTTGGTCTTTCTTTTTCACCAAGACAAACGGTGAAGAATATTGAGACATAGATTTTTTAATAATGCCATTCTTCTATAAATCTAAAATTTCTTTATCTAAATTAGATCTGTAATGGAGAGGAATAGAATATGGTCTACATTTGAAAGGTCTCAGATCTGTTAGCACAATTGAATGTGTTATTCTATCAGTGCGTCCAGGTTTTTGGAAAAGATTTGTTTTTATAGTCGTCTAGGAGCGTCAAAATGTCCTGTCGCTGTTGTTGTGTCAAAGTGTCAGAGATATGTATGTAAATTTTTTACTCCGTCGTCAGTCATGATTGGCAAGGGATTCAGTATTGTCCATGGTCTGTCTGATTATCACAGATGCTACAGTTTTTAAATTGTCTTCAATGTCATTGTCGTCGTCGTCGAGATCGATCGTTTAATATGTAGTCAAATTTGTTTTTCATTGTCGATATCACAGATTGTCGGTAATTTTCCTATGTCTTCGTCGTTTTCGTCGTCGTAAACGTGTGTCGTTAACGATGCTCGTTTGCGAGGTGTCATTTCCCTTGGGAACTTGTCGTTTCGTTTCCGTCAACAGTTTGTGCGTCTGTTCATTGTCTCATTGTCCCGTCTAGCATAGTTTTGGTTTCAACATATTTACATGGAATATTTTTAACTTTCCATTTAAAGAGATTTCGTAATTTCCCCTGAAAATTTTTCTAATGATCTTAAAAGGTCCATGCCAAGAGGTTGACAGTTTAAAACTCTTTTGTCAGGTAGTAGGAGTAAATTATCTGACCTGAATGTAGGACAATTGTTTTTTCACCCCCTATTGGGGTAAAAGGGCCCGTTTTAACACCTTTCTCCTGTAGTTTGTTTGCCCGGGCCCAAATACAAGGAACGTATGATTTTTTCTCTGGTATCAGTGACCAATCATAGGTGGAAATGGGAAGTTGGCTATTAACAGGTTGTGATATGTCTCTTTTTAAATGGTGAGAGGTCCTCCTGGGTTCGCTCCCTTTCATCAATTCGAAGGGAGAAAACCTGTACTTGATTGAGGGACTTCTCTGTATGCGAACAGCACCGTTGGGAGAAGTATGTCCAATTGGGTGGATTTTCAGCTGTCACTTTAGTAGCATATGTTTCAGGTCCCCATTTTAAACTTTTCGCAGATACCATTTGCGGCTGGTCGATAGGGATTTGGGAAAAACCCCTTTATGCTAGTTTAAATTTGTTACTGATTGGGTGGCATTAGATATGAACTGGGTACCTCTACAGAAAATTTTCTCCGGAAAGCCAAAACTTAACAAACAAGTAAAACACAAAAGGGCTAGCTTAGATAAGGCATTGACGCAAAGGGAAAAAAGTTAGGTTATAAAGAAGAGAAAAATGTCAGAATGGGCACAGAAGACGCACGCAGGAAAAAAAATTGCCCGTGAAGAAAAGAGCGATAGAACGAGAAGAAAGGAAATTGCCCAAAAGGAGGCCGATGAAAAGAAATTGCAACTGGAGGCCAATGAAAAGAAATTGCAGATGGAACTTGAGGCCGCCCGCCAAACAGGGCCCAAAAATGCCGAGACACAGATTAAACTAAAACAGATGGAAATGGAGTCCAACACAGAAATATCCCAAAAAATAAGTTAAGAAGCAAAGAAGAAGAACAAAAATATAAATTTAAAAATAAAGGTCTCGTGAAGGCTTTCTGTTCAGGAGATTTCCTCCCCCGCCTACTTAGAAAATTTTGAGTGTCTCATGTCTCATCATAAAATCATTAGAAATAGTAGCGCCAAACTCAACAATAGCCATGATAAACTTAAGGAGCTTATTATAATAGATAAAATAGTTAGCACCATTCCCCACACCTTTTGCCAAGTTCTTAAAACAAATGGACTGTAGAGCATTCAGGAAATAGAGGCAAAGGGGAATGCATTTTTCACAGCAAATAGGGATATTTTTCAGCATAACATAAGTCACAATGATACATGCAGCTGCAGTAGTGAACACCAAATACTCCAAACAAACAAAGAGTAGATTTAAACCACGATCCAAGGTCGGTAAAGTAGTAAAATGTCAATATTGCAATTACCATCACGACAGTTACGGGATGTGCGACAAAGCACCCACCTACCCTGAACACCTCAAGAAGATGGTGGATAGGCAAACAGCTAAACGCATGTCTTACCACAGAGCAATTAAATGTTATTTCAGCAATAGCTGGGGTCACTATAATAAGGATTGTGAAGGCCGAAAGTTATTGAAACAGGCCAATGCTGCATTAGTAGAAACGTCGTCTGACGAAGAGCTTGAGTCACTGAATAAATGTGACAATCAACACGACAATGAAAGCGAGCTTGGGAATGCTGTACACATCATAAACACCATAACAGACAGTAAGTGCAACACCTGTACGATGTTCCAACTGGACACAACATTATTATGTGGCCACACGGTACCTATTGCAAATGAAACAGCTAACGCTGCTTTGTCATCTACAGGCAAGCTAGTTTTTTTTTACAGGGTTTGTTAACAACAAAAAGTGCACGTTAATTCGTGATTCCGGCGCAACGCTCTGTGGGGTTAGGAAAACATTAATAGACGCTAAAGACTACACAGACAAACATGTGACGTGTCGCACATTCTCAGGTACGATAGAGAAATACCCCCTTGCTTTGGTCGAAATTCAAAACACCATTCATATCTGGGCGAGTATTATGTGCTATCCTTGAAAATCCAGTCGCGGATATTATACTTGGTAATTTACCCAACATACATCCATGCTCTGAAAGAGAAATCAAAAGGTGGGAGCAAAAACACGGTATCCACCACACGAATAGCAACGCAAAAGAGAAACACCATTCTTGCTTGTCTCAAGCTGCCAAAATACCAAGGGAGACAACCACTGAGGTAATTTAAAAAGAATTCACCAAGGTGTACAATGCAGGGGCGGTCGAATCTAGAAACGATACGACCGAATTAAAACCTCGAATTGAGGATGCTACCAAACTACCAAGTACCGAACCTGTAAATGTGCAACAAAACACACAACACGCAAACGCAATAACACGACAGACAACCCACAAAACCAACACCGACCAACTGCAGGAATCATGGACTAGGTGACCAACTCTTTCGAGAAGGTTCTAGATTACTCGGGTCCTGCGCGACCTCAATGGTATCCCTTGGGCTGGAGTTGCAGCCCTCTACTATATGTGAAAGTGAGGCGGTGACACTCACCATTAATGGTCATACAGTAGTGGCACTTTCCGTCTTTACAGACGTAAGACACAGGGTAGGCTGCAGATGCTGCTGGCTCAGCGTCTCACCTCCATGCAGCAGAGGATGAGTAACGGACAGGCCCTCACAACCGGGGGATATTGACTTAGAAGCGTTCAGCCATATCCCTCAGCTTAGAGCCGTAGAAAAAGAGTCTGGACCAAGCATGTAGTGGCACCTTCCAAATGATTCGGACTTTATACGCAATAGATTTGCTAATCAAGGTAAATTCCAGTTTTTTTCAGTTTCGCTTCAATTCAACAGGGGTTGCTAGTCGGCATCGTTTATATTCGGAACTATGACGGTATCTGATCGTCTTCGCGCCTCTGATTTTCGTTCTTGATTAGTGAAAACATTCTTTACAAATGCTTTCGTAGTAGTTCGTTTTGCGCGCGATCCAAGAATATCACCTCTAACGCCGCAATACGATTTCCCCCTGTTTGTCACTGTTAATCATTACCTCCAGTTCCGAAAACAACAAAAATAGAACCGAGGTCCTAATCCATTATTCCATGCACCATTATTCAGGCAGCCCTGTCCTGCTTTGTACACTCAAAGTTTTCAATGTAAACGCGCAGGTCACCCGGGACGCTCAGCGAAGGGCACCCACGGGAGAGAGCCTGCAGACCGTAGGGCAGGAACAACGGGCAGTAAACAGGCGCGAGCCGGACCTCCCGCCTGCATCAGAGATCCATCTATGCGCTTTTTAACTGCAACAACTTTGATATACGCTATTGGAGCTGGAATTACCGCAGCTGCTGACACCGGACTTGTCCTCCAATAGATCCTCGTTAATGAGTTTAATGTGTACTTATTCCAATTACGGGGCCTCGATAGAGTCCCGTATTGTTATTTTTCATCACTACCTCTCCGTGTCGGTAGTGGGTAAGTTGCGCGCCTTCTGCCTTCCTTGGATGTGGTAGCCGTTTCTCATGCTCCCTCTCCAAAATCGAACCCTGAGATCCCATTACCCGTTACCAATAGGGTAGGAAAGACACGTGCTATCGATATATGATAGGGCAGACATTTGAAAGATATTTCGCCGGCATGTAAGGCCATGCGATCAACACAGAGTTATTCAGAGTCATCAGTGGGAACGTACGCCCCGCGGAGGACAACAGTAATCGGTTTTGTACTAAAACTTTCCGCGAGGGTCGGAGCTTGTTAAGCATGTATTAGCTCTAGAATTGCCGCATTTATTCGAGTAGGATCGTGTCATCTAAGGAACCCCGACTGATTTAATGAGCCATTCGTGGTTTCAGCATTAAATAGTGTGAACTTTGACATGCATGGCTTCATCTTTGAGATAAGCATATTACTACTGGCAGGACTCGTTCCTCTTAACGTTTGTGCGAACAGAATAATTGTATTTTGAATTTGCAATTACTGTGGGAATAACTGATGTTCCACGTTCGAACAATATCTGTAACTATGTGTTTTAAGTGTTTCAGCCAAAGTATTCTTGATTTATTCACTTCATGTGATTTATAACTCTGCAGTATGCACCTGATGAGATGCAGCGAAATATTCCAGGCAATAAACCGTGCAACCCATTGGGTGTGGCTTCTGTGTTTAAATCCCTGAAGAGAATACATTGCATTGAACATATACACAGTCTGTTGTTGGCAGGTTTTCTAGTTTCAATTTTACACGGAGAGTCTCCCGTCTACTCTTCGTCACTTCTATCTCCTGGTGATCTTAATGTGTGTCACATGCACACAGTACCTTGCGGAGTGGTGGTAGCGCTGTGGTAGCATACACGTCTGCTGGCCTGGTGTAAATGTGTTTGAATCCCCATCGATACGGAGCATTTATTTAATGGCCGGAACTCAGCCTAAAACCTCATTGAGTGTTCTATTACTTATTGTGATAGGTTGCTGTAAACAAAGTGGACATAATATATATGCGGCCCCCAATAGCTTTCCATTTATAATGTGGGCCTACGCACAAAACGTTCGCCCACCACTGCTTTACAGTACAAATCACTCATTCAACACTTTATTGAACATAGGTGCTGACCGCTGTCAATCAGCTACTGAAAAACCAGTAAACATAAAATATAACTAGATCCGAGTGGTAGATCAGATGTCTAGATTTCCCAGATCAGGGCGACAATTAGGAGTACCTGTGTGTACCTTGGGAGCGTAAAAAATACCTCGAATGTTGGAGGTCGAAAAGGGAGGGCCGTATAGGCAGCTCAAGTAATATATGGAAAGCTATCCACAAAATGAATATTTACACATCTGGTTGTTATATAAACACACATGTGGGTCCTAGGTGTTGGTACGGAGTTCGTGTACTGTGCTCGGATTCTCCTTCTGGGGGAGAAAGGGGAGTGAACTGTAGTATTTTCCGGATATCCTTGTGTCGTGAACATAATTATTCACTAATAATGTATCTACTACTGATCTGTTCGAGACAAACCACCACAATTATCACAATCATTACCACCGCTGTCACTACTATTACTCCTATTACTGTTGTTTGTCCATCAAGAATGATGATGACCATTCATTTCATCCAGTGGGGTTGAAAAGTATGGAGCCGTGAGTTCTAAGATGGCTGATAAGGCCTATTTTGGCTCGAAATGTTCTTTGACAATGTAGGCAAACAATGCTTGACGATCAAGAGGAGGATCTCCTGCAGTGGTTTTTTTTTCCGTCCATCCTTTTCTTCACAGCTCTTGCAGTCCTGGTTGCTTCACAAGTGACTGCACCCTTATGTAATAATGTACGCCACGAATTACGGTCTTTAGCAGCAGTCTCCCATGTGTCAAGATGTATTCCACAAGCTTTTAGTGAGATTTTCACAGTGTATTTAAAGCGTTTCCTCTGGCCGCCTTAGGGGAGTTTACCACAACGCAGCTCGCCGTAAAAAAAAATGTTTAGGGAGCCTGTGATCGGGCATACGAGTTAAGAGACCAGCCCAGCGAATCTGATTTTTCATTAGTAGAGTGTTGGTACTGTGCATGAACGCTCTTTCTAGAACTTCAATGTCTGGGATCTTGCCTTGCCATTTAATCTTCAATAGCTTTCTAAGGCAGACTGTGTGGAAGTGGTTTAATTTCCTAGCATGTCGCTAATAAACAGTCCATGTTTCAAAGCATATAGCAGTGTGGATAAAACAACTGCTTTATATGCTTTCAGCTTTGTTTGCAGGCTTATTCAATTTCTGTCCCATACATTCTTGTACAGTCTGCCAAAGGCAGCGCTGACCTTGGAGATTCTTGCATTCACTTCATCATAAATTCTGTCAGCTTGTGACAAAGTACTGTCAAGATAGGTGAATCTGTCCACAACACTTAGTCTATACCGTTTACCTCGATACTCGGCACGGTGTGATTATTCCCTGGAGCTGACTGATACATAACTACAGTCTTCTTCAAGTTGATATTGAGCCCAAAGTTGGCACATGTATATGCGAAAGCTGAAACATTGTGTTGCATGTCTACCTCTGTGTTGGCATATAGAGCGCAATCATTAGCAAACAGCAGTTCAATGACGATGACGGTGTTAGTTTTGGTTTTTGCTATCAGCCTGCTGAGATTGAACAACTTTCCATCCATGCGGTAGTTGATTTATATTCCAATGTCATTATTCTTGAAGGCATTCGTCAGCATAGCTGAAAACATTAGGCTGAACAGTGTTGGTGCCAGGACACATCCTTAGTTAGTTAGTTAGTTAGTTAGTCGACAGATCATCCTCGTTGCACATCGGACCATTCAGTCCATAAGTGCTCGGATCCCCTCCTCAGCAAATCCCGCAGCATTTAGCGGCTAACGACGCCAGTTCTGTGTTGGTTTATCAATCTTCTTTGGCTTCCTGCGTAGTGTTCTTGTTTGGCCACCCCTCTTTTAATTTGCTGCTCTCGCAGTCTGGCCATTGTTGTAGATTCACAGTCATCACTTGGTTCTTGCAAAAGTCTCACTTCTCGTAGAGCATTCAGAATGTCAGCCTGGTCCATGGCGCGTCCGCCCTCCACAGTAGCCTCACCTGCGAGCTTGTCAGCCCGCTCATTTCCTTGTACTCCCGCATGCCCTGGCACGAAGATGAAACTAATCTTTGCCAGCCGAGACCGCTTCAGAGGCAGCAACCATTCTCTTCGGATCGACCCCTCCTCTATCCTCTTGATCATGTTCATTGAGTCGCTAAGGAAACAAGCCCTAGTGAATGTCTGTGTCTCGAGCCATGTTATTGCTTTACTTACTGCCATGACTTCCATGGTCAGGCTACTTGTGGTTTCAGTGAAAGCACCAGAGTCCTCCTTCACAATTCTCCCTCCGGCCCGAGCTGTAAAGGCCCATGAGCTTCTCACATGTCGGACGACCGACCCATCTGTGTAGATGACCGCGTCACTGTCTAGCGAATTCTCGAAAATCAACGCTTGTACTTCAGCCTCCACAGCAGCCGGATTTTCTTGTCTGCATTTTCTATCTAGTTGGATGCAAACTGAAAAGGATGTGCAGAAGTCTGTTGGCACTTGCACCCACTCCTCGCCAGGTTCTAAGTCCTCAAGTGAACACACCTGTTGAAGAATGTCTTCGGCTTGACCCATCCACGACCGTCCTCTTTTTAACCTGCTGCCCTTTACCTTCCTAATTTCACTATGCAGTGGATGTTGTGTGTTTGCGTTAATTCTGAGGTAGGCGCGTGCCCTGCAAACTTGCATTCTCTCTTCAATGGTTGGAAAATCAAGAATGTAGCGCATCGCCCTGCATGCTGTATCTCTTGTACATCCAAGAATAATGCGCATAGCTTCATTCTGTATCCTTTCCATCCTTTCTATCTGCTTATGGCTGACAGTCAGGATTGCCATTGCATACTCCAAAACAGACATGACCAGCCCCTCGTACAGAAGACATAGATGGCGCTGCTCACAGTTTGCTGCCGCCATCACCCGCATCGCTGCCAAACCCCGCTTGGCCTTTGCTATCACCCGGTCTATGTGCACATTATAAGCAAGGCTTCGATCAAACCGTATCCCCAGGTAATTCATTGCCTGCGTTCTTTCCACCGTCTCTGAACACAGCATTACAGTTGGTGTTGGATTGTTGACAATATGATTAATCAACGAGAACCAAGTCACTGTTGCCTTTGTTGGGTTGACCATTGCCCCAGCTTCATCACACCAAGTACTTATGCGATTGAGTTCGGTTTGTAGTTCCACAGCAACCTCCTCTCTATCCTTACCCTGACGATACACTAAAACATCATCGGCATATGACAATGTCCTGCCAGGTCCAGTGATCTGCTCACTGGTGATTCTCACTGTGTAGGCGTTGAACAGTACCGGAGATAATGGTGATCCCTGTGGTAGGCCAGGATATATTGTTGTTGGTTCTGAAGTCCAACTGCCACATCTAAAAACTACTTTCCGTTGGAAGAGGGCTGCAGCGATCCAACTAAGGAGGAATGGACTTACGTTTAGTTCAAGAAGCTGAAACATTAAAAAATCCAGTGGTACTCTGTTGTATGCGTCCTCAAGATCAATCGCTGCAGCAACGGTTTCAGTGCCTGAGTGGAAACCTTCATAGACATCGTGGGCAAAGACTGCTGCATTGGTCCAGGTTTCTCTTTTTGGACGGTACCCACCCAGGGTAGGTGGGAAAACACCTTGCCTCTCTAGTTGGCTTGATATTTTCCTGGCAATTACCTTCTCCAGCAGCTTGCCTATTGTATTCTGCATGGTTATAATTCGATATCCCTGAATTTTTGTGTGGTCTTTGTCAGGCTTCGGCAAGGGAATCAGATAGCTGTGTAACCATTCCTCCTTGATGCTAGCACTCCCTATACTGTTGTTGTACATGTCTGCTAGTTTCTCTAGCTCATTGTCGGTACACCTATTTATGTCGTCGTATCTTATGCCATCAGGACCTGGAGCACTGTTTTTTGATCGTCGAAGCACAGCCTTGATTTCTTTCACTGTCACTGTGTCTTCATCCGAAGTGTTCTGGGCCTTGCATCTGTCTGAGGTGACCTCCTTGGCCAGATTCCGGCCTCCCATGTCTGTCTGGTTGCTCTGCTCAAGGTAGCGTTCAAAGAGGGCTTTGCCCTTGTCCTCGTCAGTCCTCTGCCAGATGAGGTCAGCACCTTGGAAGTCAGAAATGCTCTTATTCTTGACTACACCACTCATGCTTTTATGTAGTCGCCAGAACAATTTCAGTGACTTGTCTGTGCTTACTCTTTGACACACCTCTGCCCATTTTTCGCTTTTAACCACCGTGACCAGTTTTTTGAAATAGCTTACTTTTGTCTGCATCTCTCTTTCTAAGTGCAAGCAGGGACTAGGATGACCAGCTCTGTTCTTCTTGGCATTTTGCCATCTCCTTACAGCACTACGCTTATCCACCCAAGCCTTCTCCACCTCGAAACTCCACCACGGTGGCTGCTCCCAGCTTTTTTTCCTGCCCTGAAACGTTCTGCGCTTGTCACGTCTTATTTTACTCACCACATCTTGCCCTGTACTGTCATACTGGAACGTCTTTACCTTTAGCTTATGCTGCCTGGTTCTGCCTTTCTCCACCAATATGCTGCATGGGTGGTGGTCGCTGCCATGGTGTCCTAGGACACCCCATCTACACACTGTAGTGAGTGAAGGTGAAACTAGCGCCAGATCAATAGCACTGTCCTCATCGCCTGGGCGGCTTGCTGTCCTGGTGACACAGTCGCTGTTGATACAAACCAGGTCGATGGTTTCCAGTGCAGTCTCGAGCTCCTCCCCTTGTGTATTGGAGGAAGTGTTTCCCCATGATATGCCTTTAGCGTTGAAGTCACCACAGAAAATAACATTTCTCTCGTGGCCTAATATGTCACTTAAGCACTGCCACTTCTGGGCGTCCACACTCGCATTGCGGGCATAAACATTAACCAACACGAATGGTATACTGGAATGAACTCAAGCTTTGTTGTTCAGCCAGGAGTCCCGCGTGTGCCGAAGTTTCTGCTGCACTACTCTCCGAATGTTATTGAAGGAATCTTTGTTTTCAAATGGTGACTTCGGGTCATTCAAATGAGCTTAGAGGAGAAGATGTTTCTCGGCCAGCAGTTGGTTGATTTCTTCAGAGTTTTTATCAAACCAATCTTTATGCTTTCGGGGGGGGGGGGGGGGGAGGGGGAAGAAGGGGGGGGGGAGAGGTTGTGCGGGCCCAGGATTTCCATAGCAGTGTTGTAAATTATATCCTTTAGTGCTCTCCACTCTGTTTCCGCATCCTGTTTTGCTGCAGCATTTGGCTTGAGGCGGTCTTCCAGCACGATTTCAAACGACAGCTGCATGTTTTTGTTGTTTGGGCAGGTGACATTTAGTTTTTATTTTATTTTTTTCTGCATATTTACCCCTTGAGGACGCCGTGATGGTTTGATGTGTATGCTTATTTTCGAGATAATGAGACGATGGTCTGTCCAACATTCAGCACCACACATGGATTTTGTCACCCGAACGTCCTGTCTGTCACTCTTTGGACACATCCTTGCTTCACCCCATTGGTGACAGGAAAGGGCTCAGACAGTTCACTATTTTCTTGTACTCTTGCCTGCATACCATCATGGAATAGCCACACTATTTGGACAATCTTTTGTGGACACCCATATTTCGCCATAATCTTCCACAGTCCTTCTCTGCTGACTGTATCAAAAGCCTTGGTAAAGTCAATGAAAGTGGAGAACATTTCGGAGTTCTGTTCCTGACACTTCTCTTGCAGCTGTCTTGCAGTGAAAATCATGTTAACAGTTCCTCGTTCTTTTCTGAAGCCACATTGACTCTCAGGAAGAAGACCTTGATCAAGTTGGGCCGTGAGGCGATTGAGAAGCATTCTGGAGAGTATCTTCCCTGCGATTGAGGGCAAGGAGATGCCTCGGTGGTTGTCGCAGGATTGGCGGTTTTCTTTACGTTTGTAAAAGTGGACTATTGACGCGCCCTTGAAATCTTGTCGCATGGTCTCGTTCACCCATATGTTTGTAAAGACGGTAAAGCTGCTCTATTAGGACTGGCCCACCTGCCTTGTATTTCTCTGCTGGGATGGCGTCAGGACCAGGCAACTTTCCACTGGAAAGTTGCTGAATGGCTTTGTTTAGTTCCACTATGGTTGGCAGGTCATCAAGTGTATCATTAGTGGGAACTTGAGGAAGACAGTTGATGGTTTCATCACAGAAGAATGAAGTTGCATTTAAGATAGTGCTGAAATGCTCTGCCCAGCGTTGAAGGATTTCTTTCTTATCGGTAACCAATGTTCCCCCATCTCCACTGAGGAGGGGAACTATGCCTGGTGATGGAGGACCGTCTGTCACCAAATTCTTGAATTTCATCAGCTTTGTTGTTCAGCCAGGAGTCCCGCGTGTGCCGAAGTTTCTGCTGCACTACTCTCCGAATGTTATTGAAGGAATCTTTGTTTTCAAATGGTGACTTCGGGTCATTCAAATGAGCTTAGAGGAGAAGATGTTTCTCGGCCAGCAGTTGGTTGATTTCTTCAGAGTTTTTTATCAAATCAATCTTTATGCTTTCGGGGGGGGGGAGGAGGGGGAAGAGGGGGGGGGGGGAGAGGTTGTGCGGACCCAGGATTTCCATAGCAGTGTTGTAAATTATATCCTTTAGTGCTCTCCACTCTGTTTCCGCATCCTGTTTTTCTGCAGCATTTGGCTTGAGGCGGTCTTCCAGCACGATTTCAAACGACAGCTGCATGTTTTTGTTGTTTGGGCAGGTGACATTTAGTTTTTATTTTATTTTTTTCTGCATATTTACCCCTTGAGGACGCCGTGATGGTTTGATGTGTATGCTTATTTTCGAGATAATGAGACGATGGTCTGTCCAACATTCAGCACCACACATGGATTTTGTCACCCGAACGTCCTGTCTGTCACTCTTCCTGACGATGGCATAGTCAATGAGGTGCCAGTGTTTCGAGCGAGGGTGCATCCATGATATCCTATTTCTTGTGGGAAGGCGGAAAATTGTGTTGGTGATCAGGAGATCATGTTCGGCACAGATCCGAAGGAGAAGGAGCCCTTTGCTTTTACAATTTTCGACCTCGTGCTTTCGAATGATGCAACTCCAAAAGGCAGTGTTCTTGCCTACTCTGGCATTGAAATCCCCAAGGAGTATAAGTTTGTCTCCTTTGGGAACAGATGTTAAGACGTTGTGCAGATCATCATAGAACTTGTTTTGACGTCATCTTCATTTGTCATTGTTGGTACGTAGACACTAACGATGGTTGCATGCTTCTTTTCATTCAGCAGGGGTAACTTAATAGTCATAAGCATGTCATTTATAGCCTTCGTAAATTCTGCTAGTTTGCCAACTTAATGGCACATCCCACACCGGATTGGCGTCTTTCCTCGCTTTTCCTTCCGGCTCCAGAAAAATGTGTAGCCGGCACATACTTCACAGATTTGGCATTCTTCTGCAAGTCGTGTCTCGCTCAAGGCTGATATGTCGATGTTGTGCCTGCCCAGTTCTTTCCCAATCAGTGCTGTTCGTCTCTCTTGGTCAGACGCGCCGTCTCTCTCAAGTAGGGTGCGTACATTCCAAGATCCGATTGTCAAGGGAATATGGTTAGCTCTTTTAGCTTTAATTGATTTTACTTTATTTGTATGTCGACCGCAGTATAGGATACCCAACAACCGCGGCTAGCTGGTTAGGTAATGATGGCGCAGACAATGTATAGGGCACCTTTTCTAGCCCCTTCCTCATGCTATGGAGGTGAGCATATAGAAGGCTGCTCAGTAACTCAGGGGCTGCCGAATCCCACTGCTGCTCCGGTCAGTAGAAGACGATTATATGGCTTGAGCCGCCTGTGTGCAGGTCTGCGGCTACGACTTATAGCGTACCCACGCCTGCCGCTTCGCCGCACGCGCATCGCCGCAGGACTTGAAGGTGATATATGAAGATGGATGAAGAATGACTTGCGCGATGAAATGGATTAAAGTTAGGAAGAGTTGCGCAATTCGTCAACCTCACTCTCTCGCCTGAGTCCATCTGAGTCCTGTGGCAAGACAAGTCAAGACGACTGGAGACGAATACAGGTGCAGTGGATGACCACTCTACGTGCCTTGCGGTGCTCATTACGTTCAGCAACGCTTTACAGGTAAAGGCCGTCTTGTCCGTTGAATCATCAGTGATTTCATCCGCGCAGTCTGTCGAATCATGTCATCACATGCTGGGTAGGCATATCCTAGTTCACCGCTTGGTTTGACGCCAAGTTGGTGTAAAAGGATGACCATGGTTGTTGTGAATGAACACTAGCCCAAGGTATCCCAGACACTCACATGTATACTAACCCCAGGGGTTGATGTCGCATATTGCGCACTCAGTTCGGATCACTTCTGCACATTACTACCTCAAAACACAGTTCTCTACAAAAGCGTTCGCACCAGATAGCATTAGAATTTGAAGAATGTGGCATCAGCGCTAAGAATAGCCGTGTCACCCAATGATAGACAGGTCCTGTGTTTAAATCCAACTAAACTCATTGGCTAACCTAGAATAATAGCGTTGCCGCACGGGCTGTTGGGAAGAAAGACGCCAATATTCGGCACATACAGTCGATCCGTCACGAAGACCAGTTGTGTTTCTCATGGGGAGTTCCTGGAATTGTATGTCCCTTGCCTGATTCAGTTGGAATACTTCTGTCTAACAGAATTGTAGCTGACGTATGAGTCACGTAAAGCTTTGTGTATGAGAGTGTGCGTGTGTAGGTTTAGGCACGAATGAATATATATTCTTCTATCAGAAGACAGCCGCCAACTTTCACCCGGTCCGAACAATGGCTAAATTCCGCCATCACTTGTCTAGAATATCTGACTCCATCTGTCTTTCGTTTCCAGAAATAGTGCTGTACAAACACTATGTCTTAAGCTGATACGCCCAAATCGCTATTCTAAGATCTAAACCCTTCTAGCTTTCTTACTGCGTTCAGAGCAGGTTTAGTACAGGACAAGCTATGATTTGTGTGCTGACCGTCGCCTTAGTTTCAAATCCACAGCGAATTTTCAACACACGAGAATGAGAGAGGGAGGAATGAAAGTGCTCTTCCTCTTATCTTTATATGTCCGTGGTGTGAAGAAAGATTGTGTTATGTAACTGTTTAGCATCATTGACGGGTCCAGCGTTTTATACTGCTGAGATTTATTCGAACACATTGTAAAATTATTTGTATCTAGCACTCTGATCGAACCAAAGTCAAGCTAACAGCCCAGCTCAAGCATTCAAGTGAACGAATAAAGAAAGGATTTGTGTTGGAATGAGAGAATGAGTGTACTGCGTTATCTCATCTCTCTGTCACTCTGTATATATGTGTGTTAATGAATGAGAGGCAGTGTGAATCCTCACAAGGAATGTTTCACATAGACCTCAATATTCATACCAATTATATGTTAATCATTATGTTAACTTAAGAGTGAAAATATTCAATGTATGCTTCTTTACATTATTACTTTGATTCAACATGTGGAATGTAATTTTATTAAACCATCTCCCTGTTTGAAAGAGTAAGTAAAGAAGAGACACCTAATATGCTTTCATGCATAACCACTTCTAAACTATCAGGGGAAATATCACCCCAGTGTCAGAAGAAGTAAGTAAAGGTAATGAAAGAAGAGGTTAGAAGGTATAAACAGGAAAAGTAACCAGGCAGACTAAAACAATTGAGGCAGCACTGACTGGTAACATCAGTTATTATGAATAAGATGAACAATCATCCTGTCCTGTTCCATTACTATTTAGGATCAGATATGCTGGGTGCATTCCATCATTAACTCTCCATCATTCCTCTACTAGCCTTGTCATTCACTGTGTCTATGTCCTTTGTGAGAACAGCCAACAGATCACTATGTACAAGAGCAGAAGAGGAGGGCTTGCAAGATAGAATTGCTGATGTCTGATACCAGTACAAAGAAGAGACACTGTAGCGCTGACTTGTAGGTACTTTCTGAATCTGTTACCTTATGTATCTCCTGTTTGTAGCCCTTTTCATTTGTCAAAGAGCCGCATGTAGGCAGATAGAGAAGAGAGGAGTAGAACTAAGGAATAGGACTAAGACAGGATAGAGATAACATCCCTATCTATGAAATAGGGAATAGAAGGGACAGAAGCAGTAGGGAGAACTGTGAACAGTTCTCCGACTGGACACACACGTGTCATAAAAGGGGACACGGTAGGACATGATTAGGAGTTACCCAGAATAGAAGGCAGGTGGTGGATGAAATTATGAGGGCAGCCGACAGATATTTGTTGGTTATGGTCTCGAGTTTCGCGACGGCAAGCTTACTCTCTTTCGAGAGACAGTGATTGCGGTCACCCGGCCAGTATGGTCACTGCAATAGAGGAAAGCAACGGCAAACTACCTCTTTGAAATTGTCTAGTTTATTATGATTCGCTTAAAGACTGATCATCGCAAGACAAGGACAGAGACATTAAAATTAGGAACATGGAACGTTAGGACGTTAAACAACGACGGAAAATTAGAGAACATAACACAAGAAATTCAAAGAGAAAAAATTAATATATTAGGTATGTGCGAAACGACATGGACAGGAGCAGGCATCAAGATACACAAAGATTTTAAGATTATTTATTCTGGAGGTGAGGATCGACATAGGGGAGTGGCAATAATTTTGGACCGGAAAACATCAACGTCTGTTCAGGGATATTGGACCGTGTCGGACAGAGTTCTACTAGTTAAATTGAGTGGCAGACCTTTTAACATAAATGTTATTCAAGTATATGCCCCAACAGGAGAGTCCAGTGAAGATAGTGTAGAGGAATTTTATAATGACATAGAGTCTGCCTTAAAGAAATGTAAAAATTCAGAAATAAACATCATAATAGGGGACTTCAATGCAAAAGTAGGAAATCAAGGTGATAGATACACAGTAGGAAACTATGGTTTAGGAGAGAGAAATGAAAGAGGATACAGACTAGTAGAGTGGGCAAAAGAACAGGAAATGATTGTAGGAAACACCTGGTTCAAGCAACACCCTAGAAGATTATGGACCTGGAGGAGTCCTGATAGCAGGATTAGAAACCAGATTGACTACATTCTCATTAGCAGAAGATTTAGAAACTCGCTAACAGTAGCAAAAACAGTTCCCAGTGCTGATTGTTATAGTGACCACAGACTACTCACAGGAACATTGAGGATAAAGTTGAAGAAAGTCAAGTATACAACAGGGAACACTAAATATGATTTGTGTACATTGAGTAATGACAAGGAAATACAAAACAAATTCAACATAGAAGTACAGAACAGATTTGAAATATTGTCTGATCTAGAGATCCTATTCCAGGATGTGGATGATCAATGGGAAATGTTAAAGAATTCAATCAATGTGGCTGCAGAAAAAACTATTCCAAAATTAAAGAAGGTGGGTCGTAAGAAATGGATGACAGAGGAAATTTTAAACTTAATGGAAACAAGAAGACTCAACAAAAATAATCCTGACAAGTATGAAGAAATTCACAGACAAGTCAGAATATTATGTAGAAAGGCAAAAGAATCATGGCTTGAGGAAAAGTGCTTAGAAATTGAAAAACAACACAACAGTCAAAATACCAAATTAGTGCACAAAAGAGTTCAGGAACTTACTAATAAAAGAACAAGTACATCAACAGGCTGTCTAAAAACTAAAGATGGCAAAGTCATAATAGAAAAAGATCAGATTCTACATGTATGGACAGATTATGTGAAAGACCTGTATAATGATAACAGAGAGGAACAGTATGCTATTAGATTTAATAATGAAGGACCAGCAATTTTAAAGATGGAGGTTCAAAATGTTCTTAAGCATATGAAAGCTGGCAAGGCCCCCGGTGCAGATAACATCACAACATAAATGATTAGAGCTCTAGAAGAATTTGGACTAGAGCAAGTCACTAGACTGCTGAACACATTATATGATACTGGAGATATACCTTCTGAATAATGTAATTCTGTATTTATTGCAATCCCAAAGAAATCAAGAGCCTTAGAATGTGATCAACATAGAACAATTAGTATAATGAGTCACATCACAAAGATTTTGTTACGAATTATCATGCAAAGAGTGAGGAAGAAAATACAACCTGAAATAGGGGAAGAACAATATGGTTTTGTAGAAGGAAAGGGTACAGTAAATGCTGTGTATATGCTGCGAACAGTTATTGAACGTGCTTTAGAAGTAAACAAGGATTTACATCTTTGCTTTATTGACTACACAAAGGCTTTTGATAGAGTTAGACATGTCAACATTGTGGATATGCTTGCAGATCTACAAATTGATGGGAAAGACATTAGACTTATAAAAACACATATATTGGAAACAACAAGCTGCCATAAGGATTGATAATGAAGTAGGACAATACCAACCTATTAAGAGAGGTGTTAGGCAGGGATGTGTAATGTCTCCAGATCTTTTTTCCCTATACAGTGAAAATATTTTCAGAAATGTAGAAGACCTAAATGGAATCAGCATTGGAGGACGAAACATAAATAACATTAGATATGCAGATGATACAGTATTGATTGCAGACAATGCACAGGATCTGCAACAATTAGTAGACGCTGTGGTTGTACACAGTGAGCAGCTGGGGTTGGAATTAAATTGTAGGAAGACACAGGTTATGGTCGTCACTAGGAAGAACGAAGTACCACAATGTAATATACAAGTAAATGGGAATATTCTTCAACAAGTGAATCGGTTCAATTATCTCGGAACAGTCATAACATCTGATGGCAGATGCCTTGAAGAGATTAGAACAAGAATCGCCATTGCGAAAGTAGCCTTTAGCAAGATGAAAAACATTCTGACCAATAAAATGATGTCAATTGAAACGAGAAAAAGAGTGTTGAGGGGATACATAGAGCCTGTTCTTTTGTATGGATGTGAAACTTGGACAATGTGCAGTCAAGCAGAAAAACATCTGATGGCTGCAGAAATGTGGTTTCTGAGGAAAATGCAAAGAATACCATGGACAGACAGAAAAACCAATGAACAAATACTACAAGAGACAAATGAAAATCGTAGATTGATTAGAGAAATTAGACGTAGACAGTCAAAATTTTTTGGACATGTTATGAGAAGAAATGGACTGGAGAACTTAGTGACAGCTGGCAAGATCGAAGGGAACAGACCAAGAGGAAGACCGAGAGGAAAATACCTGGATGGCTCGGCCACATGGCATGGACGAGACAGGAACACTGAGCTGATCCACGACTCTGGTGATCGAGTGAAATGGCGAATCATGACCGCCCACGCTTTCCGGCATGGCACATGATTGATTGAGAATAGAGTGGGGAAACCATTACCACGAGGAGTATCCATTAATAGTGGTAACTCTAGAAGAGTAACCTATTGACAAGCCACTAAACGCGTGCTGGAATACCGAGCACGCAAACCTGCTGACGCACGAAGGGTCACCGGCTCGTGGCTGGACACGCAACGAAAGTCAAGGAGACGGGGACAAGACAGCGTAGGAGAGAGATCGTAGTATTCGCTCTGAATACTGTGTTGTTTATAGGACAGTAGAAGTAGTGGTGACTTAGGCTTAGATTAGTACCGTAGATATTGCCATAGATAACGTCATAACGTAATATTGTCATGATGTATATGATCCATGTGGTTATCAGCTCTCAGATCTATTGTGTAACTAGTCCAGAATAAATTTATATCCTTTTGTACGACGTACGAGTTATCATTCGTGTGGTGCAAAAGAAGAATCCATGTGTGCCTGTCAAAGCTAGGTTGCTGACATCATTCTTATAATCCGTTGAACAGATATAAATAAGATCACCATGTGTATTCACCTCAAGTGAGGAAGACGGTACTTACAGATTAGTATGATCCAGATTCTGCAGATCATTACCAGAATTGTGCTCAATGGGATCTGTAGATCCTGACAAAGTTTATAAGGATCAAGATTCTGCAGATCATTACCAAAATTGTGTTCAATGGGATCTGTGGATCAGTAACAGATCATTATGGTCAGGATTCTACAGATCATTACCAAAATTGTGTTCAGTGGGATCTGTGGATCAGTAGCAGATCATTATAATCAAGATTCTGCAGATCATTACCAAACTTGTGCTCAATGGGATCTGTAGCTCATGACCAAGATTCTTATGATCAAGCTTCTGCAGATCATTACGAAAACTGTGTTCAATGGGATCTGTAGATTATGACGAAGATTATTATGATCAACAAGATCTATAAATCATCACGAAGACCTGCAGATTATCACAAAAATATTGCAGAGGTCTTACCAGCAATCCATTAGTGAAGTAACTTGTTTATACTCAGTTGACCATCTATTAACTTGAGAACTGGCAAGGACTTTCAATAGACTGAGAGTATCTATGAACCTCTCCAAGTCTTATTTTGTGTAGAGACTGTTTAGACTAAAATGTTTCACTAATATCTTGAAAATTCACCTGTAACATCTTGTGTAGTGCAGAGACAATAGTAAGAAGAACTATGGATAGGCACAGTGGCTAAATGACTGAAATCATCAGTGAATCTACTGAGAGTTCTAGATTCCATATTGGAATACGTAACATTATCCCTGAATCATTGAGTGTATTTCATATGTTCATAAATGCTTTTCTGGCTTATTTCCACAGTTTTTTTGGTTAATGAACATAATTAACTCTTCCTTCCTTCTTTTGTCGAGTACCTTGTGGTGTGACAAAATTTTTATTATATATATGTTTAGTTAATGGAACTACATCACATAATTGTAGAATTTGGAACGAAAGGTGGCTGGGTAAACACTAATAGACAGCAAAGTCCTGTTCTATTATAAACTCCCAGGTTCCAGATTACTCAGGAAAGAGATTTTTAAATTATATAAATTTCCTTGTACTCATTTCACCTGAAAGGGAAAATGAATACAGGTGGGGGTTCTCGAGCTAAATAATAATCTCTTTTCGGGATGGAAGGTTTTAGAGGGAAGTCATTAACATTCCGGGGAAACCCCTAGAATTCCAGAGCTAATATGGGGCACTTTGGCTTCCAAGGACCTATCCCCTCCAAACTAAATTAGTCCCATTCTCTTAGCTTAACTTCATTGTGGGGTAGGCAAAGGTGGGTACTGCTTCCTAATTCCCAACATACCACAGTTGGACAGGTAGATACACTTTTACTACTATTACTGACTCCCTCTGCAAGGTAACATGTGTTGTTAGTCTACAGGCCCCTCCCAGATTCTATACCTCTACTATCTACCATCTACCTTGTACCAAGTACTACTCAGGACTCGTCCAAGACCACACATAATAATCGTAGTAAAGACATGTCAACAATTAACCAATTTACTTTACACTATAGACACAGGTCTGAAAGGTACGTCCTGATAGGAAATGATCTATTTACAATATAGAGTAAAGGTTAGAGGTAGAGATGTTCCCTCGGTAATCACGAGGCGTAGCAGAAGATTTGCAAAGTGTTTCCGTCGAGTCGGTCCTTTTGACTCACCCGTCTCTCTCCTAGCACTGCTGTCTGGAACACTTGAAGTCTTATCTGCCGCAAGCAACCGGTGATCAAAGAAATGGAATTTAGCCACCAGGACCTCCGATGACAGGACTAAGATCACACCTCTACAAATGCGAGAATTGTCCCTACCCAGTGTCTCTTTGACTGCTAGTCTACACAGTCTGGATGGAAGACCCTCGACCATGAGGTATCCCCTGATGCACCTGTACAACAGCTGAAAAAAGAGTCTTGGCACAGTCACTAAATATAATCACATATTGATTCACCCCTTACTGAGCGATGTAGATTCTCGTCAGCATGACTAGAAGAAATCCCTAAGCAAAAGCATAACAAAGTATGTGTCTCTCGTGTGAGCTTCTACTCTCTGGTAGACGAATAACTAAATAAATATCTTGCTTCAGGATTGACTGGACTCCATGTGAGTCTGGTCTAAAACCATGGAATAATAAACGAACAGTGCACGTGTCTATACGTTTGTAGGAGGACGTATCACCGTGAAACACCTACGGCTTCTGCTGGTATATTGACAAGGTTCTTGTCCTACAACCAGAATAGTCTAGCTGAAATGCTCCCAGAGCGTTGACGTTCCTCAGCCGGGGTGGTCCTCTGGATCAAGTCCACAAACAAAACCTTTCCTTGGAAGGTTGGCTTCAGTGAAGAAGTCAACTACAACACAGGGTCGTTGTAAGAATACTATACCACAGACGTTTGATTGTAGACTTATGATACAACCCACCGTATGTTTCATGTTACGTCACTGTCAGTCTTCCACATCAGTACTTCAGGCCTTAAATAACAGTACTCCAGGTCTCGAACAACAGGTCTATAGTTCTTTAGCAAAAGCACTATAGGTCTTCACCACCAATCCTGCAGGTCTTCAACCACAGCACTATAGATCTTCAACAACAGCCCTATAGATCTTCACTACCAGCACTATAGGTCTTCAACAACAGGCAACACCTGAAAAGAAGGAGCGGTCTGTGAGAGCACTCGGTACCAAATAGGATTCACATGCTATCATCCACTACAATAAGCTGCCTTCAGCCATATATAGGATGATATTCTTACATAGGGAATCATCCTTATATACACAGTGGAAGCTTGGATAGATATCCAATGTAGAATTACACCTAGATCAGCCCGTCGGAAGGATTAGGTTCCGAAAAGGTCGAGTCTGATCTTACTGCTGTCTCATGTTCCTACCTGAATCTTGTCTTCGGTGGTTGTATTAAGAACTGTACAGTTTCTATTTACATTAATAGAAAACTAAACCCCGGGAAGAGCTGGTCCCTAGACCACTCCCCGTCAAAGGACATGGACATATTGTTTATCAAGTAATTAACATCTAAGCAAGTACTAAACAATAAACAATTAATGTTATAACAATCTATTTCGCCAGTGGGATACTTTCTCACACGATAGCGAATCCCTTCTTGGTCCACCTCTGTCCTTGAGGCAAGAAGTGTTGTGTCTAAACATGTTTAACGCCCTACATGTTCAAAGGGTCCTTACCTGTTCTGGTCCTCCAAGCGGATTAGCCTTGGGTGGTGACCGAACATCACAACTGGCCTGGTGTGTTAGTTATGTACATATTATCATTGCCTTGCATCCCATATCCCACACATCTCCGAGTCTCATTCAACAGCCATACACCTTCTCTTCCATCAATCACCCAAGCACTCACGCACTTAGGATCATCAAGACAAAGTTATAGGGCAGTGTAGAGAAGACTAGACAGGTTTCACACAATCGCGACGATAGCGCATAGGTATCTCGCGTCTGACCGCCTAAACCGTCGACGATTCGCTTAAGTATATAACGCACTACATAACACTATATACATGCTACAAGTACACTATATATATCATCACAGGTCATGATCACTCCTTATAGCAAGAAAACACTTCCTAGGGCTGACACCATCACTATTTATCTATCACAAAATAGTTGCATCTAATCCTAAAATGCCTTAGAACTACATGCTCTGTTTAGATCTACGAATCACACTTGCTCTTGCCATGGCAGTGTCTGAATTCCACCTACAGCCAAACCAGAGAATTACTAAGCACAGTAACAGTACATACTGAACTATTTTAGCTTGCATTTCACAGGTAATAATACAACTTTACCACAAATGTAACTTTTCTAATAAATACAAGTTCCCACAACTTGTAATATATTTGTAGCTACAGTGTAGTTTGCCATATCAATGGACTTACAAGTCATCAATTGTGTAAACTAATCTGTTACAGTTCGCGAACGGAAAACACACATGTAAACACGAGCGAGTGGCAGCTGCGCGCTGTCAATTATCGATCGCCAACTCATTATGTATTCGCATAACTAATGAAATGTCTTTCAAACGCAATGTTATGCTGAATTACACAATGAAAGAATGTAAAGAGGTAGTACCTGAAAACCATGAACTACCACCTCTCAGCTGACGTAACTGTCTTGTGGTTAACAAGCCTCTAACTTGACAATTTTTGACAATATTAGCTGATGTTCTGGAGCTCTGCTCCCGGTGGAGTCTCAGTTCGAAGTGATGGCTCTATGCCTTGTTCCGGTTGCGAAGTAAACCCCCCAACCCTGAAAAGTCATGTTGCACGTTTTACTCACTTTACGTGAGAATCACGTTTTTCTCCTGATCAGTGACCACGTCTAGTTTACTCACGATATAAACTTAATGTGCGTTTCGACCTTTCAATCGAGAACCTTATAAGTTCTAGAACTCACTAATTTATGCAAATCAGCCGACTTTCCCCGTGTTAAAATTAACTGGAGAATTCCCTAATGACGTACGTTAGTACTCTGGTGATTCGTCGTACGAAGACAGCTGATTTGATCTAAATCGCCACATTAGCCCCCCCCCCCCCCCTTAAGAAGATCGACCGTGTCGTTCTACTCTACTCAAAGAAGCTGTATGAGTACCTTACTCTACCTCTTCCGAGACCGGATGGCGGGAGAGGAAGTCGGTCCCGACATTCTAATTCCCTGGGATATATGCATACCAATTTCTTGGTCATCGTGGGAGGCAATCTAATATTATCACGGGCGTTGTACGTCTGGATCCACTTCCGCGATTGGACATCGTACTGAAGGAAGAGCCCTCCCTCCAAGTACATCACGGGTTCCCTGCGTTCCTGGATCTCCCGTATCAATCCAATTTAACGGTCTTTCCTGCCAGAGTTTACTGGTCTTCTGCAATCTCGTAGAAGAGATTGGATTTAATTCAAGTTTCTTGCACTGCTCGTTTAACCAACTTTATTTTGCCTTCACACACTCCTATTATACATTTATTTATCTTATCATACTCTTGTTTCCCCTCTGACGTGTCTCCACCTTGTCGTGATAGAGGGATTTGCGTGTTCCAATGACCCCAAGAGCTATGCCGCCGGTAGCACAGCTTCTGGTAGGGTCTCCCATGTCGGACAGGTCAAGGGATAGGAAGCAGACCAAGAGAGACACACACCTGCTGCCTTGCAGGTAGACTAGGGACAGTCAAAGGCCAGGGATAAGCAAATCCATTGCACTTAAAGTCCTAATCATGCGCACGATGCCAATACATTCTTGGTCCAGATACTTGTCCTACAGCCCTGAGCTGCGGGATTTTGCTGAACGCTTTTAAGCTTTTAAGTCAATATCCCCCGGATGAGAGGGCCTGGTCGTACTCGCTCTCTGCTGCATGGAGGTAAGATGCTGAGCCAGCAGCACATGTAGCCTACCTCGCGAACGTTACTAAAGGTCCGGATTTTCCGGTTTCAAGATGGCGACGGACGGTCGTGTTGTTTTGTGTTCGTTAACTTTTTCGCGTAGGGGATGGATTTATTCATCTCTTGCGTGTAATTGGGGTGCCAGGATGTAAAACCAGGAGTTTCTACTCAAGATCTGCGCGGGTGCTACGGAGTTCGTGCATCCAGCGAAGCCATCCTTGAGTGAATTTTCAGCAGCGTGTGTGGTTTTCTCAGTCTTGTGTTTACGTTTTTTCAACATGGCGGAACAACGTGTGTTCTTTCGAACGGTCAACAGTCAACATACCGAAGCGGCGTGGTAGCCGCGCAGGGAGAAAGAAGCAAGGTAAGCGTTGTGGTTTGAGGCGTTTTAGACTCAAGTGTCACCGTCTAGGACTCAGGAATATCCGTATTCTATATTGGAACTGTGCCAGTGTAAAACAACGGGGCTCTATTTTAGAAACCCTAGTTTACAGGAACGACATTGTAGCACTCCAGGAGACGAGACTGGGCGATCAGCTACTCCAAATTGCCGGCTTCAAATGTTTCTACAATAGACGACATCTGGGAATGGCGATTCTCGTTCGCGACAGCATGGTGGCGTCAGAGCTAGACATGTCCAGTTGGGACAGTGACGATATACAAATACAGGCGTTGAGAGTTCATTCCAGTATACCATTCGTGTTGGTTAATGTTTATGCCCGCAATGCCAGTGTGGACGCTCAGAAGTGGCAGTGCTTAAGTGGCATATTAGGACACGAGAGAAATGTTATTTTCTGTGGTGACTTCAACGCTAAAGGCAGATCATGGGGAAACACTTCTTCCAATACACAGGGGGAGGAGCTCGAGACTGCACTGGAAACCATCGACCTGGTTTGTATCAACAGTGGCTGTGTCACCAGGACAGCAAGCCGTCCGGGCGATGAGGACAGTGCTATTGATCTGGCGCTAGTTTCACCTTCACTCACTACAGTGTGTAGATGGGGTGTCCTAGGACACCATGGCAGCGACCACCACCCTTGCAGCATACTGGTGGAGAAAGGCAGAACCAGGCAGCACAAGCTAAAGGTAAAGACGTTCCAGTATGACAGTAAAGGGCAAGATGTGGTGAGTAAAATAAGACGTGACAAGCGCAGAACCTTTCAGGGCAGGAAAAAAAGCTGGGAGCAGCCACCGTGGTGGAGTTTCGAGGTGGAGAAGGCTTGGGTGGATAAGCGTAGTGCTGTAAGGAGATGGCAAAATGCAAAGAAGAACAGAGCTGGTCATCCTAGTCCCTGCTTGCACTTAGAAAGAGAGATGCACACAAAAGTAAGCTATTTCAAAAAACAGGTCAAGGTTGTTAAAAGCGAAAAATGGGCAGAGGTGTGTCAATGAGTTAGTTAGTTAGTTAGTCTTTCCTCTTGAGCCTAAGGCGGCGCATAGGGCAGAAGTCCTGTCTCTCCATGCCTGGCGGTTCGCTGCTACCTGTTGTAGATCTTGGATATTTACTTGGCCATTGAATGAGCCTTCTCTAATGATGGTTCTACGCAGGGTCTCTCTTGGTCTTCCCCGTTTTCTTTTCCCTACTGGTGACCATATGAGGGCTTGGTAGGGGAGTCTTGACTTGTCCATTCTGAGTACATGGCCGATGTAGTTCCAACGGCGTCTTCTTATGAAATTGGATACTGTATCTTGCTTAGTCTCTTGTCTTATTTGCGAATTGGTTCTGAAGTCTTTCCAGTGGATGTTTAGAAGTCTTCTAAGACATTTGTTCTCAAAATTGTCTAATTTTTTATCTAAAGCTACCGTTGATTTCCAACTTTCACATCCATACGTTAACACTGGAATCACACAAGAGTTGAAGATTTTAAGTTTTGTGTGTTTGCTGAGTGTCTTTGACTTCCAGATGTTTGACAGTTTATTGAAGGCACTGGATGCCAGTGCGATTCTAGATGATATTTCTGGTGTTGAGTCCCCTGTAGATGTCATTTTGCTTCCTAGGTATGTAAAGCTGTTGACTTTTTCAAGAACGTAGCTGTTCAATTTGGTGTCATCTGAACTGTTGGTAAGATCAATAGTCTTTGTTTTTGTGGTGTTAATTTGGAGACCAATTTGCCCTGAAACATTTCGGAGGTGGTTTATTTTCTCTTGGGCATCCGGGTGTGTTGAACTCAAAAGCACTATGTCGTCGGCAAAGTCCAGGTCTTCTAGAATTTTGTCAACCCAATGGATACCCATATTTGTGTTGTTTGTGCATTTGCGCATGACCCAGTCGAGTGTCAATGAGTAAGCACAGGCAAGTCACTGAAATTGTTCTGGCGACTACATAAAAGCATGAGCGGTGTAGTCAAGAATAAGAGCATTTCTGACTTCCAAGGTGCTGACCTCATCTGGCAGAGGACTGACGAGGACAAGGGCAAAGCCCTCTTTGAACGCTACCTTGAGCAGAGCAACCAGACAGACATGGGAGGCCGAAATCTGGCCAAGGAGGTCACCTCAGACAGATGCAAGGCCCAGAACACTTCGGATGAAGACACAGTGACAGTGAAAGAAATCAAGGCTGTGCTTCGACGATCAAAAAACAGTGCTCCAGGTCCTGATGGCATAAGATACGACGACATAAATAGGTGTACCGACAATGAGCTAGAGAAACTAGCAGACATGTACAACAACAGTATAGGGAGTGCTAGCATCAAAGAGGAATGGTTACACAGCTATCTGATTCCCTTGCCGAAGCCTGACAAAGACCACACAAAAATTCAGGGATATCGAATTATAACCATGCAGAATACAATAGGCAAGCTGCTGGAGAAGGTAATTGCCAGGAAAATATCAAGCCAACTAGAGAGGCAAGGTGTTTTCCCACCTACCCTGGGTGGGTACCGTCCAAAAAGAGAAACCTGGACCAATGCAGCAGTCTTTGCCCAGGTCTATGAAGGTTTCCACTCAGGCACTGAAACCGTTGCTGCAGCGATTGATCTTGAGGACGCATACAACAGAGTACCACTGGATTTTTTAATGTTTCAGCTTCTCGAACTAAACGTAAGTCCATTCCTCCTTAGTTGGATCGCTGCAGCCCTCTAGCAACGGAAAGTAGTTTTTAGATGTGGCAGTTGGACTTCGGAACCAACAACAATATATCCTGGCCTACCACAGGGATCACCATTATCTCCGGCACTGTTCAACGCCTACACAGTGAGAATCACCAGTGAGCAGATCACTGGACCTGGCAGGACATTGTCATATGCCGATGATGTTTTAGTGTATCGTCAGGGTAAGGATAGAGAGGAGGTTGCTGTGGAACTACAAACCGAACTCAATCGCATAAGTACTTGGTGTGATGAAGCTGGGGCAATGGTCAACCCAACAAAGGCAACAGTGACTTGGTTCTCGTTGAATAATCATATTGTCAACACTCCAACACCAACTGTAATGCTGTGTTCAGAGACGGTGGAAAGAACGCAGGCAATGAATCACCTGGGGATACGGTTTGATCGAAGCCTTGCTTATAATGTGCACATAGACCAGGTGATAATTAAGGCCAAGCGGGGTTTGGCAGCGATGCGGATGATGGCGGCAGCAAACTGTGAGCAGCGCCATCTATGTCTTCTGTACGAGGGGCTGGTCATGTCTGTTTTGGAGTATGCAATGGCAATCCTGACTCTCAGCCATAAGCAGATAGAAAGGATGGAAAGGATACAGAATGAAGCTATGCGCATTATTCTTGGATGTACAAGAGATACAGCATGCAGGGCGATGCGCTACCTTCTTGATTTTCCAACCATTGAAGAGAGAATACAAGGTTGCAGGGCACGCGCTTACCTCAGAATTAACGCAAACACACAACATCCACTGCATAGTGAAATTAGGAAGGTGAAGGGCAGTAGGTTAAAAAGAGGACGGTCGTGGATGGGTCAAGCCGAAGACATTCTTCAACAGGTGTGTTCACTTGAGGACTTAGAACCTGGCGAGGAGTGGGTGCAAGTGCCAACAGACTTCTGCACATCCTTTTCAGTTTGCATCCAACTAGATAGAAAATGCAGACAAGAAAATCCGGCTGCTGTTGAGGCTGAAGTACAAGCGTTGATTTTCGAGAATTCGCTAGACGGTGACGCGGTCATCTACACAGATGGGTCGGTCGTCCGACATGTGAGAAGCTCATGGGCCTTTACAGCTCGGGCCGGAGGGAGAATTGTGAAGGAGGACTCTGGTGCTTTCACTTAAACCACAAGTAGCCTGACCATGGAAGTCATGGCAGTAAGTAAAGCAATAACATGGCTCGAGACACAGACATTCACTAGGGCTTGTTTCCTTAGCGACTCAATGAACATGATCAAGAGGATAGAGGAGGGGTCGATCCGAAGAGAATGGTTGCTGCCTCTGGAGCGGTCTCGACTGACAAAGATTAGTTTCATCTTCGTGCCAGGGCATGCGGGAGTACAAGGAAATGAGCGGGCTGACAAGCTCGCAGGTGAGGCTACTGTGGAGGGCGGACGCGCCATGGACCAGGCCGACATTCTGAATGCTCTACGAGAAGTAAGACTTTTGCGAGAACCAAGTGATGACTGTGAATCTACAACAATGGCCAGACTGCGAGAGCAGCAAATTAAAAGAGGTGTGGTCAAACAAGAACACTACGCAGGAAGCCAAAGAAGATTGATAAACCAACACAGAACTGGCGTCGTTAGCCGTTACACGTTGCGGGATTTGCTGAGGAGGGGATCCGAGCACTTATGGACTGAATGGTTCGTTGTGCAATGAGGATGATCTGTCGACTAACTAACTAACTAACTAACGATTGCGATGTAAGTCTGTCTCGAAAAATTCATTGAGTGAGCGTAATCGAAGGTAGAAAAACGTCTCATTAACACGAATTTTAACGATTGGCTAGCGAATCCATTACGTGGAAGTCCGAAGCGAAAGCTAGCTGAGTGGATGTCGTCAGCAGACTGACCGTTCTTGTTTTGTGCGCGGAGCGGCCTGCGGCGAACCATATGCCCAATACATGGAAATGAGGAATTAAAGCAACCTTGTGCAATACGTGACGATTCCTTAGGTGAGCCCAGTACTAGAGCGCTATGTGTCGGCTCTGCAATTAAAGAAGCCTCCCAGGATGGCGGATAATGTTCATGGACTGTCCCTGCCTTCCCTTGAGAGCTGACCGTGAAGTCTAAGACCGTTCTAACTTGGACGGTACCACAACAGTGAGAGACCCAAGTGAAGGCTAACCCAATAAAAAATTCAATTACGTCTGGATAAAAAATAACAACACTCCGGATGAACGTAGAAGAAGAAGAAGATACTCATGTGTGTCATCTTTAATGTGTTTCCCTTTGTCCATCAACTTTAAGATTTCCTAAGTCTTCCATAAACTTCTAGTGCCTTCAGAGAAGCCTTTCAGGACTAGGAAGTATACCTGTTGTACTATTGTTGGTGTATATAAATAGGTGTTTATTGGCTAAAGTGGTATAAAGAGTGTGTGGTTGTTGGTGTATATAAAGAGGTGTATGCTGGTGTATATAAAGAGGTGTATCATGATTAAGTGGTATAAAGAGTGTGTCATTGCTGGTGTATGTAAAGAGGTGTTTCATGGCTTCATTGGTATAAATAGTGTGTGGTTATTGGTGTATGTAAAGAGGTGTATCATGGTTAAGTGGTATAAAGAGAGTGTTATTGCTGGTGTATGTAAAGAGGTGTATCATGGTTAAGTGGTATAAACAGTGTGTCATTGCTGGTGTCTGCCGAGAGGTGTTTCATGGCTAAAGTGGTATAGTGTGTCATTGCTGGTGTCTGCCGAGAGGTGTTTCATGACTAAAGTGGTATACATAGTGTGTGGTTATTGGTGTATGTAAAAAGGTGTATCATAGGTAAGTGGTATACCGAGAGTGTTTTTGCTGGTGTATGTAAAGAGGTGTTGCATGGCTAAAGTGGTATAAATAGTGTGTGGTTGTTGGTGTATGTAAAGAGGTGTATCATGGTTAAGTGATATAAAGAGTGTGTCATTGCTGGTGTATGTAAAGAGGTGTATCATGGTTAAGTGGTATAAACAGTGTGTCATTCCTGGTGTATGTAAAGAGGTGTTTCATGGCTTCATTGGTATAAATAGTGTGTGGTTATTAGTGTATGTAAAGAGGTGTATCATGGTTAAGTGGTATAAAGAGAGTGTTATTGCTGGTGTATGTAAAGAGGTGTATCATGGTTAAGTGGTATAAACAGTGTGTCATTGCTGGTGTCTGCCGAGAGGTGTTTCATGGCTAAAGTGGTATAGTGTGTCATTGCTGGTGTCTGCCGAGAGGTGTTTCATGGCTAAAGTGGTATACATAGTGTGTGGTTATTGGTGTATGTAAAAAGGTGTATCATAGTTAAGTGGTATACCGAGAGTGTTTTTGCTGGTGTATGTAAAGAGGTGTTGCATGGCTAAAGTGGTATAAATAGTGTGTGGTTGTTGGTGTATGTAAAGAGGTGTATCATGGTTAAGTGATATAAAGAATGTGTCATTGCTGGTGTATGTAAAGAGGTGTATCATGGTTAAGTGGTATAAACAGTGTGTCATTGCTTGTGTATATAAAGAAGTGCTTCATGGCTAAAGTGGTATAGTGTGTCATTGCCGGTGTCTGCCGAGTGGTGTTTTATGGCTAAAGTGGTATAGTCTGTCATTGCTGGTGTCTGCCGAGAGGTGTTTCATTGCTAAAGTGGTATATAGATTGTGTCGTAGCTGGTGTATGTAAAGAGGTGTTTCATGGCTAAAGTATTATAAATAGTGTGTCATTGCTGGTGTATATAAACAATTGCTTCATGGCTTCAGTGTTGTAAAGAGAGTGTCATTGCTGGTGTCTGCCAAGAGATGCTTCATAGCTAAATTGGTATAAAGAGTATGTCACTGCTTTTGCCTTACGTGTGACGTTACTCGGCTCTGGAGATATAAAGAGTGTGTCATTGCTGATGTCTGCCGAGAGGTGTGTCTGGGCAATGGGGTTTAAAGAGTGTATCATTGCTGGCAAAAGGTCGCTTGTTCAAGCAGTCGCGTGTAGGCACACAATGTATTTCAACTAAGATGTATGAAAACCTCGAACCGCACCTAGAAATGATCAATTTGTCCACTGACTTGCGCTACACGTTCCTGTTAGAACACATCACTTTCTATGTCACTAGAACATCCACGGCTCTCTATTGATGTTCAACTCTACCTTTCTTCTGTCTATACTTTGAAACTGTCTGATGATAACAAACTCCTGCATCATTCCTACTGTTATCTCTTTGTGTGTGAACAGTCATTTTATGTTTACTTTAGTCGACGGATTAACACCAAATCAAACGGGAGTAACCCATAAGTGCTCTGTTCTACTCATAACTCAAGCCGGAGTCCGGAGAAACTCAGTTCACTGCACGAACTCCGTATCAGCGGCGAGGATCCCGAAAATACTTTGGGTAGATCTTTAACTCGAAATTTTGCCCGGACAGCACCGTTATGCTACTCTTTTTCGACTTCCAACTGCCAAGAGATGTTTTACTTGCGTAACAATACACACGGGCGTCCGATCTCATTACCCAGAGACCAGAGTGCACGTTAAAAAAATCCCGGTCCTCACCGGAGCTTGAACCCGGGGCCTCCAGCACTCGAGGCGGACACCATATCTTGAGACCACTCAGCCACACGCCCTCCCCTCCCCCCCCCCCCCTTCGTGCCATTTTATTTCATGTCTCAACGTTTTTGAATATATATCTTGAAAACCACAATGGAAAAAATGTAGTGAATTATGAACAGATAATGCAAAATAATGGCCTCGTCTATCACTGAATCAAAATAACAATTAGAGAGATGTTACATGGGCCTGGAATACGCGTTGTTAGTTAAAATATAAACAATTTATGCGAAGAGGATGGTATAGCATCGACAGATAAAAGCAAGCAGATCTACAAAAACTGTCCGGCATTTGAATAGCAGAGAGCGATACAATAAAAAAAAAAAGAATTGTATTGAATATAAAGAAAAGAGAAACACTGGTTTTAACAAAGAAATAATTAACACTAAAATAATGTATTACTTTAGAAGGCAAAATGACAAACCAAGTTAAAGACTCTAACATATAGGGACAAATATAATGCCACATAAACCATGCTTAACAGAGTTTATGAACAGAATAGGTCAAGCGAAAATCTGGATGAAGTGAAACAACGGATTAGTTCCCTTAAAGACAATACTAGAATATAAGACAAACAGCTGATACAAGCAGTATGAATAAACTAAAACATTTGAAGACAACCAGCTGATATTTCCAACTGAAAACGATAAACAATTAAAGACAGACAGTAAATATTCCAATATAAAATGCAAACAGTTGGGTTTATTTAGCTGCTGCGAAAAGAAGAGAAACAAACTAATATTCTAGTTGAAGACAATAAAATAGTTGAAGATAAACAACAGGTTTGTCAAATTGAAGACTAATTATTATGACTCTTTACATATGATGTTGTCCAAAAGAAGGATAATTCATTTGGATGGGAGTTTATAGAGTCAAGTGCCGACGAGTGAAAGTTGATAGAGTAGTCGTCTATCGATGAAATGGAATAGAACAGAACGGTCTGCAGACAATGACAGTCCTTCATCAGAATACCAGAGGCCATGTCAATCTTTCCCACTATAAGTTTCTTACCTTCACAATTGACGAACACTAGTTTCGTTTGTCCCAACCGTTCATTGTACAGTCGTTGTATTTATTTTTCTGTTTCCCTTTTTACACGCTTAATTGTATTCCCTCACATCTAATTTTACTTCTAGTAATTGTGGTATGTTTTTATTATCTCTACTCTCTTGATAAATCTTTACATGTTACGACTATTTAGAGACAAACAGCTTATAAGCCCAGTTGGAGACAGCCCAACAACTGAAGATAAATCATCATATGATAGTTGTGGTGACTGTACTTATTTATCTCTGGAATACTTAAGCTGATAAATGATATAATCTTCTATTGTCGCTACGCTTCAAAACGGGACTTAATCGCAACATGTCCAGGCTTTCATCCATGTGTCTGGAGCTACCACTACACAAAAATTGTCAGAATGTATACAGAGACAGCAATGACACTCCATCATCAACATCAGAAATGTTACGTATGAAGTTCGCCAACAATATCAGAAACAGAACCCATAAGACGGAACTTAAACTTTTGATTCTTCAACTCACTCGGATGGTTCACCGGACATGATATATCAACGTTGTGAACTGTGATATTTCACTGGACATGATATATCAACGGTGAACTGTGAGATGCAACGGGTGTTGTGTGAGACTAACACTGACATCATGATAATTACAAACTTGTGAGTTTACCAGCTGATGTGCATGATATATGAACGGTGTGAGTTTAACAGCAAATGTGCATGATATATGAAGATTGTGAGACATAAATATTGTTTATTGCGCTTGCAGTCTGTGGACTAACAATGGATACAATTCTCTTTGCTGTGAGAAACAATGTGACGGCCTTTACAGCAAGTGGAGATAACTCTCAGACAGATGTGTCTTGGCCTTCCAGAAATAGATCTGGGTAGTTCCGTTGAACGATACTTGTATAATTGAATATTACATCCGCTATGCAGATATGCTAGATACATACAGTTCGTGTTCATGTTTTATAATCTATCCAATCATTGCTATTATTGGACTTATATTAAACACATTCAGCTTTTTCATCCTCAGAATACTTTCTGTGAAACACACTTCGTATATTCTTTTGCTCTATTTAAGTGCCACCAACAATATTTATTTAGTTGCACCGTTAATTCAGTTTGTTTCTCTGTCGTCACAATGGACTACATATTATATCATTCACACCGCAGATATATTATGTTCATCGGCAATTGTGACGTCATCGTATATAGTCGTGCTCATATCAGTGGAGAGGCTGGTGGCCGTGTGTTTCCCGCTACATCTCATTAAGCTTATTACACCGGGCAGAGTCGGGGTCACGTGTTCTTTCACGTTCCTTATTTCTGTTCTAGGATATGCGATCAACTCTATTACCATGATCAAATATCAAACTGAATATCTTGTAGGACAACATTTTGTCCACACCGTTCCTGTAGTTATTGTAATCTTGAACTCTACTATGATAATCATCAAGCTGTCAGTGTTGCGTGTAAAACGTGGGGAAATGACGTCTCACACAAAGACCAGTAAACCCTCAATGCGTACAACCAAACTTCTATTGCTGGTCTGCTTTGTATTTTCTCTGGACGAACTTGCGTATGTCGCTGACAATATGAGTCAGCTAACCTATAAAGTAGTGAATATGCCTAATATTATGATACTTTGGTATCAATTAACTTTAACGAGTATGTATTATCTTAATGCTTCATTACATTTTATCGTTTATATTGCCTTTAATAACAGGTTTAGAATTCTTTTCAAGGATTTATTGCATGTCAAAGATTTTCCGATCAACAGACAGGTCACAAAATTATTATATTAAAATGATCATGGAAAGAAATGTTGACGACACTTGTCCTGTTGTCTGTCATGTTGTCTGTCATGTTGTCTGTCATGTTGTCTGTCATGTTGTCTGTCATGTTGTCTGTCATGTTGTCTGTCATGTAGGATTTATATAAACTGTTAGAATTATGGTGATGCTCTTTACTGTGTTACTGATGTCATACACATTTCCTAGGAAGTACAGGCTTGACATTTATGACATTACCCATTGACTACCGATGGTTCTAACAATATACGGCCAGCACATATACCAAATATGCTTCATGGCTTGGAATGTTGCCATTTACTTACTTCCATTTGAGCCTTTTAATGTTCGTCTTTCCAAGCAGTTGTGCAATACTATGTTTTCTCCGAGGCATACCGGTTTGCTGGGGGAATGAACAGGCGGACAGACTGGCTGGCTCTGCAAAACAAACTGGAGTATTGATGCATGACAAGGCAGACGTGGTTGCGGCCTTGTGGGAGCACGTGTACACCTCGGAGGGGCAAATAAATCATCATGGTCTGGCAAGAATGATGCAGCGAGGAGTGACGAGGGGATCTGGCCGACGTTCGACGCTCAGAGGAATGGCGAGACGGTCATATATTCAGAATGCTACTGGTACTGTTGGTGTTGGAAGTCTTCGCTGGCTGCTGAGGATGGGGACGGAGCGCCGATGGGAATGCCCCGAATGCTGTGATGTCGGTTCCTAGATCAATCAATCAATCAATCAATCAATCAATCAATCATTCAATCAAACAATCAATCAATCACTTCGTTTCCTTCACTATCGTTCTGTTTGCCTTTGTTATATCCATGTGACGAGGCAGACGTGAGTAAACACTTGCTATGCTTCACCCTTCATATCTAGTGTACATAGCGTAAAGATTAGCCCAGACTGTTTGGCAGGTTATTGTAGAAACACCACCAGCCGAGAATTATTACAATTATTTTCACCACTGTGAGTTCACCGCCTCCTGAAAGACTCTTCAGTCGGATTTAAAAGTGTTTACATTTCTGTAATTTTGTGAACCACAATGAGTTAAATCTCTAAATCATAAATATAGCAGAGATAATGTAACAAAATAGAATTTATATTTACCCTAGCATATTAGCCACATTACATTAGAGCAGTAGAATAATTTTATTATGCTGAGCAGTAAAATAAAAATAAAAGTCGACAGGGTCGACTTCATTGCTCCGGGATTTTATCCCATATGGCTCGGTCTCTTTCCGCAGCACGGAAGACGTCGCACAAAGCACGAACTCCGTAGCTTTTAGCGACGACCCATGGGAGTCTCCGAAACATTTAACTCGTAAACCGAAGGACACGGCCCGGAATCGAACCCACAACCTTCGGCTCACGAGTCAAACGTCAAACGGCTTGACCACTTCGCCACAGAGACTCCGCTGTAAAGGCAATAGCCAATCAAATTACGCGGCGTAGTCATATTGACAAAGGATGTGGAGCATGGAGAAAGTGTCGATTTGCTTTTCAACTGATCCAGTAGCTTGTGTTCGTCGACCAGCCTGAGCGCTGTCATTAATGTATAGTTTGCCTGTTTATAGTTTTAATACATGTAATTATTATGCGTTGTTGCAGTTGTTGACACAGTTAAAGATAAGGGAACTAAGTATTATAATTGTTGCTATGTAGATTCTTTCCCATTTGCACAATCACATGATCAAAATATCTACAATTAAATGGATACATATAGTACTCTGAACCATTTATGATATCGCGTGGAATCGTCACGTGTGGTACCGGGTTTCCACTGCTTGCGTTCCGGTCCCTGTTTAACTAACTTATCCATTATTTGACCAATATGGGAAATATGTTTCATACGACTAATGACCGTACAGGAACCGAACAATACACTATAAATATGAACCATATGACCGGCATGACACGGGTTACAAATTGTCACATCATGGCTTTAATGTGTTGCTTTTCGTCCTTCTGTTTGGTTGTCCACTTGTGTCACGGGACCACTGTAATTTACTATTACATGATAAACTAACAGAGGCAGTCTGTATTCAGAGCTGCAATTGTTTGTTACTAGTGGAGAAACACTCACGTCGGATCAAAGGAAACTACAAGTCTTTGAGAGTTCCCTAGGAAACGGGGAATTTGTCTGCATTGTTTGATGTATCGTCGTTCGAGAGAAAAAGCTGTTGTGTTCGTGGTAGAAAGGGGGAGGGGGGGGGGGGGTGTCAGCAACCGATGTTTCAGGCATCATAGGATTACTTCGCTCGCACCACACAAGGAACTTGCAAGTCGTGTGAGAGGAAATGGATGATACATTTTATTGCCGTTGGCTCTTTACATTTACAAAACAGTCGCTATCAAATCACACACAAAGCCACAGAATTGCCTATCACTAGTTTCCTAACCCTATTGCTAATCTCTATCTACTTGGCTACAGAAACCCCTATCGACACTAAACGGTGCGCTCGCTAAGAAGTCAGTCCCCAGTCTGATTCTTCCTACTCGCGTGGCTACACAGCACGCGGAAGGACCTTGTGCGTCCTTCGGCTTTTTGCGTGCTGTCACACTCAGCACGCTTATAGCAGCCGTCTCCTATTGAGTGGCAATCCACTTCTCCGTGGCTATCACGTAGGCGTGATTCTGCCGTGACCAGAGTACTAACTATCTGGTCGACGCCTCCGTGTCTCATGAGAGAACTAGTTAATAGTCCCCCTTCCTATCACCTACCCTGCCCTCATATCGGGGCACTGTGTTACCTCTGATCTACTTGAGGTTGACCACTCTTCCCGGTGGTCTTCTATCTTGAGGCAGACCTCAGACCTCTATACTTCAGTCTTTGACACACACCCTCCCCTCCTGTGTTGCGTCACCAACTTTGACTCCTTGGTTGTGACGCAAGAGGTTTCTAAAAAATTAGTGTATCTAATTTTAGTCAAAGACTGCTGATAACCTGGCTTTGGGTCACTGAATAGACTTCTACTGACTATTGTCACAATGTAGTATTACTTTACTTGGCTACTGGCAATCGCCACAAACTTGTCTGGTTGGCGTGAGCCCTCTTCTCAATCGCAATATTATATTAATTAGAGGTATGTCTGAACCGGACCGTTGTCTTATAAGACCTGCCCTCAAATAGTAAATTAACTCACTACCCATACAAAGTTGACTTTCTTAGGGTCAACACATGAATTGCTTCATGTCCCCTATATAATATTAAACAACCATTACACAAGCTGTGTGCGACAGGTTTTACCTATCTCGCTTCCGCGTGTAAAGTTATCTTTCACTGTTAAGTTAGTGTTTCGTTGTCTATTATGTCCCCTGGACCCGGAGTTATCCCCCTTTGATCTACACAAAATGTATGTAATTTACATGTGTGTTTTTCTGGTTGTTTGCGTGTTTGGATGTAATTAATAATATAATCTAACTTCTAACATGTGTATCTATCTATCATGTGTATGTAAGTTAGTTTTCAAGTGCCATAATTCGGTTAAATGTGGCCACAAATAAGTGTATAACACTAATTCGTGACTACGTTTCCGTCTTATGAGACTTAAAATACTTTCTCTAAGATCTACACTATACTACACACCACACATTTAAGACAGCACACTTTCAACATCGAAAGCAAACATTTGACGCAGACAAAAAATAAAAAAGTCGCGTTGAGCGGCAGAAAAAATCCGCTGACTGATCTCACTCTCTCTTGTATAATTTACATATGCTCTCACTTTCACACTTCTGTCACACATCTTTTACCCTCACAATTATTTAAAAACCTTGGAGTGACACTGTACAAGTTTGGCTCAGTTTGACAGAGTTGAGCTTAATGACTGTGCGTAAATTGTTGCACGAGTCATGTATTTACAAACTATTTACATGTAAGAAAAAGGGTTGATGGTTTGTACCCTGGTATTATTAATCACTATATTCTACTGACATAATACTCTAAATACTGAAATACTAATACTAGTTCTATAAATATGTATTTAATGTGTTACCTACTTTAATCTAATTTAAGGGAAGTAATCTAACTATTTAAAATGAAATTGATGTGAGATGAGTTATGTAACTAACTAAAATGGGTAATGTGAAATGTAATAAATTATGTCCCTTTCTAACATGGGTAATGTGAAATATAACAAAATTATGAATAATGTTTTTAAATGAAAAAAAAAATATATGATTGATATTTTTACTCTAAATGGTGTAAATGATGTATGTTTATTTGTATAATTCTTTTATCCTATCCGGTGTAAATTAATCATAATATTAAATGAACAAGTTTGTTAAATGGACTGGTTCATTAAGATGGCATGAACTCTAGTGAAATGAACCAAAGTGAAATGTAACAAACTAAATGGTACTATTACTATCTAAACTTTTTATCCTAGTTTATAATTAGATGTTATTACGTTTAAATTACTATCCTAATCTACTTTTAAGCTAAGTAAGTGGGTAAATTAATGATCTATCTACTACTAAAAAATGAAAACTATTATATTTCCTAAATCTAAATGTATCTTAGAGTGACCTAATCTAACTATAATTTATCACTATATTAAAACGTTATAATACATATCACAATGAGTCTATATATACATGGTATTTAAACACCTCAGGTTAGTCGTTGCCCTAATGTTTAGAAATTGCTTTCATTGGCATAGTATATATACACAATTGTCCTGGGTATATTAAATACATTACACAGTCATAGTTGTGTCCTATGGGTATTGCACCTGTAGAGTTCGCTGGTGTCGTAGACAAGTCTTTTCGTGTCTGTTATTTATGTTCTGTTCTGACACTGTTTTTCCCTGCTTAACACAGATGATTCACCGGAACACATTCGGAGCTTAGTATGTAACGAGCTGTCTCAGTTCACACGGTGATATACTTGTTCTCGGAGCACTGTTCTTAGTACATAGTTCAGAACATAATGTCTATGTATTCGTAAAATATTTCACATAGAATATTCTAATGTACTAATTTAACCTCTATTACTCTACACTCTCATGTGGAATCTCCGGTATTTCTACCTCAGATGGTCGACTAAGGGTATCAGCCAGAATGTTGTCCTTACCCTTAATATGCTCTATACTAAAAGTATAATTTTGTAGTATTAACGACCACCTGTATATACGGTCATTCCGATGCACACCACTTTGTATGACCGTGATTGGGGAGTTGTCAGTCTGGACAACGAAGTGAACACCCGCTAGAAATCGATGCAGTTTCCTCACCGCATAGATGACGCTTAGGGCTTCCAACTCTGATATGGAATATCTGGACTCAGCAGGTGTGATCTTGCGGCTCACGTAGCAAATCGGATGAAAGATGCCATCATAAAACTGGCCTAGTACTGCAGCGATGGAGATCCTGCTGGCATCTGTCCTAAGATAATAAACGAGCCTAGGATTAGGCAAGCGGAGGATTGGTACATTACTAAACAGGATTTTCAATTTTGACAATGCAGAAATTAATAATGCATCTTTGACATCTAATTTTACAGATGCTTTTAAAACATTTGAAAATACACTTGTAATTTCCGCTAAGTTTGGTATAAACTTGCTATAGTAATTTACTAAACCCAAAAGGCTTCTGACCTGCTTCTTTGTTGTAGGCATAGTCAGGTTCATAATTTTGGTAATAATTCTATTGTCAGTTTTTAGTTGACCTTGTGAAATGACATGACCCAAAAAATCAATTTCTTGTAGGCCCAATTCAACTTTGCTCGGTTTGACAGTGAGACCGAAGAGTCGCAACCTATCGAAGACATGTCTTAGTTTCAGTAAGTGTGTTGTCCAGTCATCTGTATGGACACATATATCATCTATTTACGTCACTGTATTCGTCACTCCATGAAGTAGATCTCTAGTTAAGCGTACGAAAGTGGCAGGAGCGTTTCGAAGTCCGAAAGGAAGAAAACGCCACTCGTAAAGTCCTAAAGGTGTTGAAAAAGCAGTAAGATGAATGGATTGAGTCTGCATAGGGACCTGCCAATATCCCTTAGTAAGATCTAATTTAGAAAAGATTTTGGAGGTGGACATGTCAAGAATAAGATCTTCGCAGGAAGGAATTGGTTCTGCGTCGATCTTAGTGACGTTGTTGAGCTTTCTATAGTCCACACACAGACGAATTGTGGAGTCTTTTTTCTTAACTAGGACGATTGGAAAGGAGTACTCAGATGTAGATTTCTGGATGATCCCACTAGCTTCTAAATTAAGAATTTCCTTATTTAGACTTTCTCTATAGCTGAGTGGGATAGAGTACGGCCTGCATTTGATAGGCTTAGAGTCCGAAAGAAGAATGGAGTGCTCGATTCTGTCCGTCCTACCTGGAATGTCAGAAAATATGTCTTTATACTCCGTCACTAATTCTATTAATTGTCGTCGTTGAACGTATGTTAGTCCCTGTTCTATCCGTATGCTATCTAATGTCGCAGTTTTGTCTACGATTGGAACAGGTAGTTCCATTCCGTCGTCGTCTACCTGATTCAGTACGGTGGTGGTGCTAAGTGCGTATTCTGTAAGCTCACTAGGTGTATGCATCTCGTCGGATTTGCCAGTCTCGCTAACTAGTGTAGTTGCATTATGTACGTCTGTCGTCTCATCACTAGGTGTGGGTGCACTGTGTTCGTCTGTCTCTACTTCTGTCTCTTGTCGTGAAAAGTAGGGTTTCAACATGTTGACATGAAATATCTTTAAGTGTCCGTTTATCGATATTTCATAGTCGACATCTGAAAGTTTTTGTATCACCTTGAAAGGCCCTTGCCATGAAGTAAGCATTTTATCATGCTTGTCTGGTAGTAGCACCATTACGTCTGGACCAGTTTCAAGTATTATGGGTCTAGCACTTTTGTTAGGACTGTGATGTTTGAGGATATCTGCACTGTTCACTGGAGTGAAACCATTCTTCTCCTCCCAGACAGATATTTCTTCATCTGTACAGTGCCTTAGCTGGGGTAGACACCCAAGAATTAAATCAGTACAAGGGTTGTCTAGAATTGCACAAGTAAAGGTACCAGAAAGGAACGGGGTGTTTATACGGGCTCTTGCCAGAGGATAGGTTTCTATATTACCAGAAAAAGTCCGGCATTTTACAGAGTCACCAGTATAATCCTTTGGATTAACAAGTTCCTTTTTCACACCAATAATAGAGCTTCCACTGTCAAGCAAACATCGGCATGGCTTCTCATTGACCATTGCAGAGTGAAACAATAGGTTGCCTCTGGAGGCTACAGCTGCGTTTGCATTCTCAAAGGAGAATGTTACAATATGCCCACGTGTAAGTTTGCCGTCTGCATGAAATTGGTGACATTGGTCACAATTGTCAAAGCTTAATACATCATTCACACAACACACCTCTTCAGATTGCTTGAAAGGTAATTCATTTTCAACTTCACACTCAGTCTCACTACCACTATCAGAAGATGTATCAATCAAAATAGCAGTGTTGGCTTTCATACGTTGGCGGCCCAGGCACTTATTTGAATAATGGCCGTAGCTGGAACAGAAGAAGCATTTGACTGCACGCCTGTATGCAGTTCTCTTGTTTTGTTGCTTCTTAATGACATTCTCAAGATGTGCCGGATAGTTAGGCGATTTATCACACATAGAATAAGTGTCATGCAAAAGTTGACAGTAGACACATTTCGACACTTTCTTATCTTTCTTGTCGACTCTATGAAATGGTTTTCTATTACTCTGATAGTTTTTAGGTTGGTCCTTTACAAAAGAAACTATTTCAGAGTCGCTAGTTGAAGTCTTAAAAATATCTCTATTTGAGGAAAAATATGCAGAGCCTTTCTTTTCAAATTGTTCTATGGTCTCAATGTCTGACTGCTGCAGGAATTTAGCAAAAGGAGATGGTATAGTGGATATGATTTTATCCATGGCTATTAAATTTTTAAGTCTGTCAAAGTCTTTTCCTATGTTAGCTGCATTAAGCCACCTATTTAGTAAACTTTGGACATTTGAGACGTAATCAATGAAAGTCTCACTAGGTTTTGGTTTTAAATTTGAGAACTGAACCTGATACCCTGGGGCATCAAGTAAAAAGTGTTGCATTATCCTATCATGGATGTACTGATAGTTAGATCTAAGATCATTTGGTATTGATTCTATCACCTTAAGGGGCTCACCACTCAGGTTCTTCATATAAATCATAGCCCACATATCTATTGGAACTTGGTGGTATTTAAACTGATACTCGACATTTTCTGTCCAGGCTGATATGGAATCTTCTTTACAGAATGGTTTAATAATATTTTTGTATTTATTGAACTTATTTTCTTCTTGTTGACTTTTTAGTTTAGTAGCAGAGATCTCTACGTGTGAGTCTACATCCATACCTTTCATCTTTAACTGTGTTTCTGATTCCACTTGTATTTGTTTTTCCTTAACTCTTGCCATTTCATCTATCTCTTTTTGCTTTAGTTCTTTCTCCTGATCTAACTGCTTTTGTTTTAACTCTAATTCCTTCTGTTTAATTCCCTTCTCATGTTCTACCTGCTTCTGTTTTAATTCTAATTCTTTATGTTTAATCTCTATTTCTTTCTGTTTTGTTATCTCAGCTAGTTCTATCTGGTGTTGTCTTTCTCGTGCGCGTTCATCTCTCTCTGCATCCTCTTTTCGTATCCGTTCAGCTCTCTCAGCATCTTTTGCTTCTCTAAATTTTTTATCAGCATATTGTTCTAGCTCCTTTCCTGTGTATTGTAACTCTTTACCTGCTTTTATGAAATCAGCTAAAGTAGCCATGTTGTTGGGTAATTAGCTAGCGTTAACAGGCTCTGACCTCTTTAATCACTTATTTATCTTAGATATGTTATGTTTCTTAATCTCTGAGCACTACCAATTGTACTCTTAGTTTATAACCTGGAAAATTTTATCCTGAAAAACAGAGCACAAAAATATGCTAATGCATCACACGCTGAAAAAGAGATGCATTATTAATCACATTGCATGCCAAATACGTTGGGTATACTCATCTTAATGTTCCAAAACTTCAGGCACAATCGTTTGCCAACTCAGGTTCCCTCGTTTGGCACTTCAGCATACATACGAGTTACTTTTCTAACCAGCTGTTGTTCACCCTGGTTCACAAGAGCAGCAACAATTAACAAATTGCGAACGACATATCACTTTCGACAAATTGGTACGATCACAATGACATGCCCCCGGACAAATACAATGTAATTTAATTAATATTAAATGTCAATGTCCTGTCTTCGTTCTAACGTTTTATGCCTTTCGTTCCTACTCTAGTTTAATCTATGGAAGTGTTGTGCAGACCAAGTCTAATTTGCATAGCCAAAAGTAGTGCCATCGCGACGGTAAACAAATAGAAAAAGTACGAAAAAAGATTCAATAACTGCTTTGAAATAAATATAAATATAATAATAATGTTTAAATAAATAAATATATTCATTCACTAACTTAAATAAACAAATAATAGTTAATATAAAGCACGGATTCAGGCGGGCAGCAGCTTGGCGATTTGTAAACAATCAGATGCTGAATGCAAATGGCGTAAAACAACTGTTTGTCAGTCACAATACGTCAGAGGCGCAGCGCTATTTTTAGCTTGCAAAAATCGATAATGTTGCCGGCATGTGTATCGCTCCGCCATGAATCATATTTGATAATTATTCATAAACAAATAAGTAATTACATAAATAAATGAAAGAAAATCATAATATCAATACTTACAACTTCGAAGAACACATGAATATAAGTACACAATATTTCAATAAACACAAATAAACATTATTTTGTCACGATAGGCACAGCTCAGCTCGCAACTTGTTCTAGTCTGCACACGTTATCAGTCACTGACACAAATTAAACCTTGTAATTCACTACTAGTAACCTTAGTCTAGAGCCGTGGGTGAATGTATTAGCTTGAACATTTGTCCAAGCCACACTTCTGAGACCACGTTAATCCTAGCCTGTCAGCAACCGATGTTTCAGGCATCATAGGATTACTTCTCTCGCACCACACAAGGAACTTGCAAGTCGTGTGAGAGGAAATGGATGATACATTTTATTGCCGTTGGCTCTTTACATTTACAAAACAGTCGCTATCAAATCACACACAAAGCCACAGAATTGCCTATCACTAGTTTCCTAACCCTATTGCTAATCTCTATCTACTTGGCTACAGAAACCCCTATCGACACTAAACTGTTCGCTCGCTAAGAAGTCAGTCCCCAGTCTGATTCTTCTCCTCGCGTGGCTACACAGCACGCGGAAGGACCTTGTGCGTCCTTCGGCTTTTTGCGTGCTGTCACACTCAGCACGCTTATAGCAGCCGTCTCCTATTGAGTGGCAATCCACTTCTCCGTGGCTATCACGTAGGCGTGATTCTGCCGTGACTAGAGTACTAACTATCTGGTCGACGCCTCCGTGTCTCATGAGAGAACTAGTTAATAGTCCCCCTTCCTATCACCTACCCTGCCCTCATATCGGGGCACTGTGTTACCTCTGATCTACTTGAGGTTGACCACTCTTCCCGGTGGTATTCTATCTTGAGGCAGACCTCAGACCTCTATACTTCAGTCTTTGACAGGGGGGAACAACTACTCTTGTGAAGTTGGGAACAGATTGTCTGCCGCTGAGGCCACCTGGTGTTTACATCGAATGACGTCACTAGGACGATCCCCAACTGTATGAAAAGCAGAATTTGTTACCGCTAGTGTGAACAAGAGAGTTGACCTAGGCTGAAGTGTCTGACTGGCTCTGTTTTAATCTAGAAAAGAATCTAGCGTGTTTCTATATCAATTAACGTTGAGGAACATGTGTCTTTCATGGCAAAGTGTAGATTCGATTCAGGATAGAGCTGAGCGTTCATAAGGTATTTACTAAATATAATTTAGATGTAAATAATGTAGGATAGTCTAGTGATTTATAGAGCTAGAACTTGAACATAGTGTTGTTGCGTTGTGGTTAGGTATTCAAGGAGGTCGGCGACAGTAGGCAATCGCATTGTTAAAACTAACTAGTGTGAGAGGTCAATTAGCTCAGCTGGTTGGAAATAGTGAAGTGGGATGATATTTAGAAGGATTCAGGATGGTTGGGGGATAGGGGAAATGTCCAATGGTGGTATCTTCCAGTGGGGGTTTACTGGGGTTCTGCACTTTACATTTGGTCTTTCCTTGTCTTACCCTAATTCAGGCCGATGTGATGAGCTCCTCTGCCCCAATGAGAGAGTTTGGTTCACTGTCATATATCTGAGTGAGGCCGCCGGCCTACACTCATCTAATAGGGGTCAGTGTCCGGTTGCTCTCATCAGGCGTGTTCTCTCTCTCTTTCACAGGTTCCCTCAGGTTATGAAGAAAAGAAGATGAAACATCACTGTTTACTATCATGGATAAATTAGTGCGGGAAGAGTTATTTAGCGGCTTTTGTACTTGGCCTATGATAAAAAGGGTCTGAAGGAACATGGCTCTGTTGAGCCAGAACATATAAGTATCCAGCAGATGACTTCTTAGTGATAGGGATCATGGAAGTCAATAGTGAGATTATTTTTCTAAACCACTGTGAAGAGAACACTAGTGATTGTTTTCCACATCACATGTAGATAGAACCATAGTGAGATTATTTTCCATAAAACATGGAACAAGAACAATAGTGATTATCTAGGTAACAAGAGCAATAGTGATTATCTAGGTAGAAAGAACAATAGTGCTTATCTAAGGAACAGGAACAATGAACCTGGTGCTTTTACTAAATTACTAGATTCCTGTGGGACTGTAAACAATAACAGTATAATTGTGAAACGGTAGGGCCTTTAGGAAATGAATTCACGTTATTTCAAGGGACAGTGTTCCGTGTTTTCACAAGGCAAGGATATTTTAAGTCTCAGAAAAGTAGGGACATTTTAATAACATGGGGTAAGATTGATTCAGGATCAGTATCGGACTATATCCGTGATTGGTGACTGTCGTGTCTTCCTTTAAAGTGTCGTTCCTGGAGTGAGGGGAGTCAACACCAACATTATACTTTCTTCCCTATCAATATCCTGGAGAATCCATCAGCTTCCGTCCAACACACTCCCTCAGCCCGTGGACACCCTTTCCCCCCTCTCTCTCTCTCACTGTCGCACTATGCCCCCTCTCATTCTTCCCCACGCAACATATTCAACAACTCTTGCTTCTAAAAATTAATAAAGATTAATTTATTAAAAGAAAAGTGTAACGTATATGAGACGTGTATGCGAAGAATATGTGTGTCGTGTATTCTAATGTAAATGTATAGGTCACACCACAGAGTTCATGTTCAGAGTCCACTCATCATGGCAAGGATTACACGACATCACAAGAATCAGCTCAATGGACCTCACCGAAGTCGTGTCCCTCTCTCCAGACATGTCCTCCTCCAGGAGCTCTGATGACCATGAGATCTGAATCCCATTCAAATATATAATCCGTGAAAAATACTGTTATTGTTCCTAACACAACTGTTCCTAATAGTTTATAGAAACTCAGACTTCATAATTCCTGTGCAGTGAAAAAAACATGGAACACTGTCCTATGAACATGACGTTTTGTCTTCTTGCGAAAAGTTCTATAGTTCTCACAATTAAACAGTTATTGTCTATACTCCAATAGAGTCCTTTATTTTTGTTCTAGTCATAAGTGAACTGAATATCCATCACTACTGGTGTGTTAAAACTGGTATGACCTAAAACTCATTCGGTATTTATCCTGTAGGATACATATACCATTCCTCTCCACTGAATAGACCCATTGATAAAGTTGCTGGCCAATCTTCCTGCACCAAACTTTATCCGGGATCGGATTTTTCCTTGGTTCCGTGTTCTTCCTTCCAACAAGAGGGAACCTTATACGGCACTGCAGTGTTTACTCAATCACATCTAAGTTTGCCATGACAGGCACGTGTAAAATAAATATAATATATCCCGCACACGTTAGATGTTATTAACTCCCTAACCGCAGTGCCAAGGCACGTCTTCCTAGATCGACATTTCGAGTTACACTCCTTGTCCCCAAATCTGGTTTTTGGCAAACCTAAAATTGGTCACGTGACGTTATTCTTTATGTCCACACAGGTGTTATTTTGGGCCGATCATCCCTTGTCAGGAGTTCATCTCACCTGGCTTAGTCACTGTCAGACTTGTCATCACTTGTTTTGACTCCCAAAACAATCCAGCGAGTTTCTGTATGATCCTAACAAAGAGCTTCCACAACACGCCGCCAATCCGCGTGATGTCCGGAAACTCTAAATGACAGACGGGACTGTTTCATGTCCTGAGCTGAGCAATTCTATGTGAATCTGACTGTTTATGAACTGTCAAAGTGGTGTATTGATTCACCTCACTCACTTCTCCTACACATCTGCAGCTCTTAACTTTGCCCGACCTGTGAGGGTTGACATCTGATTGTAACCAGGATCTGACGGGTTCTATCTGTATTCGAATGTTGATAAACTGTCAAAGCGATGCAGGGATTTATCTCACTCACCACCGAATGTTCCTAATCTGTCGACCAGATGTAAACACGTGCAGCTGCAACCCAGACTGTTTTTTCTGGATTTGTTGAAACAATCTGTGGCCTCGAACATGCCGCTAATCAGAACTGCCTTTTATTCTCATCACTGATTAAATCACGTTGGTCTATTATGTGACAGTGACCACGTATCTGGGTTATCAAAAGCTACTGGAGGAAGTCAACATCTAGCAGGAGGGACACATCGTTTGGTGAGGTTATAGTCTACTGAACTATGATGATGTTGTGTGGTCCTTACAGGGATGATCAGACTTTGCTGCTAAGCAGTTCGGTCTGATTCTGCAGACACACTAGAGTATACGACCTACATTCTACACATACACTTCTCACATACATACTCTTTTCTTCATTAAATTAATGTGTTATTAATTTTTGGAAGCTAGAGTTGTTTAGTATGTTGTTTTGGGAAAGTGTGAGAGGGGACATGAGCCAGTGGTGAGAGAGAGAGAGAGAGAGAGAGAGAGAGAGAGAGAGAGAGAGAGAGAGAGAGAGAGAGAGAGAGAGAGAGAGAGAGAGAGAGAGAGGTATCCATTGACTGAAGGAGTGTGGTGGACGGAATCTGGTGGATTCTCCAGAATAATGTGGGTGTTGATTCCCCTCACTCCAGGGTCGACACAATTAAGAAAATCCACGACATTACTGGGGACTCGTCCGGGATCCTTTGACAGCGGGATCTCTCGACAAGGGGATCTTTTGACAACGGGATTTCTAGACGACGGGGTCTTTTGACACGGGATTTCTCGACACAGGATCTTTCGATACAGGACGGTGATATCATATTAATGAGGATCCTGCTAGGGTGAATGTGGATAGGAGTAAAGACACATATCTTGACTCTTCACACTTCACACGTCTACTTAGGTCTGTGGTCCTAATTCTACTATTGTCACTGAGTGATTGTGTTGTGTTGTGCTGTGTGGTGTTAAATATATAGGTACATTTTAATTAGTAAATATGTATATATTTGTTTTGGAGAAAATTTACACTCAACCTGCTGACTCACCTCTCTGAAATATGGCCACTCCTAAACTAGATATGGCAGAACTAAGGGCAACGGGGGAAGCAATGTGTTTTTCGGGTTCTGCACTAACAGATTACATACAGGAGGTGGAGAGGGATTTTCGTCAAGCAGAAAGGGAAAATCGGAAGGTCGAGATAGAATTAAGACCGGTGGAGTTAGAGACTAAGAGAATAGAGGCTGAGCAAGCCACTAAAAGTTTGGAACTTGATGCTGAGCAGGCTGCTTGGAAACTTGAAGCTGAGCAGGCTGCTAGGAAACTTGAAGCTGAGTAGGCTGCTAGGAAACTTAAAGTTGAGCAAGCTGCTAAGAAACTGGAAGCTCAGCAAACTGCTAAGAATCTTGAGGCGCAGCAAGCTGCTAAGAGATTGGAAGCTAAACAAGAAGCTCAGAAAAGGGAGGACGAGTACCGAATGCGGGAACTCGAGCTTAAGAGACAACCTAGTGGGGAAACTGAGGCAGCAGTGGGAGGTTCCTCTCTCCCTGGCTCAACCCCAGTAGGTGGACATAGTTATCATGCTATGAAGTTCCCTCTAGCGGTCTACGAAGAAGACAAAGAGAAGATAGACAAGTACCTACAACGCTTCGAGGCCATGTCTGCTGCTATGGGTCTGGATCGTGACAAATTGTGTCTTAAGCTGTCCCAGGGATTACGCGGGACCGGTTACGAGGTTTATTCTCGCCTGCCGCCAGGACACGAGAACAATTACGACGAATTGAAAACGGCTCTGCTGAAACATTTCGAAGTTACGTCACATACCTACCGGAACAAAATTTCGAGCAGCGAAACGAGAACCGGGAGAGTTGTTTGCCGCTTACAGTCTGAGTATGAAATCCTATCTCCATAAGTGGATGAATTTGGCTGGGTTCGCGCATGACTATGAGAGTCTGGAAGAGCTCATGGTAGTCGACCAATTGTCGAAGCAAATGTCGAAACCTCTCAGGACATTCCTGGGAGAACAAGGGGCGGTACGTATTGACGCCTCGTTGGCCTGATAGTGTAATGAATAGGTCATATTTTACCTGGTAAGGCGATGCAGGTAATAGGTGGCCGATGATTTATAAGTATCATGTATTATGACGAATAGCTATGCCAACGGGAACGTCTCAGGCGGAAAGTCTGAGCGCTGCTCCAACTCTGGGGATTTATGCGCGGGTACTGGTACTAAGTTCGCGCCGTGTTCCTCCGTTAATTGCCGGGCCTAGGATATCTTTTTAGTCACACTGGAAGGCAGGTTCTGCAATGAGAGAACCTAGTGAACGTATCATGTAACAGCCTATGATGCATAACCAAGAATAGGGTCATTAAGCCCTCAGCAATGGTATACGTATAATATATGTCTACCTAATCTTCATCATCTGCAAGAATGTGTCTTCCTGATCTTCATCATCTACAAGAATGTGTCTACTTGTTCTTCATCACCTGCAAGAGTGTAGACTGCAGTGAACCGGTAACTATCATCTGTCAAGCAGAACTTGGAACAGCTTCGTCATCGAAGACCTAGGTAGCAGCTCGGGCAGGTCCGGTCGTTCAGTCGCAGCTGCCAACTGGAACTCAACTGTAAAACACTCAGTTATTCTCACTTCTTTCATTCATCACATCAGAGGTTAAATATTTGCGTAATTCATCATGACGCCCCTTAAGGGGGTATTCGTCTTCTCTGACGATCCCTCTTCATGCTCACTCCAGAGTTTGTTTCTCTCTGGGCTCTCACTCCCATATAGCCGAGATACGATATAATGCATCCGCCCTTCCTTTATAAGTGATCGAGTGTTGTGCACATACTGTAGTCCTTCCGCATTTTGGTTCGAAGGGCAATAGACTCACTACATGGATTCGTTTCCAAGCAGAAGGCGACTAGCACTTTCCCATTCGGTTACCCCGGTTTTGTGGCGTAATCCCCTAGCTGACCCTCTGGAATCGGCGGGTTCCTCTGTAGAAGGCAGTCTGCCCCCTCTCTCTACGTCCCATCTCTTCCCATTGTGGAGAAAGAAAGTTCCCCATTGTTACCCCAAGTAGGGAATGATTATTTAAGGACCAGCAGAGGAAAGTAGAAATATAAAGATCAATATTCTATCCGAAACTGCGGTGACGCACCCTCGCTATCGCTCGATCGTATAACTCCGATATGTGACTCGACCAATGCTCCATTTCGACATATCCCGATATCGCCGTTCGATACCTACAATATTAGCACGGACGAACTGCATCTCATCCGTCTCCCTTTGCTAGATCGATCGATTCGCACTCGACTCCTTTCGCCGGGAGTAAACCCGACATACCACTCACATGCGCCGATGATCTACGAAATGCTCTTCGAACTAGCAATATCGTAAAGATAGATCATGCATAGACTCTTCTAAAAAGTGCATGAGGCCACGGACCTATCAAATCCCCTTCTAATTTGATATCTGCCAGCTTGTGGCGTGACTGACGCGCTCTAATAATGAATTTCAAAACAATTATTATACACCCCCCCCCCCCCCCACTCTCCCAATTCAGCAGTCCCTGTTTGATAATGCCTACTTAATATGCATGACCTAACTTTGTGCTACACACGGCTAACAAGCTATACTGGCCGCAGTGATCGCGTACGGGCTTCTACACAGTTTTAATGTAATAGTACATCAATTTACCTTCATAATTTAAAACGTCTTGTCGAACTGAGCTCTACTACGTGTTGAGAAACTTCAATTTCTATGCAGACACTTCTTTCAGCTCGCAAAACGTCGTCCTTCTAAAGATAACACACAGCTGATGAATGTTGACAACCGACCTTGGGTCTCGTTTTACTTCTTTGGAGGCGGAGAGGTTCGCTTACTGCAAGTAAAGCGAATTTATCGAGAGAAGCAAGCCCGAATTACTGTGTGACGCAAATTCGTGAAATTTAGCTCTCTCCGGTGTCAAGAGAAACCCCCCAAAAAGAGCTTAGATGAGGTTGCAGAACGGTCCAGAAAGGGGAATTCCCTTCGGGCCAACGTCGGTTAAAATTAGCGCGGGGTTCTCCAGTGTCAGGATTCGCCGCGAGGCAAAACTTAGGGGCTGTGTGTGACTTGGTGTAGTAATGTAAACTGGGCTGGACTATATATATATATATATATATATATATATATATATATATATATATATATATATATATATATATATATATATATATATATATATATAATAGGACTATGTATGGGGTACCCCTGAAATACAGACTGAGATGTTGGAACATATGTGGAGATGTCACACTCACATACACAAATATGAGAATTTGAAAGTATCTGGAGATATGCAGACATGAAAGTCACAATGTAACAGAAAAAGTAACACTCATTTATACACAAACATGAGAAATAAGAAATTAAGTGGAAATAAAACACACACAATCCACCCACCCATCCATCCATCGATCCATCCATCCATCCATCATGTACCATGCCGATAAGCTTTGTTGGTCTTGTATTGCCATCTCACTCGATCACCAGAGTCATGAATCAGCTCAGTGTTCCTTTCTCGACCATGCCACGTGGCCAAACCATACATGTATTTCCTTCTCGGTCATTCCCTTCGATGACATTGCAGTACATGATATTCTTGGCATCTGTAAAGAGGGTAGTTTGCCATTGCTTTCCTTCCTAGCATGTAACCATACTGGTCGATGACCGTACCCATTGCCCCCCCCCCCACCAACAACAACAACAAAAAAGAAGAGATCCTCTGCCTACCGTCGTGAAACTGGAGACTATAACATGCAACTATCTGTTGTATCAATTTCATCCAACACCTGCACCCATGGCTTCACGTAACTCTAATCGGGGGGATAAACGGGTACTCCACCTTGCCCAAGAGTGTCCCGTAGGCTAGCGGAGGGAAGTAGGCACCTTACCGCTCCCTTGATAGGGAATACCTCTACCCCGCGACTCATGCACACACTCATGCATACATATAACCCCCGAGATGCTGGCGTTTTGATGACACCTGATGATAGTTGGCGATGAGATCCGAACATACACGTGACTGACACAGTGTCGACATCAGCAACAACAACGAATGTCAACACGCCGTTCGTCAAGTGTACATCCAGTTTTGTGAATCAACAATTTCTGTACGTCTGATAAGTGTCATGTGTACATCCAGTTTCATGAACTGACAATGGCTGGACAGCATGCATGTATAAAATAGACACATTCTTTATTTGTTATGAATCTGTTGTTTCGCCTACCTGCATATTATCTGTTGAAGGGGCTACGGACGCAGTTCGCAATCCCGCATACCCGCGTTCGAAACACAGCTCTGTTGGTTTTTTTTATGAAATGGTATGGGTGCCGGCCGTTTAGAAAACAATGGCAAACTACTGAACGTAAACTTGCCCAGGAACACAAACAGCCAAAAAGAGAAACCTGTGCAAAGTGCACACAGAACATCCTATCTGTTTACCATTCTGTGGGAACACAAGGATTGGATCTATAATTCAATGATACAGAGGAAAGTATCGCTTCCTTGAGCTTCTCACCTTGTGAAGAAGCCCAACCTCTCATCCCCCACACCATTTGATTGAACTAGCCAACAGTAGTGAGGAAACTAAAACATTCTAGTGTGTTTTATTGTTACATGGAAGATGGTGGATCCACTAGCAAATTAAACATGGGCAAAGTGTAATCGGCAAATGTTTCTCTCGTATTCACACAACTAGCAGTGGATCCACGTAGAGACGTTGATGTGGAGAAACATATAACATTCTGGGGTTTCCTATCTTATACAAATCAATGGTCTCAAGGACGGTACCAAAACAAAGAATTTCTTATCTTCTACAAGTCAACTATCTCAAGGGCATACAGTACCACAACAAAGTTTCTTACCTTCTAAAAATTAGTGATTTCAAGGCCGGTTCCACAACAAATAGTCTCTTATTTTCTACAAGTTATTTATAACAAGGACAGTACCACAACAACTAGTTTCTTATTTGCTACAAGTTATTTATAACAAGGGCAGTACCACACAACAAGTTTCTTATTTTCTACAAGATAGTTATAACAAGGACAGTACCACAACAACTAGTTTCTAATTTGCTACAAGTTATTTATAACAAGGACAGTACCACAACAACTAGTTTCTTATTTGCTACAAGTTATTTATAACAAGGGCAGTACCACAACAACTAGTTTCTTATTTGCTACAAGTTATTTTAACAAGGGCAGTACCACAACAACTAGTTTCTTATTTGCTACAAGTTATTTATAACAAGGGACAGTACCACAACAACTAGTTTCTTATTTGCTACAAGTTATTTATAACAAGGGCAGTACCACAACAACTAGTTTCTTATTTGCTACAAGTTATTTATAACAAGGACAGTACCACAACAACTAGTTTCTTATTTGCTACAAATTATTTATAACAAGGGCAGTACCACAACAACTAGTTTCTTATTTGCTACAAGTTATTTATAACAAGGGCAGTACCACAACAACTAGTTTCTTATTTGCTACAAGTTATTTATAACAAGGACAGTACCACAACAACTAGTTTCTTATTTGCTACAAGTTATTTATAACAAGGGCAGTACCACAACAAATAGTTTCTTATTTGCTACAAGTTATTTATAACAAGGGCAGTACCACAACAAATAGTTTCTTATGTGCTACAAGTTATTTATAACAAGGACGGTACCACAACAAATAGTCTCTTATTTTCTACAAGTTATTTATAACAAGAACAGTACCACAACAACTAGTTTCTTATTTGCTATAAGTTATTTATAACAAGGACAGTACCACAACAACTAGTTTCTTATTTGCTACAAGTTATTTATAACAAGGGCAGTACCACAACAACTAGTTTCTTATTTGCTACAAGTTATTTATAACAAGGACAGTACCACAACTAGTTTCTTATTTGCTACGAGTTATTTATAACAAGGACAGTACCACAACAACTAGTTTCTTATTTGCTACAAGTTATTTATGACAGGGACAGAACCACAAGAAAGAGTTTCTTATTTTCTACAAGCCAATGATTTCACGTGTCATGTTATGTATGTGGGACGCAGAGGTGTTTCCAAAGTACCAGGGTCTGGTTCTATACAGGCCAAGACCTACTGACACGTCCTAGTCGTGCGTCATGGGCAACAGGTCACTTCGGAGTCCTGACTAACGTAGTAGGATCGCTGATTCTTCCGATGTTAGAGAGTATCTGCCTTCACGGCGAGGAACCACCAGTCTGCACGCCAATAAGCCAGACATAGGACAACGGATACTCACGTAAACCTCAGTCCGGTGTGACATCACTCTGATGTTGGACAACAGGATGTCTTCATCCGACATACATGACTTCACGCTGGAGTTCACAGCCAGCGAACGCAAGCAAGCAAGCATGTTATGTATGTGATTGTAAGTTCACATGTTTGTGCATGTGAGTGTGACATGTTATGTTTGTGCATGTGAGAGTGACATGCCATGTTTGTGTATGTGAGTGTAACTTCATATGTTCGTGTATGTGAGTGTGACATCACATGTTTGTGTATGTAAGTGTGACATCTCATGTTTGTATATGTGAGTGTAACATCTCATGTTTGTGTATGTGAGTGTGACATCTCATGTTTGTGTATGAGAGTGTAACATCTCATGTTTGTGTATGTGAGTGTAACATCTCATGTTTGTGTATGAGAGTGTAACATCTCATGTTTGTGTATGTGAGTGTAACATCTCATGTTTGTATATGTGAGTGTAACATCTCATGTTTGTGTATGTGAGTGTGACATCTCATGTTTGTGTATGTGAGTGTAACATCTCATGTTTGTGTATGTGAATGTGACATCTCCAGATACCTTCCGATATCTCAGTCACCATAGACAATTACGTTATTACACTTTATATGGCTTTATAGACCAGTGACCAGGCATCATTTGTGTGCACGTTTTGCTATTTTGTTTTAATGTTGCAGCTTATCGTGGTTATGTGCGTATCTGGAGTCACATGCATTGTTTATGTTTACAAAATCAATTTGACAATGTTGTTTTCCCCTAAGTAAATGTAACATGCACATTTGATGAATGAAAGATGAATGGTCGAAAGGACCGAATGTAAGACCGGCCTGCGTGCCCAATTTGTTACCCTTTTAAAATAAAGTTCGTTCGTTCGTTCGTTCGTAGCGCAGTGCTTATGTGCGTGTCTAGAGATCACGGTAGCGCAGTGGTTATGTGTATGTCTACAGTCACGGTAGCGCAGTGGTTATGTGTATGTCTACAGTCACGGTAGCGCAGTGGTTATGTGTATGTCTACAGTCACGGTAGCGCAGTGGTTATGTGTATGTCTAGAGTCACGGTAGCGCAGTGGTTATGTGTATGTCTAGAGTCACGGTAGCGCAGTGGTTATGTGTATGTCTAGAGTCACGGTAGCGCAGTGGTTATGTGCATGTCTAGAGTACGGTAGCGCGGTGGTTATGTCTATGTCTAGAGTCACGGTAGCGCGGTGATTATGTCTATGTCTAGAGTCACGGTAGCGCAGTGGTTATATGTATGTGTAGAGTCACGGTAGCGCAGTTGTTATATGTATGTGTAGAGTCACGGTAGCGCAGTGGTTATGTGTATGATGTCTAATGTCATGCTAGCCTTGTGGTTATGTGTATGATGTCTAGACATATGGAACCACGGGTCGTACCCATGGACCCACTACCAATTACCTGTGTTCACGGCGGTCTAGAAGTCGGGGTCGCTGTTTGCGTAGTCCAGAGTGTCCAGCTAGGCGTCCTCACGGAGTTGCTTCTGCTCCATTTCTAACAGTTCCAGCACGGATTTCGTGGACATTTGCCGCATGGCCAAACCATTCCTCAATATTGAGAACACAACATCAATACTTATCCCTTCTTCGTCCTAAAATTCAAGTCTAGTGACTCCACGTGACAACAGTCCACACTTGGTCAATGCACTCATCATTTAGGCTTGTTGAATGTCGAGAAAAAGAAGGTGTGCTATCGGCAGATGTGTCCATGTGTCTTGGTGCCAATGTGGTGAAGTGTACGTGAATGGAATCAAGGATACATGTGTATAATTGGTGATGTGTACGTGAATGAAGTCACATATACATGTATGTAGTTGGTGATGTGTACGTGAATGGAGTCACAGATACATGTATGTAGGTGGTGATATGTACGGGAATGGAGTCACAGATACATGTATGTAGATGGTGATGTGTACGTGAATGGAGTCACAGATACATGTATGTATGTGGTAATGTGTAAGTGAATGGAGTTACAGATACGTGCCTTTATGTGGTGATGTGTACGTGAATGGAGTCACAGATAAAAAAAAAAAGTCGCTTAAAAGTCGACAAGGTCGACTTCATCGCACCGGGTTTTATCCCATATGGCTCAGTCTCTAACCGCAGCGCGGAAAGCGTCGCACAAAGCACGAACTCTGTAGCTTTTAGCGACGACCCACAGGAGTCTCCGAAACATTTAACTCGTAAACCGAAGGGTGCGGCCCGGAATCGAACCCACAACCTTCGGAGCACGAGTCAAACGGCTTGACCACTTCGCCACAGAGACTCCCTTGGTGATGTGTACGTGAATGAAGTCACATATACATGTCTGTGTGTGGTGATGTGTACGTGAATAGAGTCACAGATATATGTGTACATGTGGTGATGTGTACGTGAATGGAGTCACAGATACACGTATGTAGGTGGAGATGTTGAACTCAATGGAGACACTGATACATGTATGTAAGTGGTTACATATATTACAATATGTTACTCATGTCATACATGCTTACAATGTGAAGAGTAAGTTAATAAGTTTACAATATTGTACATTTTCCTAGCATTCATTTAAGGAGATCATGAACATCATTTGTCGTGTCGACTAATGATTTTTTCAATGCCATAGTCTGCTTAATAAGTCTGCCAAATTATTATCTGTTCCCGTATATGAGGCAGTATCGTCAGCAATAATAATTGTCAGAATCCCTAGGCTCTGTAGATAGGGATTTAGTTACTTTGACACTTAATGCCATGATGGCGTCTGGTCGTCAGGGTTTTCTCTGTAACTGCTCGTTGTTAGCTTCTACTGTACTCATAGGAGCATCTATGTGGATATAGTCGTGCCAATAGTTCCGTCGTATGTCCTTCAGATTTCTTTTATCGGTTAACCGACTTCATTTGCTCAAATAATATCAATTATTTGCCTCAATTTTTTGTTGTTGTTGCATACCCCATACAGGACGTTGCAGTCAACATCAGCATTTTTCAGCCGCTGTTGATGTATTAGGCAAGATTATGCTCAGTAGTTTGTCATTGCTTTCTGAGCGGCCGGTTCACATACCCCGTAAGTTACCAACCGCTACCGATTCTCGCGCAGGTTACTTTAGTCACGAGAATATATGGGATTACGGGGAAAGATGTTAACTCCTAGTCCAGGGAGACTGGCAGTTGTCTTAGTTGCTTCATCCTATTATAACTGATTCTTCTTGTTCAGCGTTCCGATCCATTGAGGTTCTTTGCTGCAGATACAATCCGTCTCCATTCGTCTCTCTGGTTGACCTTCTCTTGCTAGTCGTTGATTCCAAGTGCTTGTAGGTCTGTATATATATATTATCTCTCCACCGTCTTCTTGGTCTACCTCGAGGTCTACGGTCATTTATTTCCTGAGTGTAAGCGAGTTTTGTTTTCCTATTATCTTCCATTCTTTCCTATATGTCCCAGCCATTGTAGTCGATTAGCCTTCATGATACCAGTGGTTAGCGGAGAATTAAACAGATCATAAATGTCTTTGTTACTTCTTCATTTCCACTCTCCACTTTGTGTATCCCTAATGGGTGCAAAGATGCGTCTTAAAACTTTGTTCTCAAAGGTTTGTAACAAGGCTTCGTCTCCTTTCGTTGTACTCCAGGTTTCAGAGCCATACAGCACAACTGGTCTGATCAGTGTTTTGTATATTGTGATGTTGGTGTTACGAGATAGCGCATTTGATTTTAGTGGATCTTGTAGTGCATAGTATATCTAATTTCCAGAATTGATTCTAGTTTGTATTTTTTAGTGGGATTCCTTGTATGTGCATTGGGG
>JACEFZ010011483.1:0-97350 GCA_014155875.1 Cepaea nemoralis
TCAATATATTGTAGAAATTGTCCCTTGTAACATGAGCATTTATCTTTATGCTGTGAAAACTGTTCTTGATAAATGCACATCATGAGCATTCCTCCTTATGCTGTGGAAATATTCCTAGCAATCTGTGTCTTAAAGCTGTTGTGCACAGAATATGTGATTCTTCAATGTTCACATCTTTCGTGATATTTTTTTCTATGAGAATTGGAGAATGAATGCCACGTTCTTTTTCTGACATTATTGACTATATGGAAAAGATAGACACATGGTGAATAATTTTTGCAGGACGTTGCTGTTGATGACATGGCTGGTTTTTCGTTCAGTGATCTGCCAAAATGCTTTCTGAACGATTATCTTGTAATTCCATGAATGAGCGACATAATGTAGTTCGCTGCTAATTTTAGTGCAACTATAACCCTTGCAAAACATCTTTAACCCTTTCTCCATGGAGACAGCCTGGGAGGGATATTACGTTCATGTGTTCGAATCTTCCTTGATGTTATGAGATAGATGAATATCTATCCGGTGGTGGATCTCAGTATTTCTTATGATCATTTTATTTAATGAAATGATCTATGTGTTTTCTCGTTTGTGAATGTCGCACAAGTAAATGTTCATTTATTGTTATTACCCTGACTTCTGGAGGAGATATGTTTGAATTTCACCCCAGTAGACTAGGCAATGGGTTAATGATTGTGGAGTTGAGAAAGGCACTTGTGTATCTAGTGTACTACACGAAGGGAGTGTTGACCGGTCTTGCAGATGTGACATGAGATAATGAGATATTATCATGGCATTTTTGTCTCATCATGACGCCTTATCTTATCATGACATCCCTGTCTCATCATGATGTCTCAGTATCAAACACGAAAAGGTGTTGATTTCTGTGCAGATATTAGTCACACTCCATTAGATGTTTGATCAACCTCCATTACTAGAGAAGAGGGTTTGGTGGTCCCACCTGTCAGAAGTCGGGGTGCCCACCGCCTAGATGAAAGTCTTATTCACTGGCGAGCAACCCCAAATAGTCAGAAACTGACTAGGGACAAAATCTATATGGCTGAACTACAGATTAAGCCCTGAATATCCAACGTACAGCTCCAAATGGCTCGTTACAAAATTGAAATTAACTGTGCTGAATATTCGCCAAGGAATAGGAAAGAGAAGGTTAGCTAAGATAGATTTTTTTTAAAGTCTAAATTTAAGAGTATTGACAACTATCCCAGTACAGGTTTTTCTCCCTTCCTTGGTGTCTAAGTGAACCCCCACCAATGCACACACACAACACGTATGCACAATTGGAATTAATATAATGACATAACTATGAGTTACAATACTACAACATTTATTTACTAATCATAATCATAGACATCCGATGGTTTTCAAGATGATGATGATGAAATCATATAACATATTGTGATGAGAAACATTACGTAACTTTACTGTTACTTGAACTATCTGGATCTGTGGTCCAGATACCCTCTCTCCAGCAGAAACAAAACAGCTTGCTGGTATTCTGACGCCTGTCAGTCCTGGCACTACCTAGTAGTCTCTAGTCTTGAGATCTATAACATAGGCGCTCTTTGTGAGAGCTTGAAAGAAAGTCAAGAATGTGTTATATCTAGTTCTACATCAGTGCAATCCTAAGTAAAACATATCCTAGCACACACATATATAATGACCAGTCTGGCCAAGTTTATCTTCCAGCTCTACTTGCGTTCACCATCCTCCTTCTCCCTCCATATCTCTGTCCTACGGTCTTAGTCTGGGACGGGCTTTTTCAATTGTCTCACACGCCTGTAATCATTACATTTCTGCCGTCCCATGTCCATGTCGCTAATACCGACATTCTGTGTCGTACAGCCGCTCCGTCCAAAGTTGGTTTAGCAGCTCACAGGTTCGGTAATGGTATCATAATAGTTCCTGATCATCCGGGCTTACAAGCCGTGACCAGTACCTGTGCCAGATTTTCGTGAATTACCGTGAACGCACGCCCACAATACACTGAAAAGGTTTAGCACCATATACCCTATACCAATTGTGGGTAATGTCTTAACATTACACCTCTGCTTCCAACACAATCGATGGCCAGTGTGCCAATGCGCACACAATTGCACAACACTTCATATTGGTAGGTTTGCGTTTGACAAATCAATATACCAAACATGAAATACTCATAAAATATATTAATTAAACTAGACATATTATGATACTTTAACATAATAGCATAATGCACTAGTTAGTTTGTATGTATTCGAAATGAGACGTATATACACAAAAAGAATATTACGAAGCATAGTCCTAGCATAGTATATTCATATGAAGTTACAAATACATACATCCCACACATGCTTAAACATTAGGCATATGAAAGTATTCCTACATACATAGTATGATATGCAAACAAGTTGTAGTAACATGATTATCTACACCACCTGAGAAACTAATAGGGTCCATAGAGTAACAGACATCTAACATGATAAATGAAAGTCAAAAGTCTGCCTCACAAAAGTATAGTAAGAGTAACCCTTATAGCAATAGAATATACACTCAAGAAACCTGAAGCAATGATAATTCTTGAAGTAACCTAGGTCAGATATAGACTGAAAATCAGTACATACATCTAAAAGACTTGACTAGTTACTAAGAAATAACTTTCCTAGTGAAATCTAGCAGACATAAGACTACAGACATTGAAATGGTTGCCTACCTGTTTCCACTGATTTTCGTAACTAACATGAAACCGGTCGAGGGGGCCTATTTAAGCTGAGTCCAGCAGACTTATTATCTCCCAGAAATTCCAGTCATTAATTCTTCTTTAACTCCCCCCTGGTGTTAATTGCAATTCTCACTGTAAACTGGCCATCACACCTTTCTCCAATTCTCACTGTAAACTGGCCATCACACCTTTCTCCTCTCTGTCTGGTACAAAGTCCACAGGCCCAGTGTTAATTGCCTCTGTCAGATCTGTTTCACACATTCCTACTACAGCTAAGTTACTGAAACAACGGATTATCTACAACTAGGGAAGTTTTATCTTATCCAGTTCATCATTTGGAGATGAAGTCTTTTGAAGAGACATTTTAAAGACTTTGTAGTGTACCATGAATAGAGTGAACATTCACTATATCCATTGGAAGGAATATTTGATCTTGAACACATATTCATTGGATTTTAAGTTGAAAGATTCTACACACTTTTAACAGATATCATTAAGAATTATCTGCTAGATGTAATTGGTTTATCACTATCTGATTTTGGATTTAATTTTCATTGTGTTTGCAACATGTTGTGTTGTATGTTTATTAACATGCAGATCATAGATCTTCCCGACATCCCATCATGTGTCCCAATATATTGTTTGATTTAGAACACGAGTTAGAGTCTATTCCTTGTTGAATTTTGTTCAGCATTTTATCTACTATAGTTGGTGCAATTCACACTGTTAATAACTTATCTAGTGAGCTACAGGGGCTGGGAGATCACACGTGGGCAAATCATATTTCCAGAGTGAGTAGTCTCCTCTTTGTCCGCGGTAATTTTCCAGGCTCAGTACGCCTTCTATAGGAAAACCTATCTTCACACATTTAGGATTACATTGTTCTGTCTTGTTCCACACTTGGGATGGCGGATTAAGAAGGAATTGGTAACCCATTCCTCCCGGGAATTCCCCATATGTAATGTGTTTTTTTAAAATCTATAACACAACATAAAGTCAGTTGCATATCCTTTACAGCAGTGGTTTTCAACCGGTGGGGAATTTCCCCCGGGGGGGGGGGGGATTTTAGGGTTTCCGGGGGGGGGGATGAAGGTTATTTCAAGATCGCGTTAATACAAGAATCGTTTACTTGATATTGTTTTCCCCTTCATAATGTACGGTTATGTACGTCTCATCCTTCTAAAATTCATTTTATAATTAAGTAGACCCACAAATCACGTTTTATGTGGACGTCTAGACTTGTTTTAGAATTGTGCTTCCATTATTACGTATACTGTGTAGGGGCAGGAGCGGGGGAGGGTTTAGGTAGGAAATATGAAAGGGGGGAATGACGTTCTGAAAATATTGTGAAGGGGGGGGGCCACGGGCCAAATTTGTAGGTAGGAAATACGAAAGGGGGGGGGGGGGATGACGTTCTGAAAATATTGTGAAGGGGGGCACGAGTCAAAAAAGGTTGAGAATCACTGCTTTACAGGATGTAGCAGTCAACTCAAGCAAACTGGTTTGTTTTATTTTGTTTTTGTTTTTGTTTTGTTTTTTTGTTGGGGGGGGGGGGGGGGGGGGGGCTGTTTGTGATTTATGGGCAAGTTTATGTTCAGTAGTTTGTCATTGCTTTCTGAACGACCGGAACTCATACCTTTGTATGGGAACCAACACAAGACGGTCTGCTTTCAAATCGTCCGCAGCTGTGTTTCGAACACTGTAAGCGGGATAACGAATCGCATTTGTAACCGCTTGGCAACAGAGCTTTGGTTAGTACTAGATTTACTTCCACTGGACTTCCGCAGATTTCCTAGCGTTATGAGCCGTCATCTTGCAGTGTTATCTGTACTTTAATTTCTCTTTTTGTTCCTCCATCTTTGTCTACAATGCTGCCTAAACAGGTGCATGATTTCCTTCTTTAATTGAGGCTTCACCAATGAAGATAATGATATCACAATTTTCTTCCTTAGTTATTATTACATGATAAGGAGAATGCGTTTTGCGTGTTATTTAACACACTAAATGGTCGCTTGTTAAAGGTCGCTGAAGCAATCGCCATTAATCGATAGAAGCCAGTCTTGTGCAGACAAAAAGACATGACAGTCAGTTTAAAATTACCTTGGCAGACAATTAAAATTACTGTGTGAATATGTGTATATTGCAATGGTTGGTCTAACACTGGCCTCTGTTGAACATTTCACGCTGCTTGTCTTTAATTATGCGCTGTCTACTCACAGTTTGTGATGATGTTTTCCCCATTGTGTATTATTATTGTTGGTTGCCGTGTGGTTTTGTCTGTGAACATTATCTTTGCAGGTTTGAAATATACACAAGACAGTTTAGATTGTAACTTTTTTGTTTTAATTTTATTTTACTATACGTGATTAACTTATCTAAACCAGAGGCATTGTTTTTGTGGAGATCGAAACTTGTATAGATCAAAGTTCTAAATATTGATTTAGATTAAGGGGATCAAATGTGTCAATGATTTATTCGTTTTTGACATTTCTCGTTGCATTTTGCTTTCAGATTTTTAAAGGTATTGGGAAGAAACGTAGCCCTGTCTTAATTCCCTTTGCAACTCAAACTAGTTTGGTTTTGTCCAGTTGCTTCTTGTTCATGATACGATGATACAAATAACGAGACGTCATGCTCTGGAAACCCATCTTTCTTATGCTGTTCCACAAAATCTGATGTTGAACACAGTCAAATGCCTTACTGTAGTAGACGTAAAATATCATGAAGGTTGCATTCTATAAAGTAGACACGTCCGTTCCAATATGGAGGTTAGGCGGTTGAGCTGTTAAGCCCTCTGGAGTGTTTATGTACTATTGCTTCGGTTTACTTACGCATTTTCCACATGTTGGACTGTTAGTGCATGCTTTCGTCGCCCTCCTACTGAGCTGAGTGCGTGGAGCGATACTATGAGCTGTGGATTTCAAGTGGAGTGCTTTTACATATGTCCACGGGTTTTTGTCTCGTGAACTTATGTTCGGAAAAATTACGACAGTATGGTTACTGGTTTTCTAGTGAATGCTGCATCCATCGACGATAAACTATATTTTTCGTGGTGGACTTTTGTGTTGGCATTCTGGCAGTGGCATTATGCACAGTATACCTGTGCGGGTTGTTGGTTTGTCAAGACTTCTGTCTGTTCAACTTTTCACATGGGGCAGTAAGGAGCATTTTGTGTGATATTCACTGTCACATGAATGGAGCATTATGGGGAGACCCTTTGTCGTGAAGATGGAACCGGGACTAACTAATTATCTAACTAGCTAATTTATCAAAGATGCGTCTCCACTAAAGATACGTTTCATGGTATCTCTACTCCGTCTAAACCCCGCCTGTACGTCTAGTAACTCATATCCTACCTTCCTTTCCATAATCTGTATGATGATATTCACTTATGTATTAGAGATATAGCCTAATCAAAAACATAAACAAATCGTTAACGTATGTATAGGTTGTTTCGGCCAAATCTGTATCATCGTCATTTTCAAAACAACAAACAAGCCACGCTTGTGGTTCTCTGCACTATAGTTCTGCCATGTTTATTTCTTCTTGATCACTTCCAGTGATGTCATGACCATATGTCTATCGATTTGTTTCTGACTTTGTTGAGATTCTTCTCTCTTCGTGTAATAATTAGATTAGTAAACTTAGAATCTAGGAACATCGGACTTCCAGACTGTTTGAGCTCACATTGAGCTGAACCAATGATTACATTTCAAGCGGTTGTGGTATCTTTTCGTTGTGGCCGTTTGTTGCTTTGCACACCATCTGAATGTTTTCCAGTTTTGGTGTGCATGATTTGATGTGCGAGAAATTGTTAGTCTCTGATTCTTTTAGTGTGTTTTCAGGTTTTCAGACAATCAGGTGTTTATATTGCGATACGTTTCGCAGTTTCAACGTAATACCTGAGTGCAACATATGTCTCAGTTTTCCATATAGTTCTCAATGAATTAGTTAGTATATCAGCATGGGGCGAAATGAAAATGTGGTTTCTGAGAAAAATGCAAAGAATGCCATGTGCAGATAGAAAAACCAATGACCAAGTCCTTCAAGAAATAAATGAAAACCTTACGCTGATCAAAGACATTAGACGTAGACAATAACACATTTTTGGACAAGTTATGAGAAGAAATAAATTGGATAACTTAGGACAACTGGCAAGATTGAGGGGAAGGGAACATGGGAAAGGGAGAGAAGTAAATACCTGGATGGCTTGGCCACGTATATGGTTGAGACGAGAACACAGAGCTGATCCACGACTCTGGTGATCGCGTGGGATGGCAAAATATGGCCGCCCACGCATACCGGCATGGCAGATGATGATGAGTTCTACGGCTTAAGTCGAAGTAATGCCATTATTATTTCCAAAACTTCAACTTCGTGCTGACGTAATCCGCAGGCAGGCGGGAAGTCAGGCAGGCAGGCAAGCAGGCAGGCAGGCAGGCAGGCAGGTAGGCAGGCAGGCAGACAGGTAGGTAGGTAGGTAGGTAGGTAGATAGGTAGGTAGTTAGTAGGGTAGGTATGTAGATGGGTATATTGGTGGGTAGGTAGATAGGTAGCTAGGTAGGTATTAGGTAGGTAGGTAGGTAGGTAGTCAGGCAGGTTGCTATTAGGTGGGTGGGTAGGTATACGGGCATGGATTGAAATCGACACAACACACAAAAAGATAAACAAGAGATGATGGCAAAATGTATAGTAGAAGTTAACAAAGTTAGTTGCGTAACCTTTACATGACGTTGCAGTCAACCCCAGCATGTTTCGGCTATTTGTGATTTCTTGCCAAGTTTATGCTCAGTAGTTTCTCATTGCTTTCTGAATGACCGGCACTAATACCATTGTATGAAAACCAGCGCATGGCGGTCTGCTTCCAAATCGCCCGCAGCTGTGTTTCAAACGCAGTATGGGGGATCTCGAATTGTGCTCGTTACTCCTCTGGTTTATTATGATGTATCCTAGTTTATTGATCATTTATAAAATATAGTCGGCTGTACAATAGTATTAAAGTTTATGAACACAGTGAAATGTTATGTTTTGTTGTTTCCTTCATCGGCTTAATATAAAATAGACAGCGCTGTTAAGACAGCAATAACCTTTTGGCTCCATGTTTTGCTTTAAAGCTCTCAGCAGTAAATGAATACACTCAACCACACGGCTATTTGTTTAGTCTAAACATACATTTCCAGCTTGCACTGGGTAAACATACCCACCGGAAGTCTACCAGAAACAGCGCTTCCGCTGTGTGCGGAAGTGAGATAGGTGTCTGCCTTGCCGCGCTTAAGTAGACCATAAAGCTTCTAGAAAAGTGATCAGAGGGATGTCAGTCAACAACTGCAAACATTAGCGGGAAATCATGTTTTATGATGACATCTTCCCTTTTTTAGTTTTGTCAATTTAGAACGCATATTTTTTACGAGATTTCATCTTATTGTTGCACATGTTTTCAATAAGGATTTGATTTTCCAATTAACATTCTTGTATGTTAGTGTGGGAGAAACATAGGCTAAACTCCTGGTTGTGTTTCTTCTTCTTCTTCTTCTTCTTCTTCTTCTTCTTCTTCTTCTTCTTCTTCTTCTTCTTCTTCTTCTTCTTCTTCTTCTTCTTCTTCTTCTTCTTCTTCTTCTTCGTCTTCTTCTTCGTCTTCTTCTTCTTCTTCTTCTTCTTCTTTTACTACTCTTATTACTAATACTACTACTACTACTACTACTACTACTACTACTACTACTACTACTACTACTACTACTACTACTACTACTATTACTACTACTACTACTACTACTACTACTACTACTACTACTACTACTACTACTACTACTAATGCTACTGCTACCTTTTATCTTTTATCTTCGATTAAAAGCCTTCAACCTACTTTCGTCATGGTCTCCTTTCCTTTGCAGCCCTCTGCAGCTCTTTCCATGCCCTTCCAATATCATTACTCTGTTTATAATTCTCTTCTCCTTCTGTTTCTTCTGTCCTGTGTGTTCCAGGTACAGGAGTATCTAGATATACTGTTAATATTTGTTTCTCAAGGTGCATCTTATCCAGCGCTAGCGTTGATACATCTCGTGTATTATTTCACTGGAATATGTCCTTTTCTCTCCCAAGTTCTGCATTGGTGATTCTTTCAGATCATTTATTACCCCTAATATGCGCAGGCTCCAATTAAGGATGGCTTGCAGTTGACTTGTAATTGATTTAATCATCCCCATTGTTTTTCTGATGTACAGCAGTAATGATTTCATGTTACACTGTATTTAAACACCCATGCCAGCTAGTGTGGGCGATCATGCCACTGCACAAATTACGATCTCCGACGTCATGGAGCAATTCGTGTGTTGACTCCGTTCCGTGCTATGACAAAAGACTGTCTAGAATCTTCTCACGCTGTCTTCCTCTATATCTCTTTCCGCAAATCTTTCCGGTTGTCACAACATGCTCCAGCTTTTGTCTTCTCACAACGTGGCCAAAAACAATGACTGCCTATTTCTGATGTTTGTGGTAAGTTGTCTTTGCGACTCAGCTTCCCTTAAAAAGTCCTGTTTGCTCAATTTGGTGTCCAATTAATTTGCAGCATTCTTCTACAACACCACGTGTCCAAGGTTTCAAGAGATTTGTTTCGTCTGTTTACTAATTGTCCAGGATTTGCAGCCGTATGTTAAAACTGGTTCTATGTAACATGCAAGAACTCCTTTTCTAATTTTCAAAGTCAGTGACGTATTGCACAAAATGTTCTTCATTTGATAGAATGCAAATTTTGCTTGTCCTATTCTGATCTTTATCTCAGTGATGCATCTTCCATCTAATGTTATCCATGTGCCTAGATATCTGAATTTCTGCACTTGCCCCAAAATAATGTCCTGTACTTTAATTGCACATTTAGGCACAATCTGTTTCTTTGATACGACCAAGACTTCTGTGTGTTTAATAGAGAGAAGCACATAACCTGTTCTCACGCTTTATTAGGTGTTGTGGGGTCAGCCACATCATGTATAGACCCATGGACTCTGGTTGGGTGATGTGGTCAATATCACGGAGGTCTTATTTGCTGTCCAGAACATGTCTGGTCACAATTTTAGGCTGAAGGTCCATCAGGAAGCCTAGGTCAGTTTTACAACAACCTACGACTGGATGGGGACTTGAGTACCGGGCCGTCAGGCAAGCGTTAGGTCACCCTGCTACAGCGGCTCTTAGAGGTTACCCTGCTACAGCGGCTGTCTTAGAGGTTACCGTGCTACAGCGGCTGTCTTAGAGGTTACCGTGCTACAGCGGCTGTCTTAGAGGTTACCGTGCTAAAGCGGCTGTCTTAGAGGTTACCGTGCTACAGCGGCTGTCTTAGAGGTTACCGTGCTACAGCGGCTGTCTTAGAGGTTACCGTGCTAAAGCGGCTGTCTTAGAGGTTACCGTGCTACAGCGGCTGTCTTAGCGGTTACCCTGCTACAGCGGCTGTCTTAGAGGTTACCGTGCTAAAGCGGCTGTCTTAGAGGTTACCGTACTACAGTAGCTGTCTTACAGGTTACCGTGCTACAGCGGCTGTCTTACAGGTTACCGTGCTACAGCGGCTGTCTTAGAGGTTACCGTGCTACAGCGGCTATCTTAGAGGTTACCGTGCTACAGCGGCTGTCTTAGAGGTTACCGTACTACAGCGGCTGTCTTAGAGGTTACCCTGCTACAGCGGCTGTCTTAGAGGTTACCCTGCTACAGCGGCTGTCTTAGAGGTTACCCTGCTACAGCGGCTGTCTTAGAGGTTACCCTGCTACAGCGGCTGTCTTAGAGGTTACCCTGCTACAGCGGCTGTCTTAGAGGTTACCCTGCTACAGCGGCTGTCTTAGAGGTTACCGTGCTACAGCGGCTGTCTTAGATGTTACCGTGCTACAGCGGCTGTCTTAGAGGTTACCGTGCTACAGCGACTGTCTTAGAGGTTACCCTGCTACAGCGGCTGTCTCAGAGGTTACCCTGCTACCGTGGCTGTCTTAGAGGTTACCCTGCTACAGCGGCTGTCTTAGAGGTTACCCTGCTACAGCGGCTGTCTTAGAGGTTACCCTGCTACAGCGGCTGTCTTAGAGGTTACCGTGCTACAGCGGCTGTCTTAGAGGTTACCGTGCTACAGCGGCTGTCTTAGAGGTTACCGTGCTACAGCGGCTGTCTTAGATGTTACCGTGCTACAGCGGCTGTCTTAGAGGTTACCGCTGCTACAGCGGCTGTCTTAGAGGTACCCTGCTACAGCGGCTGTCTTAGAGGTTACCCTGCTACAGCGGCTGTCTTAGAGGTTACCCTGCTACAGCGGCTGTCTAGAGGTTTACCACGTATCAGCGGCTGTCTAGAGGTTACCGTGCTACAGCGGCTGTCTTAGAGGTTACCGTGCTACAGCGGCTGTCTTAGAGGTTACCGTGCTACAGCGGCTGTCTTAGAGGTTACCCGTGCTACAGCGGCTGTCTTAGAGGTTACCCGTGCTACAGCGGCTGTCTTAGAGGTTTACCCGTGCTACAGCGGCTGTCTTAGAGGTTTACCCGTGCTACAGCGGCTGTCTTAGAGGTTACCGTGCTACAGCGGCTGTCTTAGAGGTTACCGTGCTACAGCGGCTGTCTTAGAGGTTACCTGCTACAGCGGCTGTCTTAGAGGTTACCGTGCTACAGCGGCTGTCTTAGAGGTTACCCTGCTTACAGCGGCTGTCTTAGAGGTTACCCTGCTACAGCGGCTGTCTTAGAGGTTACCCTGCTACAGCGGCTGTCTTAGATGTTACCCTGCTACAGCGGCTGTCTTAGAGGTTACCCTGCTACAGCGGCTGTCTTAGAGGTTACCGTGCTACAGCGGCTGTCTTAGAGGTTACCGTGCTACAGCGGCTGTCTTAGAGGTTACCGTGCTACAGCGGCTGTCTTAGATGTTACCTTGCTACAGCGGCTGTCTTAGAGGTTACCGTGCTACAGCGGACTGTCTTAGAGGTTACCCTGCTACAGCGGCTGTCTCAGAGGTTACCCTGCTACGTGGCTGTCTTAGAGGTTACCCTGCTACAGCGGCTGTCTTAGAGGTTACCCTGCTACAGCGGCTGTCTTAGAGGTTACCCTGCTACAGCGGCTGTCTTAGAGGTTACCGTGCTACGCGGCTGTCTTAGAGGTTACCGTTGCTACAGCGGCTGTCTTAGAGGTTACCGTGCTACAGCGGCTGTCCTTAGAGGTTACCGTGCTACAGCGGCGTAGTAGGTCTTAGAGGTTACCCTGCTACGCGGCTGTCTTAGAGTTACCCTGCTACAGCGGCTGTCTTAGAGGTTACCCTGCTACAGCGGCTGTCTTAGAGGTTACCCTGCTACGCGGCTGTCTTAGAGGTTACCCTGCTACAGCGGCTGTCTTAGAGGTTACCGTGCTACAGCGGCTGTCTTAGATGTTACCGTGCTACAGCGGCTGTCTTAGAGGTTACCGTGCTACAGCGGCTGTCTTAGAGGTTACCCTGCTACAGCGGCTGTCTTAGAGGTTACCCTGCTACAGCGGCTGTCTTAGAGGTTACCCTGCTACAGCGGCTGTCTTAGAGGTTACCCTGCTACAGCGGCTGTCTTAGAGGTTACCTGCTACAGCGGCTGTCTTAGAGGTTACCCGTGCTACAGCGGCTGTCTTAGAGGTTACCGTGCTACAGCGGCTGTCTTAGATGTTACCGTGCTACAGCGGCTGTCTTAGAGGTTACCCTGCTACAGCGGCTGTCTTAGAGGTTACCCTGCTACAGCGGCTGTCTTAGAGGTTACCCTGCTACAGCGGCTGTCTTAGAGGTTACCCTGCTACAGCGGCTGTCTTAGAGGTTACCCTGCTACAGCGGCTGTCTTAGAGGTTACCCTGCTACAGCGGCTGTCTTAGAGGTTACCCTGCTACAGCGGCTGTCTTAGAGGTTACCTGCTACAGCGGCTGTCTTAGAGGTTACCCTGCTACAGCGGCTGTCTTAGAGGTTACCCTGCTACAGCGGCTGTCTTAGAGGTTACCCTGCTACAGCGGCTGTCTTAGAGGTTACCCTGCTACAGCGGCTGTCTTAGAGGTACCCTGCTACAGCGGCTGTCTTAGAGGTTACCCTGCTACAGCGGCTGTCTTAGAGGTTACCCTGCTACAGCGGCTGTCTTAGAGGTTACCCTGCTACAGCGGCTGTCTTAGATGTTACCGTGCTACAGCGGCCTGTCTTAGAGGTTTACCTGTGCTACAGCGGCTGTCTTAGAGGTTACCGTGCTACAGCTGGCTGTCTTAGAGGTTACCGTGCCTACAGCGGCTGTCTTAGAGGTTACCCTGCTACAGCGGCTGTCTTAGAGGTTACCCTGCTACAGCGGCTGTCTTAGAGGTTGCCGTGCTACAGCGGCTGTCTTAGAGGTTACCGTGGTACAGCGGCTGTCTTAGACGTTACCGTGCTACAGCGGCTGTCTTAGAGGTTACCCTTCTACAGCGGCTGTCTTAGAGGTTACCGTACTACAGCGGCTGTCTTAGAGGTTACCGTGCTACAGCGGCTGTCTTAGAGGTTACCGTGCTACAGCGGCTGTCTTAAAGGTTACCGTGCTACAGCGCCTGTCTTAAAGGTTACCGTGCTACAGCAGCTGTCTTAGAGGTTACCCTGCTACAGCGGCTGTCTTAGAGGTTACCGTGCTACAGCGGCTGTCTTAGAGGTTACCGTGCTACAGCGGCTGTCTTAGAGGTTACCCTGCTACAGCGGCTGTCTTAAAGGTTACCGTGCTACAGCGGCTGTCTTAGAGGTTACCGTGCTACAGCGGCTGTCTTAGAGGTTACCGTGCTACAGCGGCTGTCTTAGAGGTTACCGTGCTACAGCGGCTGTCTTAGAGGTTACCCGTGCTACAGCAGGCTGTCTTAGAGGTTACCGTGCTACAGCGGCTGTCTTAGAGGTTACCGTGCTACAGCGGCTGTCTTAGAGGTTACCGTGCTACAGCGGCTGTCTTAGAGGTTACCGTGCTACAGCGGCTGTCTTAGAGGTTACCGTACTACAGCAGCTGTCTTAGAGGTTACCGTGCTACAGCGGCTGTCTTAGGGATTACCGTGCTACAGCGGCTGTCTTAGAGGTTACCGTGCTACAGCGGCTGTCTTACATCATCATCATCAAGTGCCCTGCCAGCTGGTGTAGACGTTCATGACTCTCCACAGATCTCGGTCTTTAGTGTTCTTGATCAACTCTGCTGATGATATTCCTCCATGCCACGGTCTCAATCCATCCAGCATCATTTCTCTTGGTCTGCCTCTGCCTCAATTCCCCTCGATCTTTCCAATTACTACGATGTTTTCTATGGCCTCTCTTCTCATCACATGACCGAAGAAAGCTATCTTTGTCTCTTTCTTATTATTGTAAATAATGTTTAACCTTTATTAGCCTGTTTCAGGCAATCATTGCTAGTTTCTCTGGCAGTCAAATGAATTCTCAACATTCGTCTCAGGAACTACATGTTTGTTGCTTCCAATCTCTTCCTAATTTGTTCATTTGCATTCCAAGATTCACTGTCATACTGTAAAACTGTCTTAGATAGATTGATCAAATAAATCATGCATTTGTCCTGGCGCATTTTCCAGCTACTGGTCTGTGATGTAATCAGACATCACATTTTCTGGGTCTGAATGCACGGTCAAATAGGTGGCCAGTCTTTCCCTCACTTAGAGGACGTACGCAGGATTATAACCCTCATTCGACCGCGCTCAAGACATTAACAGCACATCTGCCCATCAACTACGCTAACGCCTCCGCTTAGACACATTTAGGCCAATTATTGTCGAGAACACAGAGATCATCTGAACAGGTGAATAAAGAAAAATACTAGATATCTTAGTTAGTTAGTTAGTCAGTTAGTCGTGGCTCCAGCTTCACGGCAAAGGATCGCCCCATAATGCTTCGTTCCTATGCCAGTGAATATCACACATAATAGATACATTTAGGTCGATTATTATTGAGAACACGCGAACATCAGAACAGGGAACAAACAATGCTAGATATATTAAAGAAAATGTAGACTACGGTTACCTGCTTGGTTGGTTGGCTATCTGGTTAAGTTGTTCGTTGACTGGCTGGCTAGTTGGTTGGTTGGCTGGCTGGCTGGCTACGTACCTGGCTGACTAGGTTAGTTGGTGGTTGGTTGGTTGGTTGGTTGGCTGTTTGGTTGGTTGGCTAGTTGGTTGGTTGGCTGGCTGGCTGGCTGGCTACGTACCTGGCTGACTAGGTTAGTTGGTGGTTGGTTGGTTGGTTGGTTGGTTGGTTGGTTGGTTGGTTGACTGGCTGGCCGGTTGATTTACTGACTGCTTGGTTTGTTGGTTGGCAGGTTGACTGGTTGGTGGATTGGTTGCATGGATCGTTGGTTGATTCGTTGGTTGGTTAGTTGGTCAATTTGTTGATTGATTGGTTGGTTGGATGGTTGGTTGGTTGGTTAGTTAATTCGTTGGTTGATTGACTGGCTGGTTGGCTGGTTGACAGACTGGTTGGTTTGTTGGGTGGCGGGTTAACGGGCTGGTTGGTTGATTTAATGGATTGTTGGTTGATTGGTTGGTTGAGTGATTGTTTGGTTGGTTGCATGGATAGTTGGTTGGTTTAGTTAGCTGGTTGTTAAGTTGCATGAATTATCGTTCAGGCCGCTTGAGTCCAGAAAAGAGCTTGCATTAATCGGGGTGAAAGCCCAGCGTGTACCGAATTATTATTTTCACGGAGACTGCTACAGAGCTCGCCTTCCCCTCGCCTAGCTCGGAAACCAGATGTTGTGCAAAACCGGTACTGGAATTCCTCCTCGGGGGAAAGTGACATGTTAGCACGTTCAATGTGTAACATGGTCATAGTTTCAGCCCAACTTATACAGACTGGCTGGCATGAGTCCCAGGCTGGGAAAGTGTCCTTCCCCAAATCCCTCGATGCATCTACGCTCGTGTCCAGAATGCCAACATGATCATTCGTAAGTGAACAACGGCGCTCTAGTTTCAGTGATGGTGTGTATCCATTGTTATTTAGTTAGTTAGTCGATAGATCATCCTCATTACACATGGAACCATTCAGTCCATAACGCTCTGATCCCCTCCTCAGTAAATCGTCCTGCGTGTAGCAGCTCACAACACCAGTTCTGTGTTGGTTTGTTAACCTTATTTGGCCCGCTCTTGTCTGGCCACACCTCTTTTAACTTGCTGTTATAGCAGTCTGACCGTGGCTGTAGATTCACAATCATCACTTGGTTCTTGGAAACGACTTACTTCTCGTATTGCATTCAGTATATCAGCATGGTCCATGCCTCATTGGAATTTCAGTGTCAACATAATTCAGCCCGATGCCAGGAGTAAGTAGGGGAGTTTAAAAATTTGTTTCATAGATGCTAACACACGGAGTCTGCGTGGTGACGTGGTTAAGCCGCTTGCCTCTCTCCCCGAAGGTCGCGGGTTCGATTCCGGACTGTCATTCGTTCACGGATGCAATTTTCTTGGAGATTCCTGAGTGTCTCGCTGAAGCTGGGGAGTTCGTGCTTCATGCGAGGCTTTTGGCAGGCTGACCTACGGAAAGAGACAGAGTCATATGGGATAAAACCCTGTGCAATGATGTTGATAATCTCTCCTTTAAACTCCCGTTAAACTAACACACGAAGCAATAATTTGTACAATAACACTACCAACAATGGATTAAGTATGCAGTAATTCAGTAAACCACAAGACTGGCTCAGAGGCGGAAAGTTATCTGGTATAGATAGAAGGTTGAATGTAAGGGTGATAGATGTGCCATGTTCTGGCTGGGGTGACGCCTTTATCTAGGGAAATTGGCCGGTAACGAGGGGGAGATACATAAAAAGAAGATGTAGCTGTAACAAAGGGGAGATAAAGAAACATATTTTAGATACACATACAGTATTCATTAGGTGGTTGGGTCTGCTTACCAGCGGTATGGAATCTGCTTCCGAGTAAACTCGCGACGAGTGACAAATATGTAAATATGTAACATAGATATACACCAGATGCACGTAGTTGGAAGGTTATACATTAAACCATAATCACTTGGTTGAAAGGTTATACATAAATCATGTTCATATGGTTGAAAAGTTATACATAAATCATATTCACATGGTTGACAGGTTACACATCAATCAGATTCACATGGTTGACCGGATATACATAAATCATATTCACATGATTGACAGGTTACACATCAATCAGATTCACATGGTTGTAAGGTTATTATAAATCACATTTACTTGGTAGAAAGGTTATACATAAATAACATTCACATGGTTGAAAGGCTATACATAAACCACATTTACATGGTTGAAAGGTTATACTTAAACCTTACCGACGTTGTTAGAAGCTTGTGCATAAACCGCAGTCACGTTGTTGTGAGGTTATACATAAAGTAGAGTCACACCGTTGTCAGGTAATACCTAAAGCATGTGTATACTTCTGAAAATGTATGCATAAATATGATTCATGCTATTAAAAGTGTACATAAAGCACATTTTGATAATGGAAAGGCTATACATGAAGTATGTGTACACAGTTAAAAGGTAATATAGTAAACAGATTCACCGTACTGAAAGGTTATACATCAAACAGATTCACACTGTTGAAAGACTGTACATTAATAGATTTCACTGTTGAAATGTTGTACATTAATATATTCACACTGCTGAAAGGTTGCACATTAATAGATTCACGCTGTTGAAAGGTTTAAATTAATAGATTCACACACTGTGGAAAAGTTATTCACACACTGTGGAAAAGTTGGACATTAATAGGTTCACGCTGTTGAAATGTTGTATATTAAGAGATTCACTCAGTTGAAAGGTTTAACGTATGACGAATTATTTGCACTTAGAAAGAATAAACATAAACCTGGTGGGAGGGGGGGGGGGGGGGTTCTTTGTGACGAAGTGGGCGAGCTGCCTACCTCAGTCTTCCTCCGCCTGCCTCATTCTCCCGCCGCCTCCCTCCGCGCTCCTCCGCCTGCCTCAGTCTCCCACCGCCTCTCTCCGCTTTCCTACGCCTGCCTCAATCTGCCTCCATCTTCCTACACTTCCCCTTGCCTGCCTCCGCCTACCTCAGCCTTTCAACTAAATAAATCAACAAGGAAAATGGCAATGCAACAGTTCTGGTTGAAGAGCAGAGTGGGCAGAATAGAGACGTGCATTAATTGCACTAACGGTTTTGTCAATCAACACCCAACAGGCACAGTGTGGTGTTGTATGTTGATTGATTTAGTCTGGAAGATGTTAAATAGAACGAGAGAAAGAAACCTAGGTAGAGATCTATGTTGACGGTTTAGTTTTTAAAGTTAAGATGTAAAATGAAGCAAGTGGGTTTGTGTAGTTAATGCAGGATGGAGATAGCAATCACAGACGTGTGCGCATACTTTACATAAACAGAAATCGTGGTGGCGAAACTGAACAGGTTAGATATATGAAAGATCAGATGGAAAAGAATGGGCATTATAACATCCGAGGAATATAACATAATCCATTCTGGTGGAGAGGAAAAAACAGTGAGAGCATCAATAATAATGGGTGGAGATTAAAATCAGTCAAAGAAAATTGGAATGTGTCAGACAGAATATTACTAGTAAGGTTGAATAGAGGACCATTCGATATCAAGATCATACATGTTTATGTACCAACAATAGACAGCAGTGATGATAGCATCGATAAAATTTATGATGATTTGGAGAATGCCTTCAAGAAATGCAAGCATTCAGAATTAAATATCATAATGGGTGACTTTAATGTTAAAGTTGGAAATCAACAGCACGGATGCATAGTAGGAAAGTGTGGACTAGGATAACAGAATGTAAGAGTTCGCAGACTTGTACAGTGGATAAAAGAGCATGAGATGATTATTGGAAACGCCTTGTATCAATATCACCCAAAGAGATTATGGACATAGTGGAGTCCTGACCATAAGATCAAAAAAATTAGATTCATTACATTCTCATCTAATGGCAGTAGAGATGTGGTTTCTGATGAAAATGCAAAGAATACCATGAACAGGCAGAAAAATAAATGAGCAAGTCCTACAAGAAACAAATTAATACCATAAACTGATTAGAGAAATTAGACTTAGACAGTTAACATTTTTTGGACACGTTATGAAAAGAAATATTTTGGAGAGCATCGTGACAACTGGCAAAATTGAGAGGATAATAACAAGGGGAAGGCAGATAAGTAAATACCTAGATGGGTTGGCCACGTGGTATGGTCGAGACAAGAACACATAGTTGATCCACGACTCTGGTGATCCCTCGAGATAGTGAAACATGACCGCCCGCGCTTATCGGCATGACACATGATGATGATGATGATCCCAATAGTTTGTCACGTAAATATAACTAATGGTTTGTTATGTTGATTTCTCCAATGGTTAGTCATGTGGGTATCCCCAATGGTTTGTTATATGCGTATCCCAAACGGTTTGTCATGGTATCCTCAATGGTTTGTCACAAGGATACCTCCAATGGTTTCTCAATCATGGCTACTACAGTGGTTTGTCTCATGGACACACACCCCTTTGGTTTGTCTTTTCACATTGATACCCCAATGGTTTGTCACATAGATAACCCCCCCCCCGGTCACGCGTGGATACCCCCTATGGTTTGTCATGTGGACACCCCCCCCCCCTATGGTTTCTTTTGTCATATGGATATCCCCAATGTTTTGTTTACTAGAGACCCCCCCCCCCTCCCAATGGTTTGTCACATATATACCCATAATGGTTTGGCACATGAATAATACCCCCAGTGGTTTGTCATGCAGGAACCCCCACATATCTGGTGTGAACACTACGCTGCACTTCCTGTATTCATGCTATCTGTTGAGGTCGCTGTACATATAGTGTTATCTGTTGAGATCACCAGCAAGGCACTAAGTAACGGCTCTTTCACGCTCCTGATGGCGTGTTGTACATATGGTGCTATCTGTTGAGGTCTCCAGCAAGGCACCAAGTAACGGCTCTTTCACACGCCTGACTGCGTGCTGTACATATGGTGCTATCTGTTGAGATCACCAGCAAGACACCAAGTAACGGCTCTTTCACACGCCTGACTGCGTGCTGTACATATGGTGTTATCTGTTGAGGTCACCAGCAAGGCACCAAGTAACGGCTCTTTCACACGCCTGACGGCGTGCTGTACATATGGTGCCCGCCCCATGCTGTTATACACAGCATGGAGACCAGTGGGTGGTGGGCCAAGGTCACGTCGGACGCCTTTACTTCCATGAACATTTGGCGGTAACCATCTTAGGCTCGGTCGTCCTCGGAGTGCCGGTCCATGTTTCAGAAATATCTGCCTCGTTGAGGATAAGAACCGGTGATTATGATATGGTGTTTCTCAGACATACATCCTTTATTGGAGATTGATTTACTGATTTATTTATTCAATAAGTTATTCATATATTAATTGACTGATTTGTTGATTGAGTCATTAAGTAACTGGATGTTAACGTAATTGGGTGGTTTAGCAATTCACAAGGACGCGACATTCTTTACGCTCCTTGTTGAACCCTTTGCCCCAATTTGTAGTTGTTCACTTCATACTTGAAAACTGAGTTTACTTGGCTTAAAGTGAAGTTTTCTCTTCACACTGTACCGTTCTATGAGGTTCGTGTCTTAGGACCATGTGAACGTTGCCACAGACCTGCGTTTCAGACAACAAGGTCACGTCAGGTAGACTTGGTTGTCTGTTTTAACTGATTGCTCTGCATCCCTCTGCAAAATTTTAAAAACTTTTAACAAAGAAAACAAAACAAATTGCACAATTTATTTTCAGAAAATAAACAAGTGTTTGTATTTGTTTGTCTAGGACAAGAAACTCTCACATCTTGATAAGAAAGGTGAAGGCGGGCATGCTTCGTGCAAAGTGGCAGGCCTTCCATTCAATAATCAACAGTAGAGAGCATTTGTTGGATGTTTTTTTTTCCCCCAGGACATGCTGATGTGGTGGGAAACGAGTTGGCTGACAGATTGGCTGGGACTGCACCGTTGGGTGGGGTATTGGTGCATGATGAGGCAGACGTGGTCGCGACCCTTTGTGGTCGTGTGTATAGTGCAGAACAAAGACAGATCATCATTGCCTGGAGAGAACGGCGCTGCAGAGAGTGACCTGAGGATCTGACCGACACTCAAAACTTCGAGGAAAGACCAGACGGACACATAATCAGACTGCTACTGATACCATTAGTAGTGGGGCTCTTCGCTGGCTGCTGCAGATTGGTGCGGGACACGGACTGGAATGCCCTGAGTGCTGTGATGTCGGTTATTGACTCAACTCAACTCAACTCAATTTACAACAGGAAAACATTGATTTAAATTTCTGAACTATTTGGTAATGTTTCCAGTTAAGTCGTATGCAGTCATTTCAGTTGTTAATTTGTTTTGAATTCCACTCTTTCACTTACTGTTTTGGTGTGCAGAACTGGAATGACACTCGCCTCCAGTGGTATCCAGTCAAGGTACACCAGATCAGCGCCAACATCAGCAACGTTTGGATTCCTGATATCGTGTACAGTAACAGGTGAGTGCTTCACCTACTCAAACCAGTACATGCGTCAGAGAGTTTGTGTGCAGAAATATAGTCTTGTGTTAGTGGCAGGTCTCCTAGTGTAGTGAGCTAGTTAGTTATCTAGCTAGTTAGCTGATTAGTTTATTAGTTGGTTAGTTAGTTCTCTCGCCCACCCATTCCTCTATCGCCAACCAGTTCCTCTCTCTCCCACCCGTTCCACTCTCGTCGATCAGTTACTCTCTCGCCCACCCGTTCCTCTCTGGTCCGCCCATTCTTCTCTTGCCTATCCCGTTACTCTCTCGCTCACCTGTTACTCTGTCTCTCTCGCAACCTGTTGCTGTCTCTCTCTCTCTCTCTCTCTCTCTCTCTCTCTCTCTCTCTCTCTCTCTCTTTCTCTCTCTCTCTCTCGTCAACCCCTTACTCAGTCTCTCTCGCCCATGAGTTCCTTTCTCACCCATCCGTTCCTCTCTCTTCCACCCGGAACTCTCTCTCCCACCCGTTACTCTCTCTTTCTCCCGTTACCATCTCGTTCACCCGTTCTTCTCTCTGTAATCCGTAACTCTCTGGAGAAAAAAAAAACCCGTTACTCTCTTGTCTACTCGTTTTTCTGTGGTCCACCCTTTACTCTTTCGACCACCCACTCCTCTCACAGATCAGTCAGATCACCCTTCCCACTTAGCCATCCGTTCCTCTTTCGGTCACCATTAACTCTTTTAGCCACGCTTTAGGAAACCCGTTACTCTCTCACGCCCACACGCTCCTCTCACACTCACCACCTCTGTCTCTCTCTGTCTCTCTCTCTGTCTCTGTCTGTCTGTCTGTCTGTCTGTCTCTCTCTCTCTCTCTCTCTCTCTCTCTCTCTCTCTCTCTCTCTCTCTCTCTCTCTCTCTCTCTCTCTATCTATCTATCTATCTATCTATCTACCATCGGCTGTTCTCTCGAACACCCACACCTTTCTCAGCCTCTCCCTACTTAATACATACAGATACCGTGGAAATATTATGAAAGGCATGAGAGAAGATGAAAAATATATTCTGGTAAACTTAGTGAATGCTTTAAATTTTAAGGGTTCGAATTAAACTGAAAGAAAATAGAAATTGTGGCTATCTAAAAGGTAGAAACAAGATAGGGCAAATATTAAACAGGTGAATCGTTTCAACTATCTTTATACAGTCATAAAATCTTGTGGATGACGTCTGAAAAATATAAAAGCAAAACAAACCACTGGAAAAGTATCCCTTTGCTGGTGGAGAATATATACGTAGTGGCCCTTAAAAAGCTGTTTGTTGCAGTGAGAAAGAGAATGCCTGCTTGTTACATAAAACCAATACTGTTGTATCCACGCGATGCATGGACAATAAACAGAAGGGGAAAATCAGAACAGTTTAGCAATATCTAATAACCGGCGAACTGTGGGTTTGTTTGTTTTTTTAAGGAAAAAGAACAGACAGAAAAAGAGAAGAGGTAGTCTTTGAAGAGCAGATCAAAAACGGCAAATTTCTTAGAGGAATTAGATCTTTTATGATTGCTCTGTGGAGAAACAAAGCTGACAACTAGTAGCAGCTGGCGAACTTGATGGGGAATGAAAAACAGGATGGATGGGTTATATGGCAAGAACATAGACCTGGCCATATGGCAAGAACATAGACCTAGTCATATAGCAAGAACATAGACCTGATCGTATGTTAAGAACATGGACCTAATCATATAAAAAGAACATGGACCTAATCATATTAAAAAAACATAGACCTAATCACATAACAAGAACATAGACATGATCATATATCAAGAACATAGACCTGATCATATAACAAAAACATAGACCTGATCATATAAAAAGAACATAGACCTGATCATATAAAAAGAACATAGACCTGATCATATAGCTAGAACATAAACCTGATCATATGGCAAGAACATGGAGCTGGCCCGAGTCTGCTATTCGACCCATATCGTGAACCACTATTTCCAACGCTTACCGGAGAGATGTACAGAGTGTATTTTTAATGACTGTGGGGGTTTTCAAAATATTGCCGTTCCTAGTTTTGTATTTACCTATTATTTTGCACGAGCTCCACGGAGGGTGAATACAAAACTTGGACAGGTAATATGTTCAAACACTGCACAGTCATTAAAGATACACCTTGACTATGGTCTGCGATGTGATAGGGCTGCCACATGTTGTAGGTCTGAATGCACGGAGGTGAAGGGCTAGTCTTTGCCTTTGTTAGCGGACGACGAACTCAGACGTCGAACCCTCGTGCGACCACATTATGAGACTACGACCTCCAGCATGAGAATGGAGGTGAAAGCAGTACAGCGGCCTTCCATTGTTTAAAGGAGACCGCTACAACACACACTGTATTCATTATGGACTCAGGGAGTATGCTTAGTAAGGTGGAGACAAACGTTTGTGTCAAATGGCTATCCTCGCTTCAGAGGTCACAGATTGTGAGAACTGTATGGATTTGTTGCCCTGGTCATGCGGGAGTGCGGGGGAATGAACAGGCTGATAGGCTGGCAGGGTAGATTGCCTATGGACACGGGAGAGGTTGTCGGGCGCCTGTGGGACCAGGTGGAGAAGGTGGTGGAACATATTGAGAAATCGCATGTGGAAAGAATGATATTGACGGGGTTGGCAAGGGTCCTGGAAGATTATCAAAACTGAGAGGGAAGACAAGGAGAACTTTCAATCAAATAGCAGTGGGAACGATTAGCAGTGTGACTTTTCGCTGGCTGTTGAACGAGGGGAAGGAGAGCGTATGGGAATGTCCTGAGTGCAGTGATGTCGGTTCTTAGCTCAACTCATCTACACTACACTACCACTACACTGCACTACCACTACACTGCACTACCACTACACTACACTACCACTACACTAAAGCACCAGCCATTAACCGTAAGTATGAAAATAACATTCATAAATAAACGTACGTGTATTGTATTGGCGCTCATAGACGTAGAAGAAAGAAGTCGAAGCTAGAGGTCGAACTCGACAACATAAAAATTGAAAGCTATAGTTACTGATCGGGATTCGAACCTGTCACCTCCTAATAATGACGGAACCTCGCTGCAGGAACAAGTGAACTTTGAGGCATGACCAACTAGACACCCCTAAATTAAAGGGGGGTGTCTTCATTAGCCAGGTCTATCATACACGTGAACCCACAACTGCGCAATATCGGCAGAATTCGTATCTAATCATTGGGATATTTATGTGAAAATACCCTGCGATGCGCAAAGATACAAATGCAATTTTAGCAACAAAAAATCCAGTGACGAAAATAAATATATTCATCCGCGGATTCAAATCAAATCACAAGCGCTTTTCTACAGCGCGGAATAAAAAGTTTCCCTACTACATTAACATTAACGTTCCCACCAAATGTCTCGTTCACCGTGGGGTAACTCCAAGGCTTATTTCCCCTGTTTGTCTATTCTCACAAAGACTGTTAGAGAACAGTTCAATGATAGTGTTCCGAGGCTAGGCGCAGGTAGGCCGGCTGGTTACACTAAGTTCTTGTGTCATGGAGCAGATTGCCTGGGTCATGGGTCGATGGCCATTGGAAGCTCTCCTGTCGTGGAGCAGGATGTGTACTAGTGTCTGACGGTGTCATTCAGCTTCGACATTATTATTTGTTCAGCTCGTCTGTAGAAGCTTTTTAAAATGTTGCATGACCTTCGCAGGATGTTGCGATGAACACCAGGCTACAAACACAACAAGTGTCTCACAGATAGCAAAAAATAACCTATTTGATCATCATCATGTGCCATGCCGATAAGCGTGAGTAGTCATGCTCCATCGTCTCACACGATGACCAGTCCTGGATCAGGTCTGTGTTCTTGTCCCGTTTTTGGTATATGGCCAAGCCGTCCAGCTATCTCTGTGTCTACAAGGTGTGGACTGCGCCTGGATATGCAGCCAGCAGAGTTAGGATCGGCTAGACTCTCCCTGAGGGATGAAAAGTGAAAGTTAGTAGCCTGCCAATGACACGCGGACTGCACAAGTCAACCCCATCTCCACGAGGTGTAAACTGGGAAACCATGACCGCGAGATCATGGGCTAACGGGGCTTTGGCTCGCCATAGGGAGATGGACTCCCTATGGTGAGATTTTTGTCTTAATCCTGCGACTGACCTAGCAAGCCGGCAGGGGATCTTCATACTGCTCGTAGAAGTATAAACGGACTGACCCAAATGGATATAGACCCGGCAAAGTTAATGGACTACGAGATAGATAAGCGATTCATAAAATAGGTACAATGAACGTCTGCGTTTTTAATAGCAAAGGAGAAGAACTTATAGAAACAATGGAAGAGAGGAAAATTGGACTGATGGGAATAGCGGACACCGGAATAAAGGGGGAAGGATGCAAGGAGATCCACCGCAGTTACACACGTTTGTCTACTCTGGAGTGGAACAGCAAGAAGGGCAAGACACGGTGTAGGAATAGTCATTGAACCTCGGCTAGCAAGAGGAAAACAAGAAATCAAATATATACATATCAGAAAGAATCATAACAGTGAGCATAAAAGAACAAATATGTACAACATATGTACAAATATACGCACCATGTAATACAAACAATAATGAGCAAGAATGCAAGGAATTCTACGAAGACATCAGTGACGTGTTACATAAAATAGATAAGCAGGACAACATCATAGTTATGGGAGACTTCAATGCAAGTCTAGGACACAACAGAGCCGGCATAGTAAAACATGTTGGTGCATTTGGAGACCAACATAATGAAAGAAATAATAACGGAAGTAGACTGATAGAGCTATGCAGCCAACATGACCTATATATAACAAACACATCCTATAAACACAAAGACTCACAAATATACACCTGGTATAAATGGAACGATCTAGATACTAAAAGCCAAAGTGATTCTATAATAACCAGAAATAACAGAAAGAGAAATATATTAGATACAAGGGCAGTGCCTAACTTAAGTATAAACACAAACCACAAAGAGACCGAGCCATGTGAGAAAACCCGGGTCAATGAGGTCTTTCTGGTGACTGCCGATTCCATCGACTATGAACTGTAATTTTCGTGGATGACCTTTGTGTTGGCATTCTGGCGGTGGCATTATGCACAGTGTACCTGTGTGGGCTGTTGGCTTGCCGAGACTCCTGTGTGATCAACTTTTCACATTGGACAGTGAGGAGCATTTTGTGTGATATTCACTGGAACAGGAACGGAGCATAATGGGGACGACCCATTGCCGTGAAGTTGGAACCTCGACTAACTAATTAACAGACCACAAAGCAGTCGTTGCCACAGTAAGAACCATCAGCAGAAGAAAGCAAAGACCAGAAAAATACATGCCATGCGAATCAGTAAACTTAAAAAACCTCAAAGACGAGACAGTGAGGGAAAATTATGAGAAATAACTAACTGAAATCTTTGTAAAATTACATATAGAAAGAATGACAATGGAAGAAGAATTGGAGATGTTCAAATCAAGCATTTTAAATACTGCAAAAATAACATGTGAAACCACGAAAAAACGCAAAACACGGATAAAGAAAATAACAAGTTGGTGGAACTCAGAAGTAAAGAAAGCTGTAAAAGACAAAAAGGAAAAATATAAAAAGTGGTCAAAGAGCAAACAGGAATGCGATTACATAGAATATAGAATAGCGAGAAGACATGTGAATAGAATAGTAAAGAGAGAAAAACAAAAAGACTTGGAGGAGTATGGAGAAAACTTAATGAAAAACTACAAGGAGGCAACTAGAAACTTCTACAAAAAGATAAGTGCAATGAGAACCAGAAGAGAATTCTTTGACCCAACTGAAATAATTAACAGCGAAAATGAAGAACCAATAAGAGAACAAAAACAACTCCTAATAAGATGGAAACAGTACTTTGAACAACTTCTAAACATACCATCAGATGTCATAGGAATTAAAGAAACCGACACAGATGCCACCGAAGAACTGGAACCAGACATACTGAAGGAAGAATTTATGGAAGTCGCCAGATTAGCCCCATTGAACAAATCACCAGGACAAGATGAAATACCAAATGAACTAATTAAAGAAGCAAGGGAAGTAGGAACAGAATGGCTACATAGACTATTCAACCATGTTTGGGTAGAACAACAGACACCACGAGACTGGAGAAACACCATTATTATCCCAATTTGGAAAACCAAAGGCAGTAAAAGAGATTGCACACAATACAGAGGCATTTCACTGTTGAGTCATACTGGGAAAATATTTTGCAAAATTCTTGAGAAAAGATTACGAACTACTATAGAACCCCAGCTAAGCGAAACACAACTTGGGTTTAGGAAAAACAAAGGATGCACAGATGTCATTGTTGCTCTTAGACAACTTATAGGCACTTGATAGATTAGATAGAAACAAGCTGTGGGAAATCTTTAAACAATATGGTGTGAGTACACATCTAACAAACCTATGTAGAAGCTTACACAACAGTGAATGCATAGTGCGATCAACTGGGGGACATTCAGAACCCTTCACCATAAGATCTGGAGTACGACAAGGTTGTGTCCTGCCCCCTCTCTTGTTCATAACATATACAGACAACATATGTAAAGAAACCAGCCAAACAGAGGCCGCATTACGAGAACACGGAAGAAGTAATATCTGCAAATCTAAACATTAAAGAACAACGAGCAATGATGTACAGACAAGAGGGAAGCAGAGGAAGAGGCCGACCACGTAAACGATGGATGCAGGGAATAACATGGGAATATCGATACATGAAGCTCATAAGCGGGCACTCCCCCACTGTTTATGCTTCACCTCGACACTGCAAGGTACAAGAGGAACATAATGAGATGAGATGAGTCTTCCCATTGTTCTTTTTCCATCAAGCAATTATGCCAGGTGTTTGTAAACTGGCTGGTCTATTTCTCCTCATTATGTATCCAAAAATGCGTGGCTGTCAACGGCTAGTTTATCTAAGAAATTTACGGTTCTCGTTTACGTCTTAACAGACTGTCCCATTTGTTTGAGGAGGATGTTATTGTGCAGCAATACTTTTTTTAAATATCCCTTACAGGACGTTGCAGTCAACATCAGCATCTTTGAGCTGCTGTTGATGTACTAGGCAAGATTACGCTCAGTAGTTTGCCATTGGTTTCTGAGCGACCGGCTCACATACCCCGTAAGTTACCGACGCGGAGACAACCGTCACCGATTCTCAGGCACATCACTCACGATAATATACGGGATTACGGAGAAAGTCGCTAAATCCTAGGCCAGGGAGAATGGCAGCAGGGATTACCGGCAGCAATAATACTCCTTTTGAAAGAAATTCACGAACTTCAGTTTGTCCACCAGCATGTCACTGTGCCGGCTTCGTGGTGACGGAATTACGGATACAATTCAGAATCCCACCTACCTGCGTTCGAAACACAGCTGCGGGCGATTTGGCAGCAGACAGCCTTGCGTTAGTATTTTTACAAAATGGTATGCGTGCCGACCGTTCAGCAATAAATGGCAAGCTACTAAACGTAAACTTGCCAAGAGATAACAACAGCAAAAAATGTTGGTGTTAACTGCGACGTCCTGTAAAGGATATGCTTCTGTCGCTGTGTCAAGCACTGGTCATAGTTGCACTCCCTTCCCAGAAATGCGCCAAAATGGGGCCCTAGATATCCCACAAGATGGTGATCATGACTTTCCTAGCCACACTCGCAGGTCTCCTCATAAGCGGTTCATCAATAACGTTTTGATTTCCATTTTGAAATCCTTCTACCCATTCGTAATCTCTCCCATAATTCTGACAACTGTCTACATACCGAACCACCATTCTTCTGAATGTTTTACAAGGTTGCACACCCTCTGACTACAAACTACGCATAACGACTCGTTCGTCCATAATGCAAGACGATAGTGGGGCAGCCATTTTTCAATCGCTATTGCGCATGAGCCACGATCCCTTCATTGAGTATTACTTAAGAGCCAATTTATGTCCCGAAATAAGATTTTCCGTTGTCCACAATCTTACATGTGTTTTATAACAAAGTTTTTGTTACTTAATGGCTTTCCCTGGTATCTAGCACTACTTTAACTCTCTTTTTCTCATTGCAATTGACGGCTTTTTATTTATGAGCAGTTTTCCACCTTGCCAACGGCTACCTTTGCCAATGCTATTCTTGTTCTAATCTTAACAAGACATATTTCATCAGATGTTCTGATTGTTTCAAGATTGTTGTAAAGATTCATGTGTCTAAGAATTTTCCCATTTCCTTGGCTGTTACATTGTGGTATTCCTTTCTTCTTGGAGATGGTCATAATATGTTTTCTTACATTGTAATTTACATATTTGATGTACGTTATGTTGTGTTATGTTATGCTATGCTATGTTATGTTATGTTACGTCAAACGACGTCACTGCACATTGGGCATTGGCATGCGTGCTCAGCCCTGCAATTCTGCAGCCAACCTAAAGTACTTTCGCACACTGTTCCCATGAGGAGTTAATTATGCTATCTCGTCCAGTAGAGTAGCCACAAGAGAGGTCCAGTAGAGTAGCCACTAGACAGGCCCAGTAGAGTAGCCACAAGAGAGGTCCAGTAGAGTAGCCGCGAGAGTCCAGTACAGTAGAGTAGCCACGAGAGTCCAGTAGAGTATCCAGGAGATAGGCCCAGTAGAGTAGCCACAAGAGTCCAGTTAAGTAGCCACGAGATAGGTCCAGTAGAGTATCCAGGAGATAGGCCCAGTAGAGTAGCCACGAGAGTCCAGTACAGTAGAGTAGCCACGAGAGTCCAGTACAGTAGAGTAGCCACGAGATAGATCAAGTAGAGTATCCAGGAGATAGGCCCAGTAGAGTAGCCACAAGAGAGGTCCAGTAGAGTAGCCACTAGACAGGCCCAGTAGAGTAGCCACAAGAGAGGCCCAGTAGAGTGGCCACGAGAGAGGTCCAGTAGAGTAGCCACGAGAGAGGTCCAGTAGAGTAGCCACGAGAGAGGTCCAGTACAGTAGCCACGAGAGAGGTCCAGTAGAGTAGCCACGAGAGAGGTCCAGTAGAGTAGCCACGAGAGTCCAGTACAGTAGCCACGAGAGAGGTCCAGTACAGTAGCCACGAGAGAGGTCCAGTAGAGTAGCCACGAGAGAGGTCCAGTAGAGTAGCCACGAGAGAGGTCCAGTAGAGTAACCACGAGAGAGGTCCAGTAGAGTAGCCACGAGAGTCCAGTACAGTAGCCACGAGAAAGGTCCAGTAAAGTAGCCACGAGATAGGTCCAGTAGAGTAGCCACGAGAGAGGTCCAGTAGAGTAGCCACGAGAGAGGTCCAGTAGAGTAGCCACGAGAGAGGTCCAGTAGAGTAGCCACGAGAGAGGTCCAGTACAGTAGCCACGAGAGAGGTCCAGTAGAGTAGCCACGAGAGAGGTCCAGTAGAGTAGCCACGAGAGAGGTCCAGTACAGTAGCCACGAGAGAGGTCCAGTACAGTAGCCACGAGAGAGGTCCAGTACAGTAGCCACGAGAGTCCAGTAGAGTAGCCACGAGAGAGGTCCAGTAGAGTAGCCACAAGATAGGCCCAGTAGAGTAGCCACGAAAGAGGTCCAGAAGAGTAGCCACGAAAGAGGTCCAGTAGAGTAGCCACAAGATAGGTCCAGTAGAGTAGCCACGAGAGAGGTCCAGTAGAGTAGCCACGAGATAGGTCCAGTAGAGTAGCCACGAGAGAGGTCCAGTAGAGTAGCCACGAGAGTCCAGTAGAGTAGCCACGAGAGAGGTTCAGTAGAGTAGCCACGAGAGTCCAGTAGAGTAGCCACGAGAGTCCAGTAGAGTAGCCACGAGAGAGGTCCAGTAGAGTAGCCACGAGAGAGGTCCAGTAGAGTAGCCACGAGAGAGGTCCAGTAGAGTAGCAACGAGAGAGGTCCAGTAGAGTAGCCACAAGAGAGGTCCAGTAGAGTAGCCACAAGAGAGGTCCAGTAGAGTAGCCACGAGAGAGGTCCAGTAGAGTAGCCACGAGAGAGGTCCAGTAGAGTAGCCACGAGAGAGGTCCAGTAGAGTAGCCACGAGAGAGGTCCAGTAGAGTAGCCACGAGAGAGGTCCAGTAGAGTAGCCACGAGAGTCCAGTAGAGTAGCCACGAGAGTCCAGTAGAGTAGCCACGAGAGTCCAGTAGAGTAGCCACGAGAGTCCAGTAGAGTAGCCACGAGAGTCCAGTAGAGTAGCCACGAGAGTCCAGTAGAGTAGCCACAAGAGAGGTCCAGTAGAGTAGCCACAAGAGAGGTCCAGTAGAGTAGCCACGAGAGAGGTCCAGTAGAGTAGCCACGAGAGAGGTCCAGTAGAGTAGCCACGAGAGAGGTCCAGTAGAGTAGCCACGAGAGAGGTCCAGTAGAGTAGCCACGAGAGTTCAGTAGAGTAGCCACGAGAGAGGTCCAGTAGAGTAGCCACAAGAGAGGTCCAGTAGAGTAGCCACGAGAGAAGTCCAGTAAAGTAGCCACGAGAGAGGTCCAGTAGAGTAGCCACGAGAGAGGTCCAGTAGAGTAGCCACGAGAGAGGTCCAGTAAAGTAGCCACGAGAGAGGTCCAGGAGAGTAGCCACGCGAGAAGTCCAATAGAGTAGCCGCCAGGGAGGTGTGAAAATGACTATATTAACCTACCTCTTAACCGGGTTGAAGGCAAGAAGATGGACTGCATTGCACCGGGTTTTGTTCTGTATGGGACGGTCAAGTTTTGCAGAGCGTCCTGTCAAAAACATCGCACAGAGCGACGAGCCCCTAGGGGTTTCAGAAAAAAAATGTTATTCGTGAACCGTGAGACGGAGTTCGAAAAGAAACACACGACCTTCAGAGAGCGAAGCAGGAGGAATGACCACTTCACAACGAGACCCTGTCCTATAGCCTCATAACAGAGATACCGGACATGGGCCACGCACAATAACGTTAGAACACCACGATGGCATGAAACCGGAGTTCTTGACCCTGCAAGTCGACGCACCGGACTATAGTCTTCAAAAGGATAACCAAACCAATCAACTTTTGCCTTTTATATGAATAAAAGTTCTTCTTCTTCTTCTTCTTCTTCTTCTTCTTCTTCTTCTTCTGCTTCTTCTTCTTCTTCTTCTTCTGCTCCTTTTTCTTCCTCTCGTCCTCTTCCTCCTCCTCCTCCTCCTCCTCTTCCTCCTCTTCCTCCTCCTCCTTCTCCATGTACCTCTGTGAAGTGTTGAGAGCAGATATTTTGTTCGCTCTTTCTAGCGCCTTGTAAGTTGATATTCATCTAAGGCTGTTCTTGTTACCATCACTCCATATTTTGTGTGATCTTCCCCTTACTCTGTATCCATTATATTTCTTTAGTGTGGCTCTTTGTGGCAGATAGTACCAGGACATTCTAATGAGGTGGCCAAACCATTTAATCTGTTGTTCTTTAATTGATTGCATGACTGGTTTCAGACCTAGTCGTCTTCTAATTTCCTCATTCATTTTTCTATGTAGCACGGTTATTCCAGCAGCTATTCTAAGACAACCCATCTTTGTTGTTATGATTATGCGCTCATTGGTATTATTTTTTTAAATAAATCTTTAGACCCCAGGGTTCCCTAGGGGCAATAGCCACCCCATGAAGTTCCAAGCCTCTGTGTGTCGTTCTGATGTCCCCCTCTGCTGGTGATAAATACAATAGTTCTTCAGATTTGCTTTATAAACATACTGGAGATGGCAAAAATAATAGTAACGATTAAATGTGAAGTGGCATTGATTAGATAACCACTTGTGAACGTTTTTTTTTATTTTTTTTGTTTTGTTTTGTCTGACAGTGTGATCGAGACGAAGGTGTTGTACCCAACCTCCGTGAGGATCAGTCATAAGGGTTATGTCACGTGGACAAAGAAGGAGGTATGTTTTAAAACATGTGTGTTCTTTGAACAAACAGTTACGCCCTTACGCCAGTTCTTCCCCTAACTACTGTTAATCCCTTTACCCCAGTTCTTCCCCTTAACCCAGTTACTTCCTACACCTCAGTTACTCCCCTTAACCCAGTTACTTCCTACACCCCAGTTACTCCACTTCTTTTTTTTACTCCCTTTACCCCTGTTACTCCTTTACCCCAGTTACTCCACTTCTTTTTTTACTCCCTTTACCCCTGTTACTCCCCTTACCCCAGTTACTCCGCACACCCAAGTTACTCCCCTTACCCCAGTTACTCCTTTTACGCCAGTTACTCCCCTTACCCCAGTTACTTCATACACCCCAGTTACTTCCCACACCCCAGTTACTTCCCACACCCCAGTTACTTCCCACACCCCAGTTACTCCCCCTAACCCAGTTACACCTCTTACACAGCTACTCCCCCTTACCTGACCCAGCCCCACCCCACTATGCATGTTAGAGCAGTAAACATTTAATTGTCAGTTGCACTGAAATGTTGAGTTATCGTCCTTCACCTGGGAACGTAAATTACATGTACCTCAGAAGTCGGTGTGGGCCCGCCTGATGGCGAGGGACACTGGTAATAGGGACCAGTTATTCCACACGCAAACATCAGTCCAGTGCACCCTCCAGTAGTGGCGACTACCAGAGGTAGTAGCTCGTGTAGGAACTATGCTTGACTACAAGATGAGCGAACGCAATGATAATTTGTAAAAAACACACACACATCATTTAACTGCACAGTCCTGTGATAATAAATCACAGTTTTATTGCTGTCTTTCACAAGTCGTGATTGACTTCTTCCATTTGATCATCGTTAAGGATATATTTGTCCCCCTCGAGTTAAGTCATTCTCGTGCGTTTCTGAGGAGTCGAGATAGCGCAGTGGCTTACGTGCTTGAGGGTCGGTTCTGTGGTCATGTGTTCCAATCCACTTGGAAACGTGGATTATTTTGTCCAGGTCTTAAGTTGACCCAGCCTAAACATGGGTGCCAGAACATTTGTCCAGGTCTTAAGTTGACCCAGCCTAAACATGGGTGCCAGAACATTTGTCCAGGTCTTAAGTTGATCCAGCCTAAACATGGGTGCCAGAACATTTGTCCAGGTCTTAAGATGACCTAGCCTAAACATGGGTGCCAGAACATTTGTCCAGGTCTTAAGTTGACCCAGCCTAAACATGGGTGCCAGAACATTTGTCCAGGTCTTAAGTTGACCTAGCCTAAACATGGGTGCCAGAACATTTGTCCAGGTCTTAAGTTGACCCAGCCTAAACATGGGTACCAGACAATTTTATGGGAAGCAAAAGCTGCCCGTGTGATATTCACCACCCCACTCATGGGTTGTCAGTGTATCTAAATATACGGGGCTTGCGCCATGTATCAGATACACCTGATGGCGTGAAGACGGCGCCATGACTTCTGCGTGTGTATCTTTCTTACATATGAGTATCTCAAACTACACGGATGCGGTAAGCAGATATATTGTTTACTTGTGGTATTCTACATTTTTTGATACTTTCTCACAAAGAAATGTCGCTTAAAAGTCGACAGGGTCGACTTCATTGCACCGGGTTTTTATCCCATATGGTTCGGTCTCTTTCCGCAGCGTGGAAAGCTTCTCACAAAGCACGAACTCCGTAGCTCTAGCGACGACCCACAGGAGTCTCCGAAAAATTTCACTCGTGAAACGAAGGACGCGGCCCGGAATCGAACACACAACCTTCGGAGCCCGAGTCAAACGGCTTGACCACTTCGCCACGAAGACTCCCATACTTTCTCACATATGAGTATCTCATACTACACATATGCGGTAAGCAGATTCACTATTTACTTGTCGTATTTTATTTTGTTTCCTGCTTTGTTGTTGGTTTGTTGTGTCTCTCTCAACTGTTTCACTTCCAGCAATCTATTGAACTTGCCATTATGCGAGTTTGACATGTATTTCCTGCTTTGAAGCATTCACACTAAATAAACTAACTATAGGTAAGTTATGGTGCTAATGAAGACCGTACCGTTTCAAGGCTTACTGATCGCGATGATCATGCCTTGCCTTAAGCGTGAGCGTTTTCTGAGTTTGGAGTCATCAGTATATGTTTCGAACATCGTGCTGGTCGACCCCGCTTCCTCTTCGGGGAACCATGCCTTCTATCTCTGTTCTGTCGAACCACTGTGATGTTTAACATGCTCATTGTATCTCAGCCTCCGAGATTCTAATTAAATAATTATAACATGTAAACCGACACCAGTATTCAGTGGGGGTTTGTTACGCCAGTCTGGTACATCTGGGTCGCTTATTCAATATAACGATCAGCGTTCATGAATGCTTAACTTGGATAGTTGATTGGAATCTAGGTTACAATGTGCTTTGATCCACCGTGCTGTAAAATGTCTGCTTCCCCTGGTTGTGAGCTTTTATCCTTTATAGGACGTAGTAGTCAACTCCGGCATTTTTAGCTGTTTGTAATTCAAGAGCAAGTGTACGTTCAGTAGTATGCCTGTGAGGTTGTAGGGTGAATAGGGTGAAAATCAACAAGTTGCACACCCCCAACGAAGGGGGATAGATCAAGTATATTGATTTTGATAGTGTGGTTCCACCATTGTGAGGTGGTGCAGAAAGATATTAACTATGGAGATCTGGGGGAATCCCGGATATAGACAAGTATCACACACTAAAAGTTCCGCCCTCTGAAGAGATCCAGAAATAGCTCTGAAACCCCAAGTGAGTAACTAGACAGATATGATCAAGTTCTACACTGATAATTTATGAAGTAGGGTTCTCTCAGATAGGGTTTAGCAGCCTGGAAATTTTCCGTAGACAAGGATGTTAATATAAATGTGTAGTTTGCCCACGTGAGGTCTCCCAGTCCCACCTTGCTCCTATGATATGTAATAGGTGCTAATTACATTTGTAACAACACATATGTATTTGAACAGACGTCACAATTGAGTGAACATCAAGATATTCATTACACTCCAAAATTTATTAAATAATGCTTGGGATGCATGAGGAATGATGAAGAGCTTCATACACCAAAAAATAAACATGCATATGTCATCATCATCATCATCTTCCACTTCTGCCGTCAAGCGTCGTGCATATGTAGAACCATGAAATGCAAGAATTATCAAATTCAAAATATATCAAATAATCCCATTATTTAATAATCATGTGTTGTGTATAGGCTTTTACTCCTCTCGTTTTGGCAAACAAAGTTCATGTGTTCATAGAGGAATTACTCTGAGTAGGGACCCGCTGGATGGGGTGAGGCAGGGCAGTCATTGCAAAAGAAAAATGTTACCACACTTGAAGACCTCCCCAAAGGCAAGCACTTGGTTCATGGAACATGGAAAAAGATTATCCCTTCACTCAGAATGGTAGATCTGAGCTTCTCTTCCGCATCACTGACAAGTAAGGGTAGCCAAACTCGTGCTAGCAGGCCACACAAGAACACCACTCTACTCGCTGTCAATGCAAACAAACATTCTACCGATATACATTTTATAAACACTAAATGTCATCTTGAATGAGTATGAAAGAAAATGGGGAAAAATAAAGGAAGGATGAGGAGGAAGAAGCGTGGTGTCACCCGGGATAGAGATCAGTAGCCCCTTCTCTCCTAGGGTGTTGGAATCCAATCAGACCGCTGAGGGGTGCAACCGGTTCCTGCACAGTGGTCAGCATCTGGTCTTCATTGATGTTATCACCCAAAAAAAACAGAAGTAGATTGTGAGCTTTACTAAAACACGACTACAAGAGACAAATTGGACGTTGCGGCCAAAGTCTTCGTCAGCACAGGACAAACAAATACAAACCGACACAAACCTACATGAAACACACTATGACAATATTAAACTAATTAAATGTACTTATCTGATTCTGTATCCTTTCTTGGAAAGACTCCATTAAGAGGCATTATGTTCTTTACTCATAAATCATTTGCAAATCACTGAACGTAATATTTAATCTACAGCATTGGGTATCATGCTGGGCTTAGGTGCAAAGGTCTGCAACACCATGCAGCATTGATTTCATCTTTCCCTTTTAGGATATGAGCAAAATCACAAGAAATAGGACATTACAATCTCTCTCTCTCTCTCTCTCTCTCTCTCTCTCTCTCTCTCTCTCTCTCTCTCTCTCTCTCTCTCTCTCTCTCTCTCTCTCTTTACAATTTTGCGACAATGCTCACGACAATCGTCACTGTATGTGTGTGTAAAGTGTGGGAGTTTGATCATAATAGTAGGTTGGGGGATGGGGGGATGTGTGTGTGGGTGGGCGGGGTGGGATTGTGTGGGTGGGTGTGGGATTTGTGTATGGGTACATGCGGGATGTATGGGTTGGCGGGGAGATGTGTGTGTGGGTGGGGATGTGTGTTTGGCTAGGTGGTTGTGGGTGAGTGGGTGGAGGAGGATATGTTGGTGGATGATTGATGATGGGTTATGGGATGGGTGGGGTATATGTATGGGTGGGGAGATGTGGGTGTGGGGATATGTGGTGGGTGGGAGATGTGTGCAGGTGGGGGTGGTAGGGGGTGTGGGTGAGGGATGTGTATGGGTGTGGGATGTTTGGGTGGATGGGTGGGGAGTGTGTGTGGGTGAGATATGTGTGGGGGATGTATGTGGGTTGGGGAGGGGTGCATGATGGGTGTGGGTGATGGATTTGGAGAAGTGTGTGTGGGTGGGGGATATGTCTGGCTGGGTGGGGTTGTGTAGCTGGATGGAGGATGTATGTGTGGGTAGTGAGGGTGATTGTAGCTGGGGGATGTGTGGATGGGTAGGAGATGTGTGGGGAGATATGTGTGTGGGTGAGGGATGTGTCTTTGGGAAGTGTGTGGGTGTGGTGTTGTGTGGGAGGGGAGCTGGTTGTGGATAAATGATGTGTGTGTGGGTGGGTGAAGGTGTGGTTGGGTTTTCGGGTGGGTGAAGGATGTGTGTGAGGGTGGGGATGTGTGCTTAGATGGGTTGGTTGGGGTGTGTGAGTGTGGGTGGGTAGATAGGAGATGTATGTGTTGATGAGTGGGTAAGAGATGTGTGGGTGTTAGTGGTTGAGGGATAAGTACGTGTGTCTGGGGATGAGTGTATGAGTTGGGGATGTGTGTGTGGGTTGTGTGTGCGTGGATGGGAGGTGTGTGTTTGTGAATGGGGGATGTGTTGGTGGGTGGGGATGTTTGGGAGGGATGTGTGTATAGGTGGGGAGATTGTGTGTGGGTGGGGATGTGTGTGTGTATGGGTAGGGGTGTGTGGTTAAGGGATGTGTGGCTGGGAGATGGGTGGATGGAGGATGTGTGGTTGGGTAGAGGATGTGTGGGTGATTGTATATGAGTAAGGGTGTGTGGTTAAGGGATGTTTGGTTGGGGGATGGGTGGGTAGAGGATGTGTGGGTGGGTAGAGGATATGTGGGTGGGTGAGTGTGTGCAGGTTAGGAGATGGTAGGGGATGTTTGTAGGTGTGGGCTCGGGATCTGTGCGTGGGCTGAGGGAGATGGGAGATTATGTGAGTGGGTGCGGAATTTGTGTGTGGGTATGTGCGGAATATGTGAGTTGACGGGGAGATGTGTGTGTGGCTGAGGAATGTGTGTTTGGCTGGGTGGGTGGAAGTGTGTTGGTGGAGGAGGATATGTGGGTTAGGATTGTTGGTGGGTAATGGGACGGGTAGAGGATATGTGAGTGGGTGGGGAGATGTGTGTAGGTGGGGGATGTGTGGGTTATTGAATGTATGTGTGCTTGGGGTGTGGGTGGATGGGATGTGTGGTGGGTGAGAGGTGTGTGTGGGTGGGGAGATGTGTAGGTGTTGGGATGTGGTGGATGGGTGGGGGAATGTATGTGTGTGTGGGTTATGTGTGTGGTTGGGTGGGGGAGTTGGAGTGAATGGGGGATGTGTGGGTGGGTGGTGGATGTGTCTCATAACATAGTAATATGCATTGTTTATGTTTACAACATTCATGTGACAATGTTTTTTTTCCTATGCACTGTTGATGAAAGAAAGCTGGGTGAGTGGAAGGGCCGAATGTAAGACGGGCCTGCGTGCCCAATTTGTTACCCTTTGAAAATAAAGTCTGTTCGTTCGTTCGTTCGTTCGTTCTCTCTCATAGAATTGTCAGGAGATAATGTATAGCCGAAGAATCACATTGAACAAGTGCACATGAGTGGCAAATGCCCTACTCCCGGACAATCTTCATAGCAACAAAAGAATGCATAAATGTCGCATTTAAGAGAATGCATAGATATTCTCCACAGCATACAGATGAATGTCCATGATATGCGTTCATAGAAATGGCATTAGAATAACTATATAAGTTTGCATTCAGAAGAAATCGAGGGATAGCATTGCAAGATGTCAGCGGAGTGCGTTTTAGGTTCTGCAGGAAATCTCCCAGAATTGTAAGAAATCTTATCCGTTTTATCAGTGCATTAATTCACAACATCATATTTGGGACATTGGACAAACATATGTTACCTTAAACTTTTCATCAGGGGTCGTCAGACATATCACAAAAAGGCAAGCTTGCCAGATCACGAGGAAAAGCACAGGGTTCCTCACATACAAAAATGCGACCGTTCGTCAGCTCGTCATGTCGAGAAATGCGCAGGGCTAGAGTTTGCTTTGACCCCATGTAACGAGTTCACCTTGGGTAGTGAGAGTGAACCACACCCGAGGTGTCCCTGGCACTCCCGTGTATTCTAGCCCCAGGGGTTGGACAGGCAGATACACATTTTTACTCTGCGGTTGATCTCATATTAGTTAATTATGTCTACAAGCCCCTCCAGATTCTAGACCCCCACTAACTACCTACACCTGTGGACCAATGAACACTTAGGCATCGTCCGAGACCACACTCAATCATTATACAAAGAGCAAGTCAACGTACATAAAGTTTATTCTACCCTTGAGAATATAGAACTGAAATGACCATCCTGATAGAATAATCTATTTACACAAATAGAGGATAGAGTAGAGACAGAATCAGAGATAATGTCATCATGGAGTTGAGAAGTAGATTGGATGCAGATGTCCTGTCCAGTCGGTCCGCCACTCACCCGGCTTCCTTCCAGTGAGATGACTAGAACCTTGGAGACCACTCCGTCTCCAGAGCGTGGATCCACAACAATAGAGTCACTGCTGGACCTCACTTCACTGGACCAACTGCATCTGTATCACTCCCACGGAGTCACTGTTAATACAGTTCTCGAACAACACTGGTTGGGAGACAATCCTCCTGGACTTGACTCCAAGTATTCGTGACTTCGATGAACATACGTAGTCACTGACCAATCGAATGGTCTGTCAATCATAGCACAGTCACACTGCTGAACGAATATGTCAATGACCAATTCAGTGGTCTCTCACAGTCACACTGCTTGTAGAATCAGATATGGCAACCGAAATGTCACTGAGTCCTACTCGAACACAGTTTATAATCTTCATACTGAGACAGTACATTATTAGAATCAGACATCTATTTCACGGAAACAATTCAGGTTGGACTATAATCAATAGTCCCTTCCACCTGGTAACACTTGCCACAAGTCAATAGCTGGTGTAGTTCTTCTCAAGACCTGCCACTATAGCTGTCCAAAGAACCATTCAAGTGTCTGAAGATCATTTACTTCCGCGTTTAGGCAGAACCACCGTCATAATATACGGTCAGGTGTTTCCTTTCGTTGAGCATGATTACTCAAAATGCTGAAATGTTCCTGGCTGAAACAGAGTATCTTCTACTATAGAAAAACATCACAAACCATCACTTCCCACACGTGCACCTTCAGGGCACTGGTATTTCTTGATGCACCCCTTCACGCATGGTGAATCACATTGGGTACATGGTGTGGTTGAGTCGGGCGTGATAAGTAAAGAACTGAACCCTTCGCTGTGTCACACGAAGTGGTTTCCTGCCAACGACAATTATAGTTGACTGGTTCCTCAACAGGCAAACTCCTGAAAAGGAAGAGCGACCGGTGAGAGTATACTGGCCCAAACATTAGTCCACATGCATCCTACCAATAACTACTCAACCCTCAGTCATGCTACTTAGTTATGCATATAACCAAAGCATTATCTCTATATGGAGAGTAGTAAAGCATGGGTTCACAAATGTCAGCTGGCCTCACAGAACAGCCCGTCAAACAGAGCAAGGAATCAGAATGACGAGTCTGATCGTATGTCTCACCTATCCCTAATCATCTACCAGTCGTTGCTAACGTCAGTAGTGATAGAAGGCTGTTATCATAGTTCTAATTTAATCGAACTAAACAAATAGGTAAAGAGTCCCTGGACTCGTTCCTAACATCATCAATGTTCATTAAGAAACATAATCTTGATCAATATACCATCCCTCGGGATATAGGAATAGTACATGATCACATCCAATATGTACACAAGCCTGTTTGCTGGTGGGACCACCTGCCCACGCCATAGCAAACTCTTCTTATCAGACTCTGCCTTAGAGTCAAGAAGCCTTCTTGAGAATACATGTTCCCCACATGTTCCAAGGGTAATGTTCCAGTTCAGCCCTCCCAAGTGGTTTAGCCTTGGCTCGGACCGAACTTCATCGTTGGTTTGGCCTACCAACCAATACTTTCATAACTTGCTTTCACTTCCCCCATATCCTATATTTCCCCAGTCTCATACAGCCTCCTTGCATCCTTCCATACTTCCAGCACCTTAGCATTCACTCGCACTAGCGCCAGTATGAAAGAACAAGATAGCTTAGACAAGATTTCAGAACGCATATGTATATCGCGACGGCACGCAGTGTTATCACGCGTCGAGCTATTCGGCGTTCGGAATTACCCCAGGAAGTATCACATGCCATGACCTAATATATATACACAATGTCACATCATATATATATATATATATATATATATATATATATATATATATATATATATATATATATATATATATATATATATATATATATATATCACCAAAGCAAACTTACCTTACCACAGAAATCCGGTGTTCCACACAATGAATTCACTATTAAGTTACTACACAATAGTTACATCATTCCTGGTGGCACAGAACTAAGTTCTTCCTTTACTTAGTAACTAAGCACAGTTTTGTCTGAATCTCCTACCTACCAACTTACCTGGTTTTCTAACCGTTCTTCTGGCTTCAGCAACTGACTGACATAAATCTAAGTTTCTATCAGGCACAAGTAACTATGTTTTATTCTAACACAGCAACCTAATAGATGCAACGATTGGCAATATATGGTACATATATTTTGAACCCAGATCGCCCACATCGCATTCCGGCGTTCCTAACAGCTGATTCGCGAGCACACAGTAAACAAATCCACGATTAGCCGTCAACTGCGTTATCGATCGGTTTGCTCATTAGTATGCAAGGACATCCGCATAGGTAATGAGGTTAGAACAATGGCGTGTGCTACACACGTACAAAGTTAAATGATTTAAACAAATATGTACCTGAATGGTGAAAACCAGATTTCCAGTCAGCTTCAGAACTGTTCAAGGGCTTCTCAGCTTCCTTTCCATAACAGTCAGCCGAATCATGGTTGAGGTGAGACGCCACACAAAATTGGCTCACAAGGCCTGCGTCTGCTCTCTCCGAGCAACGTAGAAGTGAATGAAAGGTTTAGCCAATTTCCCCCCTCGTGCCAATTCAATGCGCACGAGAAGCTAGTTCTTCTTGAGAAAAGACACTTTCTCGGGAAACCGTCATTCCCCGCCTAGAATTTCTAGATCTCTCTGCACGAGAATTTAGTGCGATACCCAGCCTCACGGGTCACTCAAATTCCGGTGTTTCGAGAAGATTCTAGATAGTAATTCCTCCATCGGCTTCCCTCCGTCTATTTTTAGCTGGGAAAGTCCCCCGATGATGCGCCAAAATAGTGCGGGATCTTTACGACCCAAGACAGATAAACGCGTTTCGTCACACCCCATCAAAGTGGTTTGAACCAGTTGCATCTCGCTAGCCATTCCGCTGTCTTCCCTGGGACGCTTTATCGTTCTAGATAATTTGTTGACATCTCCTATATTTAGATCCGATGTAACTGTGCCGTAAGGTGCAGGTTGGTTCAGTAATTCCCTATCTTTGATGATAACTTGAGATGGGTGATCTGATATGTCACACTGCCATTACTTTCTGAACGACCCGCACGCATACCATTGCAACGCAACACGGTCTGATTCCAAATCGCCCACAGCCGTGTTTCCAATGTGGTATGCCTGATTACGAATTGCAATCGAATCCTTCGCCACAGAGCCGGTGGTTGTGAGCTAGAGGTAAAATGGCTTCATCCTTTCTACCACTTACGGTGTGTGAATAATGAAAACACACAATGGGTTGCACAATTCATCCTTTCTACCACTTACGATGTATGAATAATGAAAACAAACAAATGGTTGCACAATTCAATCATTCTATTGCATAGCTGAAATATAACTCATTGTCACACCCCTTGAACGATTTATAGTTTTGTTTTATGCTGTTTGGCGTCTGCAGTATGCCCCCGACGAGATTCAGAGAAAAATATCAGGCAATAAATGGTACAACCTATTGTTTGTATCTTCATTATTAATATCCTCAATGGGACGCCATTGTTTTTAGTTATACTTCTTCTTACAGTCCACGCCTTCTGAGGTTGGTGACAATGTCTGACAAACTGCATTGTAACGTGTATTGCCAATCATTTCTGATACTAATGTTCCTGCATGTCGTGATGTCAAACTGCTCAGCATTATCTTTCTTGGTCTCTCCTGCCTCTCCTCTCCTCCAACTTTTCCTTTGTCACGACATACTCCAGCTTGCCTCTTTACATGACACGCCCTAAGAATGTGGACTGTCCTCTGATGAGCGTCACCAGTTCTCATTGTGAGTTAACCCTTCAAGATGTCTTCTTACTTGTTACTCTGCGTCCACGCTCTTCTAATTATTCCTCGATAAAACCACATATCTGCAGCTTCCGCATTATTCCCTATTTGTCTGCTTCTTCTTCATTCGTCCGCTTGAAATTTGTCTATATCTGCAATGTTGTCTTTTGTATAAGCTTCACTGTCTTTTTTAGTTTACTCAGTGGTCCATAGAGTTTATCTTCCACTGTTGTTTCTCTATGCCAGAAGGTTTGCCTAGTATTTTATGCAGTCTTGGAGTATGTAATCTGCTGTCTGCAGTGCCAGTCCACAAGTGCACATGTCTGATTCACCAATCTTGAATTGTGTATAATCATGTTTGCGTAATCTATTCTGTCCTATTCTGAGACGCAGAATAATGATTTGGTTTGGTCTGTCTATAAAGTAGTAATTGTCTTGTGCTGGTATTGGTGCATTTATCTGCTTAGATTTAACCAAGATTGAACTAACGACGTGCATTAACAACATCATCGTACTGACCTGTCCATTGCTGGAGCTATACCGACACATGGACTATTTCCCTCTACTACAGGTTGTGACAACGCTGTGCCTCACAGAGCCGGACAACGCTGTGCAGACCTGCACAATCATGTTGGAGTTTATGAGCAATAGTCGTAATGATCAGACAGACCGCTTTTTCTCTAATTTGAGCAGTTTCGCTAGTGCAGGTGAGTTTGGACAGGCAAGAATGTTGACCTTGCATGAAATCAGAACTCGTTCACGCATTTTCTTGCTCTGACATGACCATATTTTATTAACAGGAATCGTCTTCGGTTAACAACTGAAAGATTGTTAGATGATTGTACCACGTCTTAGTGTGGTTGGTGCTTGTAAAACATGTATCACATACTAGTAATGTTAGTACTTATAAAACATGTATCACATACTAGTAATGTTAGTACTTGTAAAACATGCACCACATCTTAGTAATCTTGTGCCATGCCGTTAAGCGTGGGTCGACATTTTTTGCCATCTTACTCGATCACCAGAGTCGTGGATCAGCTCCGTGTTTCTGTCTCGACCATGTCACGTGTCCAAACCATCCAGGTATTTACTTTTCGGTCTTACCCTTGGTCTCTTCCCTTCGATCTTGCCAGTTGTCACCAAGTACTCCAAGTCATTTCTTCTCATAACATGCCCAGAATATTCTGACTGTCTACCTCTAATGTCTCTAATCAGTTTACGATCTTCATTTGTTTCTTGAAATACTTGTTCATTGGTTTTTCTGTCTGTCCATTGTATTCTTTGCATTTTCCTCGGAAACCACATGTCCACAGCCGTCATGTGTTTTTCAGCTTGTCTGCTCATTGTCCACGTTTCACATCCATACAAAAGTACAAGTTCTATGTAGCACTTCATCACTCTTTTTTTCGTTTCAATTGATATCGTTTTATTTGTTCGTATGTTTTTCATCTTGCAAACATCTACCTTCGCAATGATAATTCTCGTTCTAATCTCTTCAAGGCATCTCCCATCACATGTTATGATTGTTCCAAGATAATCGTACAGATTCACTAGTATAAGAATATGCCAATTAGTAGTTTACACTGTGCAAAACGATTAGGTTTTCTGGAGTGACCGGGGATAAATCCTTATCTGTTTGTTATCCCGCCCCTTGATCGACCTTTCGAAAACGGACCTCACTTGACCTTCAAATCTCTCTCGTTCTGGTACATCCCAACGAACCGGCCGGTGGGGTATGCGGTGATCGGCGCGGACCGGACCGACGAGGTGTGCGGATATTGAACCCCATCCATGCAGAGATCGAAGTCAAATTGACAGATCGCTGGGAAATGACATAGGCCATCACTCGGGTGAGCCCTGTAGTCCGAAATTGGACTTTTAGATAATTCAACACCATTTCAGAATGATAGTCCCTGACTAGTCAACTACCACAGTAGTTGACTCTCACAGTATTATCATTCCGCCAGTGATATATGTCCTTATAGGGTATCCATATTTCAACTTTAGGAGATAGGCGAAATTATGTTTATTAAATACTAGAGAGGCATACATTGTGAGTCACATCACAAAGATTTTGTTACGAATTATCATGCAAAGAGTGAGGAAGAAAATACAACCTGAAATAGGGGAAGAACAATGTGGTTTTGTAGAAGGAAAGGGTACAGTAAATGCTGTGTATATGCTGCGAACAGTTATTGAACGTGCTTTAGAAGTAAACAAGGATATACATCTTTGCTTTATTGACTACACAAAGGCTTTTGATAGAGTTAGACATGTCAACATTGTGGATATGCTTGCAGATCTACAAATTGATGGGAAAGACATTACACTTATAAAAAACATATATTGGAAACAACAAGCTGCCATAAGAATTGATAATGAAGTAGGACAATACCAACCTATTAAGAGAGGTGTTAGGCAGGGATGTGTAATGTCTCCAGATCTTTTTTCCCTATACAGTGAAAATATTTTCAGAAATGTAGAAGACCTAAATGGAATCAGCATTGGAGGACGAAACATAAATAACATTAGATATGCAGATGATACAGTATTGATTGCAGACAATGCACAGGATCTACAACAATTAGTAGACTCTGTGGTTGTACACAGTGAGCAGCTGGGGTTGGAATTAAATTGTAGGAAGACACAGGTTATGGTCGTCACTAGGAAGAACGAAGTACCGCAATGTAATATACAAGTAAATGGGAATATTCTTCAACAAGTGAATCGGTTCAATTATCTCGGAACAGTCATAACATCTGATGGCAGATGCCTTGAAGAGATTAGGACAAGAATCGCCATTGCGAAAGTAGCCTTTAGCAAGATGAAAAACATTCTTACCAATAAAATGATGTCAATTGAAACGAGAAAAAGAGTGTTGAGGGGATACATAGAGCCTGTTCTTTTGTATGGATGTGAAACTTGGACAATGTGCAGTCAAGCTGAAAAACATCTTATGGCTGCAGAAATGTGGTTTCTGAGGAAAATGCAAAGAATACCATGGACAGATAGAAAAACCAATGACCAAGTACTACAAGAGACAAATGAAAATCGTAGATTGATTAGAGAAATTAGACGTAGACAGTCAAAATTTTTTGGACATGTTATGAGAAGAAATGGACTGGAGAACTTAGTGACAGCTGGCAAGATCGAAGGGAACAGACCAAGAGGAAGACCGAGAGGAAAATACCTGGATGGCTTGGCCACATGGCATGGACGAGACAGGAACACTGAGCTGATCCACGACTCTGGTGATCGAGTGAAATGGCGAATCATGACCGCCCACGCTTTCCGGCATGGCACATGATTGATTGATTGATACATTAACATAAATAAATTTAATTTAATAGCATATACAGGTGGTATATTTCTAGTATGATTAACCTACATTATTAATCTGAAAATAAAAATATTCATTTGAAATAATATAATTAATAACTTTTTACAATAACCTTTGGAAAATAAGAAAATAATAACAACGCAAGTTATGTCCCCTTCAAACAATTAAAAACGAACTAATAGCCTCCCTGAATGTCTTCGGTAGATACGTGCGCCCAACTGAATCCGCACTAACTAAACTGCGCCAGACCTGAGTAGGTAACACGACCTCACCGACTGTGTTCAAATAAATGTGAACAGGAGATTCCCGCTCGCCCGCCAACTGCGTAGAATCACAACAGCGAGACCAACGCAGTGTCAGAAATAACAAAATAATTAAACTGACCTTGGCGCTCTCCTGGTAATCAGTACAACATGATACAAACAGAAAGAGAGGCTGGTGGAATATCATTATGTGAACTGGTCATAGGAAAATGAAATTCCTCATTCATTGCTCTCTCTCTCTCTCTCTCTCTCTCTCTCTCTCTCTCTCTCTCTCTCTCTCTCTCTCTCTCTTCTCTCTCTCACTCTCTCTCTCTCTCTCTCTCTCATTCTCTCTTTTTCTCTCCCTTTCTCTCTCACTTAGTCTCTTTCACTCTCTCTTTCTCTCTTTCTATCTCTTTCTCTCTCTCTTTCTCTCTTATCTCTCTCGCTCACTTTCTCTTTCTCTCTCTCTCTCTCTCTCTCTCTCTCTCTCTCTCTCTCTCTCTCTCTCTCTCTCTCTCTCTCTCTCTCTCTCTCTCTCTCTCTCTCTCTTTTCTTTCATTTGAAATAATATAATTAATTAATGTTTACAATAATCTTTGAAAATAAGAAAATAATAACACAGGGAGTCGTGTCCCTTGCAAACAATAAAAAAAAAACAACTAACTAATGGATGGGCTGTGAGTGGGTGGGAGGTATTTTTGAGGATTTTTGATGATTGGGGATGTGTGTGTGTGGGAGATGTGTGTATGGGAGATGTGTGTATGGGTGGGGAAATGTGGGTTTGGTGTGTGGTTAAGGGATGGGTGAGTGGAGGGTGTGTGGTTGGGTGAGTGTTTATAGGTTGAGGGGTGTATTTGTGGGTTCGGGATGTGTGGGTGGGTTGTGAGAGATTGTGTGTGTGGGGATTGTGCAAGTGATGTGGTTGGGGGATGTGTGTTTGGCTGGATGATGCGTGGTTATGGGTGGATGGTGGAATATATGTGGGTGGGTGAGTTTGTGGGTGGAGGATGTTGTGTGGGGCGGGAGATGTGTTTAGGTGGGGGATGTGTTGGTGGGTGGGTGCATGTATGTGTGCCTGGGGTGAGTGTGTGGGAAAGGTGGGGTGTGTGGGAGATGTATGTGTGGGTGGGGAGTGTGTATGGGTGTGGGATGTGGGGGAAGGATGGATGGGTGGGAGCATGTATGTGTGTCTGGTGGTGTGGTGTAGTTTGGTGGGGGAGGTGTGGGTGGATGGGGGATGTGTGTGTGGGTGGATAGATGGTTAGGTGGGTGGGTGGGGGATGGGTCTCATAACATGCTAATATGCGTTGTTTTTGCTTACAACATCCTTTTGACAATTTTTTTTTTCCAAATGTGAATGTATTATGCACTATTGGTGAACGAAAGATGAGTGATTGGAAGGGCCGAATGTAAGACGGGTCTGCGTGCCCAATTTGTTACCCTTTAAAAATCATGTCCATTCGTTCGTTCTCTTTCACTCTTTTGTCTCTCTTTCACTCATTCTCTCTCTCTCTCTCTCTCTCTCTCTCTCTCTCTCTCTCTCTCTCTCTCTCTCTCTCTCTCTCTCTCTCTCTCTCTCTCAGATGGTGCTGCATCCGGTCACGTGTCTAATGGGATAGAATCGAAAACACGAGGCTAAAGCCAATCAAAGATGGCGCTGCTTCCGGTTACGTGTCTAATGAGATACAACCGAAACACGTGACTAAAGTCAATCAAAGATGGCGCTGCATCAGGTCATGTGTCTAATAGGATACAACCAAAACACGTGGCTAACGCCAATCAAAGATGGCGCTGCATCCGGTCACGTGTCTAATGGGATACAACCGAAACAAGTGGCTAAAGTCAATCAAAGATGGTGCTGCACCCGGTCACGTGTCTAATGAGATACAACAGAAACATGTGGTGGCGCTGCATCCGGTCACGTGTCTAATGGGATAAATCGAAACACGTGGCTAAAATGAGTCAAATATGGCACTTCTTCCGGTTGCATGTGTAATGACTAAAACCAGATCACGTGCTCACTGGCTACGAGTGGATAAAGATGGCTCGCATCCGGTCATATGTGGCCCTGCTTCCGGTCATATGTGTAAGGGTACATACGAGACACGTGGTTAAGAGGTATACTACAGAGAAAATGTCAGTTGTCGAATCAGGGGATCTAACTCATGATAATCACCATATATATGTATATATATATATATATATATATATATATATATATATATATATATATATATATATATATATATATATATATATATATACAATACCATAAGCTAGGATGCAAAATTTCTTTCTTTAGCCAACATTTTGTTATCACCTTTGATTAACAGTTTCTTACTTTTCCTCAGTTTGGACGAGAATTTTATAAGTTTTGTCGAGATATTTCTGTATTTGGCCAACGCTTTTTCCCTATTTAGTCGACAAATCTTCCTACATTTCACAAGTTTGGTTGCGATATTTATAAGTTTGGCTGAAATTTGGCCAAATTTTTTTTCACAATTGGTTAACAAATTTTCCTGCTTTTCATAAATTTGGTTGAGATATTTAAAAGTTTGGGTGAAATTTGGCCAAACTATTCACATTTGTTTAACAAGTTTTCCTACATTTTATAAGTTTGTTTGAAATATTTCTTTATTTGACCAACATTTTTCACATTTGGTTAACAACGTTGTCCTACTTTTCATAAGTTTGGTTGCAATATTTATAAGTTCGATTGAAAGTCGGCTCACATTTTCACATTTGGTTGACAAAATGTCCTACTTTTCATAAGTTTTGACGATGTATTTCGTTACTTGGACAATATTTTTCCCATTTGGCTAACAAATTGTCTTACTTGGCGAAGTTGTTCCCATTTGGTTGACAATTGTTCCTAATTTTCATAAGTTTTGACGAGATGATATGTTGCCCTGGCCATGCGGGTGTACGAGGGAATGAACAGGCTGATAGGCTAGCAGGGAGGGCATCTCTTGGTGGAATTTTGCCTATGGACAAGGGGTGTCGTGCGCTTGTGGGACCAGGTGGAGAAGGCGGAAGGAACAGATTGAGAACCCATATGTGGAAAGAATGAGATTGCGGGGGGTCGGCAGGGGTTCTGGAAGAATCTCAAAACTGAGAGGGAAGACCAGGAGATCTTTTAATCAGATAGCAGTGGGAACGATTAGTAGTGTGACTCTTTTCTGGCTGTTGAACGAGGCGACGGAGCACGTATGGGAATGTCCTGAGTGCAGTGATGTCGGTTCTTAACTCAATTCAACTCAACATTTGATGAAATATTTCGTTACTTGGTCAATCTTTTTTCTTCTTTTTATAAATTTGGTTGAGATATTTCTGTGTTTGGCCAACCTTTTTCCCATTTGGCTGACAAATTTTCCTACATTTTTATAAGTTTAGTTGAAATATTTCTCTCTTTGGTCGATATGTGTTCATCTTTGGTTAACAAAGTTTCTTAATTTTCATAAGTTTGGTTGTGTTATTTATAAGTTTGGTTGAAATGTGGCCAACATTTTCACATTTGGTTACCAAAAGTTCCTATTATTTATAAGTTTAGTTGAAATATTTATAAGTTTGGTTGAAATTTGTGTCACATTTGGTTAACAAAGTTTCCTACTTTTTTAAGTTTGGTTGAAATTTGACCAAGATTTTTCCCAATTGGTTAACAAATGTTCCTACTTTTTATAAGTTTGGTTGAAATTTGGCCAATATTTTTCCTATTTGGCTAACAAATTTTCGTACTTTATATAAATTTGGATAAAATATTTATAAGTTTGGTTGAACTTAGCACAAATTTTCACATTTCGTTAACAAATTTTCCTCCTATTTTATAAGTTTGGTTGAAATGTGGCCAACATTTACGCTTTGTTTAACCAAGTTTCCTACTTTGTGTAAGTTTGGTAGATATATTTTTGTTTTTGTCCGACCTTTTTCCCGTTTGGCTGACAAATTTTCATACTTTTTATAAGTTTAGTCGAAATATTTCTCCCTTTGGCCGATATTTTTTTCACATTTGGTTAACAAAGTTTCCTTCTTTTCATAAGTTTGAACAATGTGTTTCGTTACTTGGTCAATATTTTTCCCTTTTGGCTAGCAAATTTTCCTACTTGACGAAGATTTTTCCCATTTGGTTACCAAATTCTCTTACTTTTTTATAAGTTTGGGTGAAATTTGGCCAACATTTTCACTTTGGTTAACAAAGATTCCTACTTTTTATAAGTTTAGTTGAAATATTTATCTCTTTGGTCACCGTTTTTTTTTTTTCACATTTGGTTAACAAAGTTTCCTACTTTTCATAAGTTTGGCCGTTGTATTTCGTTACTTGCTCAATATTTTTCCAATTTGTCTAACAGATTTTCTTACTGGACTAATATTTTTCTTATTTGGCTAACAAATTTTCCTAGTTTTAGTAAGTGTGGCCGAGATATATCGTTACGTGTATCATATTTTTCCCATTTGGTTAACAAATTGTCCTATTTGACCTAGATTTTTTTTTCATTTGGTTACCACATTTTCCTTCTTTTCATAAGTGTGGCCCTCCCCCGATGTGTCTCCACCTTGTCGTGGTGGGGGAGCTTGCGTGTCCCATCGACCCCATGTGCTTGCCGATGGGTGAAAAACTACATATCGGACAGCATATGGGATAGGGACCAGACTAAGAGAGACACAACCTGCTGCTCTGCAGGTGAGACTGAGGATAGCAGTCAAAAAATTTAAATCAGGCGCACGAAGGCAGAAGTTCTTGGTCCGGACAAAACACTAAAGGTTCCCTGTCGAGGGCTGTGGCTGAACGCCTCTAAGCCACAAACCCTCGGACCTGAGAGCCGGGCCGATAGCCACCTTTCGAAAAAAGGCGTGATACTGAGCGAGCTACATGCTCTGGTCTGATAGAAGTTCGAAGACTCTCAGCTGGGGGATATGAGAGATTCCCGTATGAGAGGGTCAGGCCGTTCCTTGTTCACCGCTGCACGAAGGTAAGGTGTTGAACCGGCAGCACAAGTAGCCTACCTCGTGAGCGAGTACAAAAAGTCAAAAAAGTGCCCCAGTCGAAGAAAATGGCTACGAAAACTGTATCTAACTCATAGAGTGTAGACAAAAGTGGAAGAACGTCTCAATGACGCAAAATGGAACGCACGGCGAGCGAACCTATTGCGTGGTCCGAAGTCAAAAGCAAAAGCTTACCGAGTGGGTGTCGCTTGCAGTCTGACCGCCCCTGGTGTGTGCTTGAACGATCAGTGGCAAACGGGTTGCCCAACAAGTGGAAGTGAGGAACTAAAGCAGCCATGAGCAGGACATGGCAACTCCTCGGGTGAGCCCAGTCACAGAGCAATATGTGCCGGCTCTGCAATTATGGAAGCCTCCTTGGATAGCGAGGGAATGCTCATGGTCTGCCCCTGCCTTCCCTTGAGGGCCGACCACGATGTCGTTCATCGTTCAGTCTTGACCAGCTAGCGACATCACAACAGTCCAACGTGCCTCGAAACCAGAGGAAGGCTAACCTCATTAAAAAATGCCCGCTGAAGTCGGAAGTGTCGTCCTACGGGTGGCAAACTAAAAATTGACACTACGCAATTACGTCCGAGTGAAATGTCTCGTCCGAATGTCTCTCGTGCTAGGAACAGCTCTGACTACCTAGTTTCCGAATGCCGCTCTTGTTCGGAACAGCTCTGACTAGGTAGTTTTCCGAATGTCTGCTGTGCCTGGAAAAGCTCTGATGGGCGCAACGACAAGCACATGTCCGAAAACTCGCTGAGTGGATGCCGTCTGCAAACCTGTCTGGTTTGTGCGGGAATGACCCGGGGAAACGAAATGACCAATATATTGAAGTGAGGATTTAAAGCAGCCATGAGCAGGACGTGACGATCTCCCTCGGTGAGCCCAGATCCAGGGCGTTATGTGTCGGCCCTGCAACTATGGAAGCAACCTTGGATGGCGGAAAATGCTATGGACTGTCCCTGCCTTCCTTTGAGGGATGACCGTTGTCTTCGACCGTTAAACCTTGGCCAGCATGGTTGCAGATGGCACCACAAAAGTGAGAGTCTCCCAGGAATGCTACCTAGTCAAAAAAGCACGCTAAAGTCGATGTGTTGGCCTACGGGTTTCGGCCCAAGGGCGCATAACAGACACACCGCAATCACATCTGAAAAAACACTCCGGATGAACGAAAAGAAGAAGATAAGTGTGGCCAAGATATTTCTTTACTTGGTCAATCTTCTTTTCACTTTTGGGTAACATGTTTTCCTACTTAGTCGATATTTTTCCCATTTGGTTAACGCATGTTTACTTGTTATAAATTTGGATGAGATATTTCGTTACTTGGTCAATATTTTTCCGCTTTGGGTAACACATTTTCCTACTTTTTATAAGTTTGGACGAGATATTTTTCCTATTTGAATAAAAAAAAATTCCTAATTGGTTGATATTTTCCACAATAAGTTAACAGATGTTCCTATTTTTTATAAGTTTGGTTGAGCTATTTCTGTATTTGGCCGACATTATTCCCATTTGTCTAACAGGTTTTCCTACTTTTTTATAAGTTTGAGTGAGATATTTCTCTCTTTGGTCGATACGTTATCACACTTGCTTAACAAAGTTTCCTACTTTTCATAAGTTTGAAGGGTGTATTTCGTTACTTGATCAATATTTTCCCTCTTTGACTAATACAATTTCCTAGTTGGTCAATATCTTTACCATTTGGTTAACAATTTTCCTACTTTTTATAAGTTTGGTTGAGCTATGTCTGTATTTGACCGACATTTGTCCAGTTTGGCTAGCAGCTTTTCCTTTATTTAAAATAAGTTTGGCTGAGGTATTTCTCTCTTTGGCTGATATTTTTCACACTTGCTTAACAACGTTTCCTACTTTTCATAAGTTTGGTGGAGATATTTCGTTACTTGGTCTATCTTTTTCCCATTTGGCTAAAACAATTTCCTATTTTTCATAAGTATGGACACGATATTTCATTACGAGGTCAATATTTTTCCTACTTGACTAACAAATGTTTCTACTTGGTTGATATTTTTCCCAATAGATTAACAAATGTTCCTACTTTTTATAAGTTCGGACGAGCTATTTTTGTATTTGACCAATATTTTAAATACTTGGTCTAACATATTTTCTTATTTGACTGTTGAAGTGGTACATAGAGGCTGTACTTTTGTCTGGCTGTGAAGTGTGGTACTGAGCAGGCACACTGAAAAACATATATTGGTCTTGGAAATGGGTTTCTGGAGAAAGATGTAAAGACCCGTGTGGACACATAGAGAGGTAATGAAAATGTTAATTTGCTACAAGATAACGTCGCTGGTTATGACAGCGGACACGTGATATGTCATGTTACATACATTGCCTAAGGTTGAGTCAGGGACAGTTTGTTGTGTTAGTGTGTAATATTATAATCTGTTATCATGCACTAGCCACTCGTCGCTATATTACCCGATATCTGTTACGTACAGTTACGTCTTCCCTGACTAGCATCGGTGATCACATCTCTGCACCCTAAGTATGAGAAAGGCTTAGTCGGATACTGTGATGACTTGTTTACACACGCGTATGGTGCTTTCGAGACCGGTTTATGTTGTATTGATGCCAAGGTGTTCTTTGATGTTGCTCGGTGAAACTAGGACTACAAGGATATAGAAAAGAGAGAGAAAGAGAAGGGCGACTATTTTACCCTTCAGATGCAATGTTGACGATTTAGTGGAATCACTCAGATGTATGGTGATCATCATGAGTTATGACTCCTGGCTCGACAACAGACAGTTTTTCTGTAGTATCCCTCTTAACCACGTGTCTGGATGTACCCTCACACATATGACCGAAAGAAGAGCCCCATGTGACCGGACGTGTCGCTATATTTTACCACTCGTAGCCATTGAGCCACGTGATCTGGTTGTAGTTATTACACATGCAACCGGAAGCAGTGCCATATTTGACTCGTTTTAGCCACGTGTTTCGTTTGTATCCCATTAGACACGTGACCTGATGCAGCGCCATCTTTGATTGGCTTTAGCCACGTGTTTCGGTTGTATCTCATTAGACACGTGACCGTATGCAGCGCCATCTTTGAGAGAGAAAGCGAAAAAAGGTGAAAGAGAGAGCGAGAGAGAAAGAATGGGAGAAAGAGAGAGCGAGAGATAAAAAGAGAGGGAGAGAATGAGAGAGAGCGAGAGAGCGATAGAAAAAGAGAGAAAGAGAGCGAGAGAGAGAAAGAGAGAAAAAGAAAGAGAGAGAAAGGGAAAGAGAGAGCATGGGAGAGAGAAAGAGAGAGAGAATGAGAGAAAGAAAGAGAGAGACAGATAGAAAGAGAAGTAAAGAGAGTGAGAGAGATCGAGAGAAAGAGAGAGAAGAGATAAGTAGAGAGAGAGAGAGAGAGAGAGAAAGAGAGAGAGAGAGAGAGAGAGCTATGTGAAATGTGGAATTGCGGTTTCCTGTGACCAGTTCATATAATGATATTCCACCAGCTTCTCTTTCTGTTTGTATCGTATGGTACTGATTACCAGGAGAGCGCCACGGTCAGTTTAATTATCTTGTCATTTCTGACACCGCGTTGGTCCCGCTGTTGTGATTCTACTTAGTTGGCGGGCGGGCGGGAATTTCTTTTTCGCATTTATTTGAACACAGGTGGTTAGGTCGTGTACGCGCTCAGTTTAGTTAGCGTGGGCGTGCTGTTCGTTACCTGATTCGGTTGGGCATGCGTATCTACCGAAGACATTCAGGGGAGATTATTAGCTAGTTTTTTTGTTTGCAAGTGACATAACTCGCGTTGTTATTATTTTCTTATTTTTCAAAGATTATTTTAAAAGTATTAATACTATTATTTCAAATGAATATTTTTATTTTCAGATTAATAATTATACTAGAAATATATCACTTGTTTATGTTATTAGATTTAATTTATTTATATTAATGTATGCGTCGCTAGTATTTAATAAGCATAATTTCGCCTATCTCCTAAAGTTGAAACATGGATACCCTATAAGGACATATATAACTGGCGGAATGATAATAAGCATAATTTCGCCTATCTCCTAAAGTTGAAATATGGACACCCTATAAGGACATATATAACTGGCGGAATGATAATCCATTGAGGGTCAACTGCTGACTGTAGTTGACTAGTCAGGGACTATCATTCTGAATCGGTGATTAATTATCTAAAGGTCCAATTTTAGACAACTCGGCTCATCCGAGTGATGGTCTAAGGCATTTTCCAGTGATCTGTCAATTTGACTTCGATCTCTGCATGGATAGGGTTCGATATCCGCACACCTCGTCGGTCCGGTCCACGCCGATCACCGCACACCCCGCCGGTCGGTTCGCGCCGGTTCGCCGGGAAGTACCAGAACGAGGGATATTTGAAGGTTTTGAAGGTCAGTTGAGGTCCGTTTTCGCAAGGTCGATCAAGGGGGTGGGGTGGGAGTGGGGGATAACAAACATATAAGGATTTATCCCCGCTCATTCCATCGATCATTCCAGAAAACCTAATGGTTTTTCACATTGTAAACTACTCCCATTTACTCGTATATCACAGTGTGGAATTTCTTCCTTCCCAGTGACGACCATAATCTGTGTCCTCTTACTATTGAATTCTAACCCTAGTTGTTCACTGTGTGCAACAACCGCATCTACTAAATGTTGCAGATCCTGTTCATTGTCTGCAATCAAGACTGTATCATCTGCATATCTAATGCTTTACTGCCGAAGTGGAGGATGATGATGATGAGTATAGTTGAAACTGCTAGATGCACTTGTTTCCCAAGACTGTATCGAGGGTCCAGATCCCAGAAGTGGCGGAATTTTTTGTGATGTACTTCAGTGGGGCTCTGCTATCGACCCAGCCTCAACAAATAGGTACAAAATAAAGATTGCGTTGACTTGTTGGGAAGAAGGGGCTGCGGTAATGGTACCTGATCATTCCACCCACTATGTGAAAGTGTGACACCCTAGCAACAGCACGGGCCAAATGACTAACATTAGAAGTATGATTTAATAATGGACCATTAGCATGCTTCCAGTCATCTGGGGTAGGAGTTCATGCCTGTCCACACATCGTGGTCTTTGGTGTTTTCGATCAACTCTGCTGATTATATTACCCCATTCCACCGTTTAAGTCCACGCAGCATCATTTGTCGTGGTCTGCCTCTGCCTTTTTTCCACTGATATTTCCAGTTGCCACGGTGTTCTCCGATTTCTCTCTTCTCGTCACATGACCAAAGAATTCTGTTTGTAATAATGAATAGATTGTGATATTCTTGATCAAACACCATCTTATATTATAGAAACTATACTTGAAAACTTACATTATAAATTATTGCTTTGCAATTTATATCTCATAGAGACGTTCAAGAACCATGAATGGAAAATTTTAAGTACAGACCTATTTTATGACACCAGCAACGCCACCAACAAATCTACCTCAATTGAGCTCGAAATGAAGCTAGAGCGCAAGAAAGAAGTTCCGGTCAGCCAAGTTATCACAGAGCTGGAGACAGAAGATCACCTTGACGAAATAACGTCCAAAAGTTGTCCTCACATGGATGAACTCAGCAGCCGAAATGGGAATGCCGCGAACGGCGTTCAGTTCAGTGTTCTATTGATGGAACTAGTAGTTATGTTTGCATCCTGTATACCCGGTGCAATTTTGATGTACAGATAACGGTGAGCACTTAAAAAATTGCAGCTTTCCTGTCAGAACCGTGCCTTCATTATCCAGACAACATTGAAGTTATGTTTGTTGTAATGTGAAATAAAGCTGAGTTTAGTCATTTTATGTTTTTATGTCAAAGCGCCAGTGCCTTATGTATGGAATCAATGTACAGCCCTTTGTCACGCACATTTATTTTACCTGTATATAAATTGTAACTAACGGTTTATATAGTTTCTAGCTGTAGAAGTAGTTAATTTTCAGTTTATATAGATTGTAACTGTGGGAGTACATAGTTTTCAGTTTATATAGATAATATATTGTAAGAGTAGCTAGTTTTAGGATTATATAAATTGTAACTGCAGTGTTTAGTTTTCAATTTATATAGATTGTAACTGTAGTGGTTTGTTTTAGATGTGTATAGATTGTAACTGTAGTGGCTTGTTTTAGATGTGTATAGATTGTAACTGTAGGACTACTCAGTTTTAGGTTTATAAATATTGTAACTGTAGGAGTAGTTACTTCCCAGTTTATATGATTGTAAGTGTAGGAAAAGTAAGTTTTCAATTTATATAGATAATATATTGTAAGAGTAGCTATTTTTAGGATTATGCAGATTGTAACAGAAGTAGTTATTTTTTTAGTTTATATAGATTGTAACTGCAGTAGTTAATTTTCAGTTTATATTGATTGTAACTGCAATAGTTAGTTTTCAATTTATATAAATTGTAACAGTAGTATTTAGTTTTCGGTTTATATAGATAATATATTGTAGGAGTAGCTGGTTTTACGATTATATAAATTGTAACTGCAGTAGTTAGTTTTCAGTTTATTAGCATTGCAACTGTAGGAGTAGAAAGTTTTCAATTTATATAGATTTTTATTGTAAGAGTAGCTAGTAACTGCAGTAGTTAGTTTTCTGTTTATATAGATATGTTGTAAGAGCAGCTAGTTTTAGGTTTATATAGATATTACTGCAGTAGTTAGTTCTCAGTTTATATAGATTGTAACTGTAGGAGTAGCTAGTTTTCAGTTTATATAAATTCTAATTGTAAGAGTAGCTAGTATTAGGTTTATATAGATTGTAACTGTAGTAATTAGTTTTCAGTTTATATAGATTGCAACTGTAGAAGTAGTTAGTTTCAGTTTATATAGATTATAATTGTAAGAGTAGCTAGTTTCAGGTTTATATAGAGTGGAACTGTAGTAGTTAATTTTCAGGTTATATAGACGAAAGTGGGGATTAAAGCAGCACTAGATTTTATTAGAAAGCAGCAAGTCAAATGGTTTGGCCATGCAAGTAGGTTACCAATCAACAGCATACCACAACAAGCAATGATGTGCAGACCAGATGGAAACAGAGGAAGAGGCCGACCACGTAAACGTTGGACGGGGGGAATAGCAGAGTCCATGGGAATATCGATACATGAAGCCCATAATCGGGCACTCTCACGCTGTTTATATTTCACCTCGACACCGCAAGGTACAAGAGGAACATGATGAGATGAGATGATAGACGATACCTGTTGCAGCATTTATTTTTCAGTGTATTTTAATTGTAATTGTAGAGTAGACAATTTTAGGTTAATATAGATTGTAACTAAAGAGTAATTAGATTTCCAGTTTGTACAGATTGAAAAGATAGAAGTAGTTAGTATCCAGTTTATGTAGATCATAACTGTAGGAGTAGAGTGTAATTTTAGGAATAGCTAGTTTCACGTTTATATAGCTTCAAATTTACTCTTGTATAGATAATAACTGAAGAAGTAGTTTATTTTCCAGTTTATATAGAATGTAACTGTAGGAGTAGTTACTTTTCAATTATATAGATTGTAAGAATTTAATATAGATATCTGTACGATATAGATTTAAATTATATAGAAGTTAATGTGTAGTTAGTTCCCAGAGACGACTGAATTAAACAGTTAAGTATTCAAAGTTGGCAGGGGCGTGTTTTTCTGCATTTTGTTTTGGGTATATAACAAGTTAATGCTATGCTCTTTGATATAACAATTTTATTTATAAATTTATAATGGACATATTACATAGATATTAAGTCCTAACACAGGAGTTTTAGTTTTCATATTTTTTTATAATTCTATCTGTCTGTCGGTCGATCGGTCTGACTGTCTGTCTCACTCTCTCTCTCTCTCTCTCTCTCTCTCTCTCTCTCTCTCTCTCTGCCTTCCTGTTTTCTTTCTGTCTCTCTCACTGTCTCCCCCACCCACCCTTTTTTTTCTGTCTGCTTGTCTGAGTTTTCATATACTATTACAGATAGGGTTCAGAAGCAGTAACATCCATGCTTGTATTTTACAATAAACTACACTAAGTTGTAACACCCATGCGTATATTTTACAATAAACTACACTAAGCAGTAACATCCAAGCTTGTATTTTACAATAAACTACACTAAGCAGTAACATCCAAGCTTGTATTTTACAATAAACTACACTAAGCAGTAACATCCAAGCTTGTATTTTACAATAAACTACACTAAGCAGTAAGTAACATCCAAGCTTGTATTTTACAATAAACTACATTAAGCAGTAACATCCAAGCTTGTATTTTACAATAAACTACACTAAGCAGTAACATCCAAGCTTGTATTTTACAATAAACTACACTAAGCAGTAACATCCAAGCTTGTATTTTACAATAAACTACACTAAGCAGTATCATCCAAGCTTGTATTTTACAATAAACTACACTAAGCAGTAAGTAACATCCAAGCTTGTATTTTACAATAAACTACATTAAGCAGTAACATCCAAGTTTGTAGTTTACAATAAACTACACTAAGCAGTAACATCCAAGCTTGTATTTTACAATAAACTACACTAAGCAGTATCATCCAAGCTTGTATTTTACAATAAACTACACTAAGCAGTAAGTAACATCCAAGCTTGTATTTTACAATAAACTACACTAAGCAGTAACATCCAAGCTTGTATTTTACAATAAACTACATTAAGCAGTAACATCCAAGTTTGTAGTTTACAATAAACTACACTAAGCAGTAACATCCAAGCTTGTATTTTACAATAAACTACACTAAGCAGTATCATCCAAGCTTGTATTTTACAATAAACTACACTAAGCAGTATCATCCAAGCTTGTATTTTACAATAAATTACGCTGATGCATCGTCATGTTAGTGGCCACGTCTTTTAGAATGAGGAAGGTAGTGACAAACAGAAATATAACAATACGCATACAAAACAGTTGTGTGCTGTCAGCTCTGCTCACTGGGTGCACATGCAGGACTATGCTCTCTAGGTGCACATGCTGGACAATGCTCTATAGGCGCACATGCTGGACAATGCTCTCTACTTGCACATGCTGGACAATGCTCTCTACTTGCACATGCTGGACAATGCTCTCTGGGTGCACATGCTGGACAATGCTCTCTGGTTGCACATGCAGGACAATGCTCTCTGGGTGCACATGTGGACAATGCTCTCTGGGTTCACATGCTGGACAATGCTCTCTACTTGCACATGCTGGACAATGCTCTATGGGTGCACATGTGGACAATACTCTCTGGGTGCACATGCTGGACAATGCTCTCTAGGTGCACATGCTGGACAATGCTCTCTACTTGCACATGCTGGACAATGCTCTATGGGTGCACATGTGGACAATGCTCTCTGGGTGCACATGCTGGACAATGCTCTCTAGGTGCACATGCTGGACAATGCTCTCTGGGTGCACATGCTGGACAACGCTCTCTAGGTGCACATGCTGGACAATGCTCTCTACTTGCACATGCTGGACAATGCTCTCTGGGTGCACATGTGGACAACGCTCTCTGGGTGCACATGCTGGATAATGCTCACAGGGTGCACATGCTGGACAATGCTCACTGGGTGCACATGCAGGACTATGCTCTCTAGGTGCAAATGCTGGACAATGCTCTCTGGGTGCACATGTGGACAATGCTCTCTAGGTGTAAATGCTTGACAATGCTCACTAGGTCAAATGCTGGACAATGCTCACTAGGTCAAATGCTGGACAATGCTCTCTGGGTGCACATGTAGACAACGCTCTCTGGGTGCACTTGCTGGATAATGCTCACAGGGTGCACATGCTGGACAATGCTCTCTAGGTGTAAATGCTTGACAATGCTCACTAGGTCAAATGCTGGACAATTCTCACTAGGTCAAATGCTGGACAATGCTCTCTGGGTGCACATGATGGACAATGCTGTCTATGTGCAAATGCTGGACATTTCTGTCCATGCGCAAATGCTGGACAATGAGTAGTGAATTACATAGGAGTCACAAACAATAGGTTGCACGATGTATTGCCTGGCACAATTCGCTGCATCTCGTAAGGTGCATATTGCAGAGTTCTGTATCATATGAAGTAGATAGATGGATTATACTTTCGTTGAAGTACTTAAAAACAAATAGTCACTGATATTGTTCGAATGTGGAACATTTTTCATCCCTACGGTAATCACACATTTAAAATGAAATCTCTCTGTCTACATAAAAATTGGTTAGAACCGCCTAATTTATGATGAAATGTTGAAGAAACAGGAGCATGTAAAAATGTGATGTTTTCACAATTGTTTATAAATATTCTGGATAAAGATAACAACAAGGCACTTGCAACTCTGGGGGATGGACGTTGAGCAATGACTAAAACCCTTGTCTGTGAATATCTTTCTGTTCCAATCCCCTTCTATTCCAACCCCCAACAGTTCCAATCCCCTTATGATCTAATCCCCTTCTGTTAAAATACTCTTCTGTTTCAATCCCCTTCTATTCCAATCCCCTTATGTTGCAACCCCTTTCTGTTTCAATTACCTTCTGTTTCAATCCCCTTCTGTTCCAATTCCCTTCTGTTTCAATCCATTTATGTTCTAATCCCCTTCTGTTCCAATCCCCTTATGTGCTAATCCTCTTCTGTTCAAATCCTCCTCTGTTCCAGTTCCCTTTTTTCCAATCCCTTTATCTTCCTATCCCCTTCTGTTCCAGTCCCCTCATGTTCCAATCCCCTTGTGTTTTAATCCTCCTCTGTTCCTGGAATCCCTAAACTTCCCCCCTGGAGGTGGGGAGGGGGTGGGAGGGGGGATTCACACCGGTTGAGAGTCACTGCTCTAGGTCATTCCGCACGTCAGATGTTAATCCTACCAGCAGATAATGCAAATCCTACCAATAGACATCTCAAATCCTACCAATAGACATCTCAAATCCTATCAATAGACAGCTCAAATCCTACCAATAGACATCTCAAATCCTACCAATAGACATCTCAAATCCTATCAATAGACAGCTCAAATCCTACCAATAGACATCTCAAATCCTACCAATAGACAGCTCAAATCCTACTAATAGACATCTCAAATCCTACCAATAGACAGCTCAAATCCTACCAATAGACATCTCAAATCCTACCAATAGACATCTCAAATCCTACCAATAGACAGCTCAAATCCTACCAATAGACATCTCAAATCCTACCAATAGACATCTCAAATCCTACCAATAGACAGCTCAAATCCTACCAATAGACATCTCAAATCCTACCAATAGACAGCTCAAATCCTACCAATAGACATCTCAAATCCTATCAATAGACAATCCAAATCCTGCAATAACTATCCTAAATCCTGCCAATAAACCGCCCAAATAGTGCCAATACACGGATCATTCAAACAAAACTAAGTTTGATATCATCTCTTCGCAATGTTGACGACTTTAGTAAATGTCGACACACGTCTGCTCCAAAGTGTTGTACAATGACCATGCAATGCTCGATGCGAATAATTCACAAATAAAATTGTCTTTTTGAAAGCTGCGATCTTTCTTTCGAATGATAGATGTTTATGTGTGCTTAAACATTGTTGTTGTTGTTGTTGTTGTTGTTGTTGCTGTTGTTGTTGTTGTTGTTGTTGTTGTTGTTGTTGTTGTTGTTGTTGTTGTTGTTGTTGTTGTTGTTGTTGTTGTTGTTAATGGTCTTATTTTTATTGTTATTGATTATATGTTTGTCAAATTGTGTAAAAGTGGCCTGTATTGTCATGTCAGTGCGAGAGCTGGATTCGGATGATTAGATCACTAAGAGAGAGTGACCACAATGTAACATCCAAGTAAATAGTAACCTCTTAGACAGTACAGCATCCTTGAAACAGTTATAACCTCTGAAGGAAGATGCCTTGCGGAAATACGAACAGGAAACGTCTGGGGAGAAAAAAAACAATTAGCCCTTTACAAGATGGAATTCAATCATTCATTCAGTAGCATGTCCTTTGCAGAACCTCGCTCCCATAACAACCTTCCGGAAAACTTCTCGGTCATAAGCAAGGTGTCCCGCGTCCAGTACACCCATCTGGAGATCATCTGCCACGTCCTGCGCCCATCTTCTCTTTGGCCTTTCTCTTCCTCTCTTCCCAGGCATATATCCTTCCATTATTGTTCTCTCCAAACTTTCATGACGTGTCAAGTGACCAAGATATAAGATGGAAAGCACCATGAAATACCAAGCGTCTTATCCTGGGCAGAACTTTGACATCATCATCATCCTTAACGTCTTTGACAGCTTCAGTTTGGGAGCCTAGGTAACTTTGTGGCTAGACGTCCGCCTGATAGTCCAAAAATCATTGGTCCGAGTCCACATAGGAGCGGATGTTTAACATGGACCTGGGCTCTCAAGTTGACTACGTTTAGAATGGGTACCAAGAATAGATCTTGGGAAGTAAAGTCGGCTTTCGAGATACTGACCTCATCACCCACAGATTGTCGATAGGTCTATCCAATGATATGGGTATGCCACCATATGTCTTAATGTGACTTAATACGTATACAAGGATCATTGGCTTGTGTTTGCTATAGTACTCTAACTGTTTGTATAGAAGGCGGTCTCATATAGTACTCTAGCTATCTGTATAGAAGATGGTCTGCTATAGTACTCTAGCTATCTGTATAGAAGGTGGCCTCATATAGTACTCTAGCTATCTGTATAGAAGGCGGTCTCATATAGTATCTAGCTATCTGTATAGAAGGCGGTCTCATATAGTACTCCAGCTATCTGTATAGAAGGCGGTCTCATATAGTACTCAAGCTATCTGTATAGAAGGCGGTCTCATATAGTACTCCAGCTATCTGTATAGAAGGCGGTCTCATATAGTACTCTAGCTATCTGTATAGAAGGCGGTCTCATATAGTACTCTAGCTATCTGTATAGAAGGCGGTCTCATATAGTACTCAAGCTATCTGTATAGAAGGCGGTCTCATATAGTACTCTAGCTATCTGTATAGAAGGCGGTCTCATATAGTACTCTAGCTATCTGTATAGAAGGCGGTCTGCTATAGTACTCTAGATATCTGTATAGAAGGCGGTCTCATATAGTACTCTAGCTATCTGTATACAAGGCGGTCTCATATAGTACTCTAGCTATCTGTATAGAAGGCGGTCTGCTATAGTACTCTAGATATCTGTATAGAGGGCGGTCTGTTATAGTACTTTAGCTATCTGTATAGAAGGCGGTCTCATCTCATATAGTACTCTAGCTATATGTATAGAAGGCGGTCTGCTATAGTACTCTAGCTATATGTATAGAAGGCGGTCTCATATAGTACTCTAGCTATCTGTATACAAGGCGGTCTCATGTAGTACTCTAGCTATCTGTATAGAAGGCGGTCTGCTATAGTACTCTAGATATCTGTATAGAGGGCGGTCTGTTATAGTACTTTAGCTATCTGTATAGAAGGCGGTCTCATCTCATATAGTACTCTAGCTATATGTATAGAAGGCGGTCTCATATAGTACTCTAGCTATCTGTATAGAAGGCGGTCTCATATAGTACTCTAGCTATCTGTATAGAAGGCGGTCTCATATAGTACTCTAGCTATATGTATAGAAGGCTATCTCATATAGTACTCTAGCTATCTGTATAGAAGTCGGTCTGCTATAGTACTCTAGCTATCTGTATAGAAGGTGCTCTAATATAGTACTCTAGCTATCTGTATAGAAGGTGCTCTAATATAGTACTCTAGCTATCTGTATAGAAGTCGGTCTGCTATAGTACTCTAGCTATCTGTATAGAAGGTGCTCTAATATAGTACTCTAGCTATCTGTATAGAAGTCGGTCTGCTAAAGTACTCTAGCTATCTGTATAGAAGGTGCTCTAATATAGTACTCTAGCTATCTGTATAGAAGTCGGTCTGCTATAGTACTCTAGCTATCTGTATAGAAGGTGGTCTGCTACTGTACTCTAGCTATCTGTATAGAAGGTGGTCTGCTATAGTACTCTAGCTATCTGTATAGAAGGCGGTCTGTTTAACAGAGCGCCAGGACACAAAAGCAACTGCATGCAACTGAATGGAGGAAGTCAAGCGAACGATGATTGGAATTGACTCGGTTTATTGTGAGAGTCTTCAAATCATATCAAAATGAATACAGCGACTATAAATGTAGATACATCTTACTGGCTTGGCTGCTGGGTAGTAACTGCCCCCTATTTACTTCTACGTCAGCACGTGAGCGTCCTTAACTACCTAGCTAATGGTGCTCACGCGTGCATCAGCTATTTGTCTCTTTCCCCTTGCACACCGTGCCACCTAACTAAACGCCGTATAACAGCCTACTCTGTTATATTACCTTCTACCCTAACAAGACTTTTCCCCGAAAAGTCTTAATTCCACAATTCATTTACCCTAAATCTATGACCCCACAAGACACTTAACCAAATAATCCCACACAATTACTTCCTCTTCGTTTCATAAGCAATCCGCTTACATATCTTGCACCAAAAAATTTGAACCTATCTCAACTCCCAACTACTAAATTCATATACCCCTAACTCTAACCTGGAACTCTTATTCATTACACCTCTCTGCACATACTATTTATCATGTCTTATAGCTAGCTGCTATGACCCGTAAACCTATACTTCTTCTTCGTTCAATATCACCATTACCTATATAATTTACACATCATCGTAACCTCGTAAGCTCTACATTATCACACCCATACAAGCAACCCGCTTCATTTCATCGTCGATCGAAATCATGGGTATATATAAACAAAATTGAAGATTCTTATGCGTTTATACAATTTATCCTACTCTCGCGAACATCAACAACACAGGATAGACAGAAAGGTGGTTGGTGCGCACCGGAGATAAAAGGATAAGAACTTTTCCACACAAAAACATACTAACATACTCACATTTACCCCACCATGTCGCCCTGAGACTTTATGCAGTAAAGTCTAAAAACAATTACATATCTCCCACAACCCAAATATACCAGTTATTATGGCAACACTTCTACTAGCTTCATATTCCTGAAACTCACCTAATTATTTAATCACTGACTAATACAGTTTGCGCTGATATCCACAGCATTAAACACCAAAAATATTACCCACCCCTAAATGTCTATTTATTACAGACAGTACACAAATCAAAAGGTCCATTATGGGCCCTACCCCTCAAAACCTCCTCCAACATTATAAACATCCCCTAATCTCCGACCCTTACATACATCGCTCCAGCATGCCAGGGATACACTTCATATCGCTTAACCTATGATACTCAAGTCATAAGCTCCCAAAATTTAATATCACTGTCCACTTACTGTGAACTTAACTTCTACTCTCTGTTATTCGAGCTATATTCATCTCGGCCCATGCTGCAATCACAGCACGAAAAATAACATTCATAGTTCATATATTATGAACTTGCCTACTTAATCCACCCCCCATGGCTCTCAGTCCACGTTTATTCCAATCGTTGCTGACAACTGCAGCCATTTTCAACGCCAACTATATCCCTTTATTATGGTCTTACCTGTCTGTAAATGTCTCCCTTGTCCGTACCTTCCCAAACCTCCATGGCTCTCAATCCATGTTCAATCATGATTATACCATAGCCACACACATTGACAATGGACATACTTACTTCCCTTTATAATTCGTTATTCATCATTTAATCCCCCAACTATTGTACTGATATTCACAGTATATGATTACTTGTCGAACATGGCATTCAATCCATGTGTTTCTCCCTACTCCATGAAGATCATTTCTTAAAGTTGCCTCATATTTTCTGAACGTAACTCTGCATCCAGAACTCCCAAGGACCATATTAACAAATCTCTTTAATATGGACCAGTTCATGTTTTATAAATCCCCACAACTGAACGCCAAAAGAAAAACTATTTTAAACATGGTCAAGGCAACTCAAGAAGCAAAATCATTATAACTTTTGCAAGTGAAAATAATCAAACAAAGTAATATGCAACCTAAATAAAACCACAATTCATAATTAACTGGAGTCAAGACAAATCAAAATAGAACAATATCACCATCCCCCCCCCTCCCCTCTTGGTTTTCAAACATCATTTCATATATCCCCACATTTTTCAAAAAAAAAATATACATAATGAAATAGTAATCAAGTTCAAATAAAATCAACTACTTATTGTAATCAAACAACATTAGTCTCTTTTTTGGACTAATGATCTACTCCTAACAACAATAATGCTATGACAAATATTAACCTGCATTAACCCCAATATATATATATATATATATATATATATATATATATATATATATATATATATATATATATATATATATATATATATATATATATATATATATATATATATATATATAGTAGACACCTTGCAGTCTTGACAGACCAAAGTATGTGAGTGAAATGTGGCCAATATTCCATCACAATGTCTGGGCAGAGCTTCAGAGATCATGTGATGCCCAAACGACATGATCCCTCCCTCGGCCTAGTCTTGTGTATTCCAGAGGAATGGGTAACCAATACGTCTGGCACAAGGTAGGCTGCAGACGCTGGCGGCTCAGCGTCAATCCACCGAGACCTCACCACCACGAGCCGGTGGCGAGTTTTGGCCAGACCCTGACACCCAAGGGACCCGGCTTAGAGGCGTTCAGCCATGTCCCACAGGTGAGGGCCTTGTACGTGCCCGGACCATGAGGGCGCGCACATCTGTCATCACAAGTGTCCGGACCTGTGGAAAGCGTGCACTATCGTCAGACTCCCCGCCTGACTTATAGCGGTCCCCGCGACCAGCGGGAATAGGCCCGCCATAGCTACCGCAGGAGATATTTCCTGTCTATTTGCAAGCAAATCTCCCATACCTCCACTGTGCGGATCTCGCGACCAGCGAGAATAGGCCCGCCGGAGATTATGCTCGTCTGCTGCGAACAAATCTCTACCGAGAGACTGAATAAGTAAAGAAACGATAAAACGATATATATATATAATATTAAGATTATATTCTCATCATACGCAGAACAATATTTATTCCCCCAACAAAAGTCATTAATCAAAAATGACCATACTTTTTCTGAAAATCGACAATCACCTCTCCTTCAGCAAGTATAAGCGCAAACCAAGCCATTTATTTTCTCACATCATTCTACCAAATAGTGTCAGTCTCTAAATTGGTCTCTAGTTTGGAGAAAACTACCACATTGACCTTACTTCTAATTGTACTAGGTCTGGGAAGCACATCACACAGTTGAGGTCTCAAACTCTATATTCTTCCGTAACATTAGTCTCCCATTCATTACGTTTACTGTTGACTGCTTTCGAACACCTGACATAAGAAACACTACATTCTCCCGTATTATTAATTCCTCAAGCTCTTAATAAGCCCTACATTCTAACATGCTTCTAACGATTCACATGCTTCTTCACATAATACTTTCTCAGAATTACTCACTTCTGCCTCTCTCACCCTTACTCCTCAATTTTCCTTATTATCTTCACCAACCACCATCAACTCTTCTCTTCACAATTTAACTAAGACAACCAATTCTTCGCCAACCCCCATCATCCAACACATTAATCCTGTTGTCTATACCTTTTACTCCCATTTATCAGCAGCCCTTCGCAGCTAACTTCTCTGTGTTCTCTCATTCTTCCGCACCCTCACATCCGCCAACGACATGGAACCTGCTTACCATAAATAAACGGAACGTTAATTCTCTATCTGTCCCCCTGTCATAGAATTTTCATTAATTCTGTCCAACACCACACATTCTAAACAAAAGACATCACAAATTTCCAATCATCTTCTCTCTACCTCCCAACTTTCGCATACTCACTTACTCTGTCCTCCACGAAATCACCGGTATGCTTTATCAGCGTTACAACTCAGCAATTCTTCGCATATTCGCACGGCACTCGTATTTTATGCTTGCTCAGACAGTGACACAATCTCCCTTCACACCGCTTCAAGTCTAAGATATACCAAGCGCCCCGTACATGCATGCGCTACTACTAATCACCTGACATCTTTCTATCCATGCACTCCACCCCAAATGACTTTTCAAAACTTCCCTCTTCAGCGCGACGAACACATGTTTGTCTACACTTTTACACACGCAAGGACAACGCATAACCAGACGCAACACTCCAATGTTCAACGGGACTTTCACAATTCAACTGCTTTCTTATTTCCACTATTCTCAATCATCACAACCAAACACTACTCTCCGTCCTACCCAATTCTCCACATCAAATCACTCCGACAGTCAACTACTCACTCACTTCTCCTCAACCACCTCATCACTTCATCCCACACTATTAACGAGTCAGATTCTCTCGACGTATTCCGTCACGTCACTCATCAGTCAACTTTTCAACTCTCACTATAACAAAGTATCTTCTGATTATGGTGTCTGTTTTCATGAGAAGTAGCAATCAAACTCGTTTTCAATATCTGTAGCTGTAAAGTATTGAGGTCTTAAACTCATATATTCCCTAAGCTTTCTCTCGTCATCTTCTGTATAGGTCGGTTTAACTGCTTTCCTTCGTTTACTCCTATTTGTTGTTCGTGTCGTTACTGCGTCCGTCTGCTCAGTATTTTCTGTATACGTAACATATCTCTTAAACCTTCCTTCCTCGTCTTCAAAAGATTCACTAATGACGGTTCCCACAAAAGGCTTATTATACTTTAATGCAGACACGGCAGTAACATCCCTATAGTCGGAACTAGAACGCCTGACATTCTTCTCATTTATACCTCCACCTTTCATGCTCCGGTTAGGGATAGATTCAATGTTTCTATCTGAGGACCCTGCCACAGCAGTCGTACCTACATTGACTAACAGACTAGTCGCATTCCTCTCCTAATATTTTTTCTAACCTGTCTTCTGACATCTTTGGTTTTCGTCTGTCTATCTTTCTTAATTTCAACTGTGTCTCCTTTTTCTAATTTTACCTGAGGTTCTACAACTTCTACCGTCTTAATAGTCTGCGTTCCCTTTTCTATTTTCTTAATTGACTGTACCTGAGTTGTCCGCTCTACAGTATCAATTTGTGTCTGCGTACCATCATTTGTCGTATTATTTGTCTGCGTCTGTGTCTCTTGGTTCACTTTCTTTATCAGTAAGAATTTCTTTTTCTATCCAGCACTAATATTGGCAAGCACTTTAGGAGCCGTTGAATTTTTATTTGTGTGTCCTTTCCTGTCCTTCGACCCTGACTTCAAATACTGTCTCTGTCTTTGTTCAAACCATTCGTCACGTCTTTTTCTAGCAGTCACACTATGAGATGGCCAAGTCCATTGTTTCCTGGAAAGGTTTCTCTCAGGCCCATTTCTATGTCTTTGTTCATTATAACAACTTCTAAGCTTAGTCATATCTGGCTCAACGTAACTGTCTCTGTATATAACGTTATGTTGTCTTCTGTTTTCATGAAACAGTGACTGTCTCCTACACTCCACATTAAATTTATAAGTCTCTTGCCCAGTCGTTCTTCTTCGTAACGTTTCTACAAAATTTTCCACCTCACTAACTGCCACTTTTAACTCTTTTAACCGTGCCGTTATGCGTCCCAATTCTCTATGGAAGTGGTTCATATTTTTACTCTGTATGCTATCTCGGCCTAAAACTATATGTTTGCTTCTTCTTCTATATGCTTTTTAGCACTTGTAATGAAGCCTCGTCCTGTGCCATTTTAATATCTTTGTTAAATACCCTAATTACTTCAATCAATAATAATATTAAGCAATTACAATGTTATAATTACATATAATCAATATAATTTTTACGCTCAATTACACGTTAAGGATACAACGTGGCGTATAAAGTCTATACTTTCCAACCGACAAGTGTTCTTTAAAATTCTCCTAAACGACGAGCGTGATATTTGCTTCCGTTCTGTCTCAGTTTCGCTCCCGGAAAACCTCTGGGTTCAGATTTCTGGCTTCGCTTGTGTGATGGGCAACTTCTGACTTCTGGTTTCTGACTTCACCCGTGGATGGGCAACTTCTGACTTCTGGTTTCTGACTTCACCCGTGGATGGGCACAAAATGTATCGTTTTGGCTTGAAAACGTTTCGAGCTCAACTTTGGTCAGGTAAACAAGACGAGTGAAATAGGCTATCCTCTTTAGCAGAGTCGGCAACCATTATGCCCAACCGCCTCAGAGGAGCCCAATGCGGCTGGATCGCATACCATGAGAAAAATCTTCATGACCTGAGCGTTATTAAAACAAGTTGACGTTTCTTCAAGCTTGAGTAACATTCAGCGTTGTACCGACTGAGTTGGAGAGGCCTTTAACAGTAACAACGTCTGACTTGAATTGCAGTTTGACTTTGAATTTTCCACAATGGCTGACTTGAATTGAAGCTTGACTTTGAGCCTTCACCAATGGCTGACTTGAATTAAAGCTTGACTTTGAGCCTTCAACAATGGCTTACTTGAATTAGATTTTTACGCCATCTCTTCAGCTTGAGCGTGCATTTGACAACAACTTTGATAGCGTCTGTTCTGTACTAGTTCTCAGATGTGCATCAATAAAATCCAAATAATTTGACGTGTAGTTTGGAAAATACTTCATTTGGCCGCGATAACCCAAGCAAGAATCCTATGTCGACGGCACAAATTTGTGTCCTTTAACAGAGCGCCAGAACACAAAAGCAACTGCATGCAACTGAATGGAGGAAGTCAAGCGAACGATGACTGGAATTGACTCGGTTTATTGTGAGAGTCTTCAAATCATATCAAAATGAATACAGCGACTATAAATGTAGATACATCTTACTGGCTTGGCAGCTGGGTAGTAACTGCACCCTATTTACTTCTACGTCAGCACGTGAGCGTCCTTAACTACCTAGCTAATGGGTGCTCACGCGTGCATCAGCTATTTGTCTCTTTCCCCTTGCACGCCGTGCCACCTAACTAAACCCGTATATCAGCCTACTCTGTTATATCTGCTATAGTACTCTAGCTATCTGTATAGAAAGCGGTCTGCTATAGTACTCTAGCTATCTGTATAGAAGGCGGTCTGCTATAGTACTCTAGCTATCTGTATAGAGGGCGGTCTGCTATAGTACTCTAGCTATCTGCATAGAAGGCAGTCTGCTATAATAATCTAGCTATCTGTATAGAGGGCGGTCTGCTATAGTACTCTAGCTATCTGTATAGAAGGCGGTCTGCTATAGTACTCTAGCTATCTGTATAGAAGGTGGTCTGCTACAGTACTCTAGCTATCTGTAAAGAAGGCGGTCTCATATAGTACTCTAGCTATCTGTATAGAAGGCGGTCTCATATAGTACTCTAGCTATCTGTATAGAAGGCGGTCTGCTATAGTACTGTAGCTATCTGTATAGAAGGCGGTCTCATATAGTACTCTAGCTATCTGTATAGAAGGCGGTCCCCTATAGTACTCTATCTGTCTGTATAGAAGGCGGTCTGCTAAAGTACCCTAGCTGTCTGTATAGAAGGTAGTCTGCTATAGTACTCTAGCTATCTTTTTTAGACGTCGGTCTGCTATAGTACTCTAGCTATCTGTATAGAAGTCGGTCTGCTATAGTACTCTAGCTATCTGTATAGAAGTCGGTCTGCTATAGTACTCTAGCTATATGTATAGAAGATGGTCTGCTATAGTACTCTAGCTATCTGTATAGAAGGCGGTCTCATGTAGTACTCTAGCTATCTGTATAGAAAATGGTCTGCTATAGTACTCCAGCTATCTGTATAGAAGATGGTCTGCTATAGTACTCTAGCTATCTGTAAAGAAGATGGTCTACTATAGTACTCTAGCTATCTCTATAGAAGGTGGTCTCATATAGTACTCTAGCCATCTGTATAGAAGGCGGTCTCCTAAAGTACTCTAGCTGTCTGTATAGAAGGCGGTCTGCTAAAGTACCCTAGCTGTCTGTATAGAAGGTAGTCTGCTATAGTACTCTAGCTATCTTTTTTAGACGTCGGTCTGCTATAGTACTCTAGCTATCTGTATAGAAGTCGGTCTGCTATAGTACTCTAGCTATCTGTAAAGAAGATGGTCTACTATAGTACTCTAGCTATCTCTATAGAAGGTGGTCTCATATAGTACTCTAGCTATCTGTATAGAAGGCGGTCTGCTATAGTACTCTAGCTATCTGTATAGAAGGCGGTCTGTTATAGTACTCTAGCTATCTGTATAGAAGGCGGTCTGCTATAGTACTCTAGCTATCTGTATAGAGGGCGATCTGCTATAGTACTCTAGCTATCTGTATAGAAGGCGGTCTGTTATAGTACTCTAGCTATCTGTATAGAGGGCGGTCTGCTATAGTACTCTAGCTATCTGTATAGAAGGCGGTCTGCTATAGTACTCTAGCTATCTGTATAGATGGCGGTCTCATATAGTACTCTAGCTATCTGTATAGAAGGCGGTCTGCTATATAGTACTCTAGCTATCTGTATAGAAGGCGGGCTGCTAAGTATCTACTATCATTTACAGGATGCGTCTTCTAGATAAGTACCCTTAGCTATCTGTATCGAAGGCGGTCTGCTATAGTACTCTAGCTATCTGTAGAGGAAGTGGTCCTGCTATATACTCTAGCTATCTGTATAGAAAGGCGGTTCTGCATAGTACTCTAGCTATCTGTATAGAAGGCGGTCCTCATATAGTACTCTAGCTATCTGTTAAAGGCGGTCTGCTATAGTACTCTGCTATCTGTATAGAAGGCGGTCTGCTATAGTACTCTATCTATTCTTATAGAAGGCGTCTGCTGTAGTACTCTAGCTATCTGTATAGAAGGCGGTCTGCGGTGTACTCTAGCTTCTGTATAGAAGGCGGTCTCATATAGTACTCTATCTATCTGTATAGAAGGCGGTCTGCGATAGTAATCTAGCTATCTGTATAGAAGGCGGTCTGCTATAGTACTCTAGCTATCTGTATAGAAGGCGTGTCTGCTATAGTACTCTAGCTATCTGTATAGAAGGCGGTATCATATATTACTCTAGCTATCTGTATAGAAGGCGGTCTGCATATAGTACTCTAGCTATCTGTATAGAAGGCTGTCTGCTATAGTACTCTAGCTATCTGTATAGAAGGCGGTCTGCATATAGTACTCTAGCTATCTGTATAGAAGGCGGTCTGCTATAGTACTCTAGCTATCTGTATAGAAGGCGGTCTGCATATAGTACTCTAGCTATCTGTATAGAAGGCGGTCTGCATATAGTACTCTAGCTATCTGTATAGAAGGCGGTCTGCTATAGTACTCTAGCTATCTGTATAGAAGGCGGTCTGCATATAGTACTCTAGCTATCTGTATAGAAGGCGGTCTCATATAGTACTCTAGCTATCTGTATAGAAGGCGGTCTGCATATAGTACTCTAGCTATCTGTATAGAAGGCGGTCTGCTATAGTACTCTAGCTATCTGTATAGAAGGCGGTCTGCATATAGTACTCTAGCTATCTGTATAGAAGGCGGTCTCATATAGTACTCTAGCTATCTGTATAGAAGGTCGGTCTCATATAGTACTCTAGCTATCTGTATAGAGGCGGTCTGCATATAGTACTCTAGCTATCTGTAAAGAGGGCGGTCTGCTATAGTACTCTAGCTATCTGTATAGAAGGCGGATTTCTACAGTACTCTAGCTATCTGTATAGAAGGCGGTCTGCTATAGTACTCTAGCTATCTGTATAGAAGGCCGTCTCATATAGTACTCTAGCTATCTGTATAGAAGGTGGTATGCTATAGTACTCTAGCTATCTGTATAGAGGGCGGTCTGCTATAGTACTCTAGCTATCTGTATAGAGGGCGGTCTGCTATAGTACTCTAGCTATCTGTATAGAAGGCGGATTTCTACAGTACTCTAGCTATCTGTATAGAAGGCGGAGTCTGCCTATAGTACTCTAGCTATCTGTATAGAGGGCGGTCTGCTATAGTACTCTAGCTATCTGTATAGAAGGCGGATTTCTACAGTACTCTAGCTATCTGTATAGAGGGCGGTCTGCTATAGTACTCTAGCTATCTGTATAGAAGGCGGTCTGCTATAGTACTCTAGCTATCTGTATAGAAGGCGGTCTCATATAGTACTCTAGCTATCTGTATAGAAGGCGGTCTCATATAGTACTCTAGCTATCTGTATAGAAGGTGGTCTCATATAGTACTCTAGCTATCTGTATAGAAGGCGGTCTGCTATAGTACTCTAGCTATCTGTATACAAGGCGGTCTGCTAATAGTACTCTAGCTATCTGTATAGAAGGTCGGTCTGCTATAGTACTCTAGCTATCTGTATAGACGTCGGTCTGCTATAGGTACTCTAGCTATCTGTATAGAAGGCGGTCTGCTATAGTACTCTAGCTATCTGTATAGAAGGCGGTCTCATATAGTACTCTAGCTATCTGTATAGAAGGCGGTCTGCTATAGTACTCTAGCTATCTGTATAGAAGTCGGTCTGCTATAGTACTCTAGCTATCTGTATAGAAGACGGTCTGCTATAGTACTCTAGCTATCTGTATAGAAGGCGGTCTCATATAGTACTCTAGCTATCTGTATAGAAGATGGTCTGCTATAGTACTCTAGCTATCTGTATAGAAGGCGGTCTCATATAGTACTCTAGCTATCTGTATAGACATATAGTACTCTAGCTATCTGTATAGAAGGCGGTCTGCTATAGTACTCTAGCTATCTGTATAGACGGCGGTCTGCTATAGTACTCTAGCTATCTGTATAGAAGGCGGTCTCATATAGTACTCTAGCTATCTGTATAGAAGGCGGTCTCATATAGTACTCTAGCTATCTGTATAGAAGGCGCTCTCATATAGAACTCTAGCTATCAGTATAGAGGGCGGTCTGCTATAGTACTCTAGCTATCTATAGAAGGCGGTCTGCTGTAGTACTCTAGCTATCTGTAAAGAAGGCGGTCTGCTATAGGACTCTAGCTATCTGTATAGAAGACGGTCTGCTATAGTACTCTAGCTATCTGTATAGAAGGCGGTCTGCTATAGTACTCTAGCTATCTGTATAGAAGTCGGTCTGCTATAGTACTCTAGCTATCTGTATAGAAGTCGGTCTGCTATAGTACTCTAGTTATCCTGTATAGAAGGCGGTCTCATATAGTACTCTAGCTATCTGTATAGGAGATGGTCTGCTATAGTACTCTAGCTATCTGTATAGAAGGCCGGTCTCATATAGTACTCTAGCTATCTGTATAGAAGACGGTCTCATATAGTACTCTAGCTATCTGTATAGAAGGCGGTCTGCTATAGTACTCTAGCAATCTGTATAGAAGGCGGTCTCATATAGTACTCTAGCTATCTGTATAGAAGGCGGTCTCATATAGTACTCTAGCTATCTGTATAGAAGGCGCTCTCATATAGAACTCTAGCTATCAGTATAGAGGGCGGTCTGCTATAGTACTCTAGCTATCTATAGAAGGCGGTCTGCTGTAGTACTCTAGCTATCTGTAAAGAAGGCGGTCTGCTATAGTACTCTAGCTAACTGTATAGAAGGCGGTCTGCTATAGTACTCTAGCTATCTGTATAGAAGGCGGTCTGTTATAGTACTCTAGCTATCTGTATAGAGGGCGGTCTGCTATAGTACTCTAGCTATCTGCATAGAAGGCGGTCTGCTATAGTACTCTAGCTATCTGTATAGAAGGCGGTCTCATATAGTACTCTAGCTATCTGTATAGAAGGCGGTCTCATATAGTACTCTAGCTATCTGTATAGAAGGCGCTCTCATATAGAACTCTAGCTATCAGTATAGAGGGCGGTCTGCTATAGTACTCTAGCTATCTATAGAAGGCGGTCTGCTGTAGTACTCTAGCTATCTGTATAGAAGGCGGTCTGCTATAGTACTCTAGCTATCTGTATAGAAGGCGGTCTGCTATAGTACTCTAGCTATCTGTATAGAAGGCGGTCTGTTATAGTACTCTAGCTATCTGTATAGAAGGCGGTCTGCTATAGTACTCTAGCTATCTGTATAGAAGGCGGTCTGCTATAGTACTCTAGCTATCTGTATAGAAGGCGGTCTGTTATAGTACTCTAGCTATCTGTATAGAGGGCGGTCTGCTATAGTACTCTAGCGATCTGTATAGAAGGTTTTCTGCTATAGTACTCTAAGCTATCGTGTATAGAAGGCGGTCGGCTAGTACTCCTAGCTCTTTGTATAGAAGGTTTTCTTGCTTATAGTACTCTAGCTATCTGTATAGATGACGGTCTGCTTTAGTACTCTAGCTATTTGTATAGAAGGTTTCTGCTATAGTGACTCTAGCTATCTGTATACATGGCGGTCTGCTTTAGTACTCTAGCTATTTGTGATAGAAGTAGGTACTGCCTATAGTACTCTAGCTATCTGTATAGAAGATGGTCTGCTATAGTACTCTAGCTAATATGTAACAGAAGGCGGTCTCATATAGTAATCTAGCTATCTGTATAGAAGGTTTTCCTGCTATAGTACTCTAGCTATCTGTATAGATGGCGGTCTGCTTTAGTACTCTAGCTCTTTGTATAGAAGTCGGTCTGCTATAGTACTCTAGCTATCTGTATAGAAGATGGTCTACTATAGTACTCTAGCTATCTGCTATAGAAGGTGGTCTCATATAGTACTCTAGCTATCTGTATAGAAAAATGGTCTGCTATAGTACTCTAGCTGTCTGAATAGAAGGTAGTCTCATATAGTACTCTAGCTATCTGTATAGAAGACGGTCTGCTATAGTACTTTAGCTATCTGTATAGAAGACGGTCTGCTATAGTACTCTAGCTATCTGTATATAAGGCCTTCTCAGATAGTACTCTAGCTATCTGTATAGAAGGCGGTCTGCTATAGTACTCTAGCTATCTGTATAGAAGGCGGTCTCATATAGTACTCTAGCTATCTGTATAGAAGGCGGTCTGCTATAGTACTCTAGCTATCTGTATAGAAGGCGGTCTGCTAAAATACTCTAGCTGTCTGTATAGAAGGCGGTCTGCTAAAGTACTCTAGCTATCTGTATAGAAGGTGGTCTGCTATAATACTCTAGCTATCTGTATAGAAGGGGGTCTGCTAAAGTACTCTAGCTATCTGTATAGAAGGCGGTCTGCTAAAGTACTCTAGCTATCTGTATAGAAGGTGGTCTGCTAAGGTACTCTAGCTATCTGTATAGAAGGCGTTCTATAGTACTCTAGCTATCTGTATAGAAGGCGGTCTGCTAAAGTACTCTAGCTATCTGTATAGAAGGTGGTCTGCTAAGGTACTCTAGCTATCTGTATAGAAGGCGGTCTGCTAAAGTACTCTAGCTGTCTGTATAGAAGGCGGTCTGCTATAGTACTCTAGCTATCTGTATAGAAGGTGGTCTGCTAAAGTACTCTAGCTATCTGTATAGAAGGCGGTCTGCTAAAGTACTCTAGCTATCTGTATAGAATGCGGTCTGCTAAAGTACTCTAGCTATCTGTATAGAAGGTGGTCTGCTAAAGTACTCTAGCTATCTGTATAGAAGGTGGTCTGCTAAAGTACTCTAGCTATCTGTATAGAAGGCGGTCTGCTAAAGTACTCTAGCTATCTGTATAGAAGGCGGTCTGCTATAGTACTCTAGCTATCTGTATAGATGGTGGTCTGCTAAGGTACTCTAGCTATCTGTATAGATGGTGGTCTGCTAAAGTACTCTAGCTATCTGTTTAGAAGGCGGTCTGCTATAGTACTCTAGCTATCTGTATAGAAGGCGGTCTGCTAAAGTACTCTAGCTATCTGTATAGAAGGTGGTCTGCTATAGTACTCTAGCTATCTGTATAGAAGGCGGTCTGCTAAAGTACTCTAGCTGTCTGTATAGAAGGCGGTCTGCTATAGTACTCTTGCTATCTGTATAGAAGGTGGTCTGCTAAAGTACTCTAGCTATCTGTTTAGAAGGCGGTCTGCTAAAGTACTCTAGCTATCTGTATAGAAGGCGGTCTGCTATAGTACTCTAGCTATCTGTATAGAAGGCGGTCTCATATAGTACTCTAGCTATCTGTATAGAAGAGGGTCTGCTATAGTACTCTTGCTATCTGTATAGAAGGTGGTCTGCTAAAGTACTCTAGCTATCTGTTTAGAAGGCGGTCTGCTAAAGTACTCTAGCTATCTGTATAGAAGGCGGTCTGCTATAGTACTCTAGCTATCTGTATAGACGGCGGTCTCATATAGTACTCTAGCTGTCTGTATAGAAGGCGGTCTGCTATAGTACTCTTGCTATCTGTATAGAAGGTGTTCTGCTATAGTACTCTAGCTATCTGTATAGAAGGTGGTCTCATATAGTACTATAGCTATCTGTATAGAAGGCGGTCTGCTATAGTACTCTAGCTATCTGTATAGAAGGCGTTCTGCTATAGTACTCTAGCTATCTGTATAGAAGGCGGTCTCATATAGTACTCTAGCTATCTGTATAGAAGGGGGTCTGCTAAAGTACTCTAGCTATCTGTATAGAAGGCGGTCTCATATAGTACTCTAGCTATCTGTATAGAAGGCGGTCTCATATAGTACTCTAGCTATCTGTATAGAAGGCGGTCTCATATAGTACTCTAGCTATCTGTATAGAAGGTGGTCTGCTATAGTACTCTAGCTATCTGTATAGAAGGCGGTCTGCTAAAGTACTCTAGCTGTCTGTATAGAAGGCGGTCTGCTATAGTACTCTAGCTATCTGTATAGAAGGCGGTCTCATATAGTACTCTAGCTATCTTATAGAAGGTGGTCTGCTATAGTACTCTAGCTATCTGTATAGAAGGCGGTCTCATATAGTACTCTAGCTGTCTGTATAGAAGGGGGTCTGCTAAAGTACTCTAGCTATCTGTATAGAAGGTGGTCTGCTAAAGTACTCTAGCTGTCTGTATAGAAGGCGGTCTGCTATAGTACTCTAGCTATCTGTATAGAAGGTGGTCTGCTATAGTACTCTAGCTATCTGTATAGAAGGCGGTCTCATATAGTACTCTAGCTATCTTATAGAAGGGGGTCTGCTAAAGTACTCTAGCTATCTGTATAGAAGGCGGTCTGCTAAAGTACTCTAGCTGTCTGTATAGAAGGCGGTCTGCTATAGTACTCTAGCTGTCTGTATAGAAGGCGGTCTGCTATAGTACTCTAGCTATCTGTATAGAAGGCGGTCTGCTAAAGTACTCTAGCTATCTGTATAGAAGGCGGTCTGCTATAGTACTCTAGCTATCTGTATAGAAGGCGGTCTGCTAAAGTACTCTAGCTATCTGTATAGAAGGCGGTCTGCTATAGTACTCTAGCTATCTGTATAGATGGTGGTCTGCTAAGGTACTCTAGCTATCTGTATAGATGGTGGTCTGCTAAAGTACTCTAGCTATCTGTTAGAAGGCGGTCTGCTATAGTACTCTAGCTATCTGTATAGAAGGCGGTCTGCTAAAGTACTCTAGCTATCTGTATAGAAGGTGGTCTGCTATAGTACTCTAGCTATCTGTATAGAAGGCGGTCTGCTAAAGTACTCTAGCTGTCTGTATAGAAGGCGGTCTGCTATAGTACTCTTGCTATCTGTATAGAAGGTGGTCTGCTAAAGTACTCTAGCTATCTGTTTAGAAGGCGGTCTGCTAAAGTACTCTAGCTATCTGTATAGAAGGCGGTCTGCTATAGTACTCTAGCTATCTGTATAGAAGGCGGATTTCTACAGTACTCTAGCTATCTGTATAGAAGGCGGTCTGCTATAGTACTCTAGCTATCTGTATAGAGGGCGGTCTGCTATAGTACTCTAGCTATCTGTATAGAAGGCGGATTTCTACAGTACTCTAGCTATCTGTATAGAGGGCGGTCTGCTATAGTACTCTAGCTATCTGTATAGAAGGCGGTTTGCTATAGTACTCTAGCTATCTGTATAGAAGGCGGTCTCATATAGTACTCTAGCTATCTGTATAGAAGGCGGTCTCATATAGTACTCTAGCTATCTGTATAGAAGGTGGTCTCATATAGTACTCTAGCTATCTGTATAGAAGGCGGTCTGCTATAGTACTCTAGCTGTCTGTATAGAAGGCGGTCTGCTAAAGTACTCTAGCTGTCTGTATAGAAGGTAGTCTGCTATAGTACTCTAGCTATCTGTATAGACGTCGGTCTGCTATAGGACTCTAGCTATCTGTATAGAAGGCGGTCTGCTATAGTACTCTAGCTATCTGTATAGAAGGCGATCTCATATAGTACTCTAGCTATCTGTATAGAGGGCGGTCTGCTATAGTACTCTAGCTATCTGTATAGAAGGCGGTCTGCTATAGTACTCTAGATTTGTATAGAAGGCGGTCTGCTATAGTACTCTAGCTATCTGTATAGAAGGCGGTCTCATATAGTACTCTAGCTATCTGTATAGGAGATGGTCTGCTATAGTACTCTAGCTATCTGTATAGAAGGCGGTCTCATATAGTACTCAAGCTATCTGTATAGAAGGCGGTCTCATATAGTACTCTAGCTATCTGTATAGAAGGCGGTCTGCTATAGTACTCTAGCTATCTGTATAGAAGGCGGTCTGCTATAGTACTCTAGCTATCTGTATAGAAGGCGGTCTGCTATAGTACTCTAGCTATCTGTATAGAAGGCGGTCTGCTATAGTACTCTAGCTATCTGTATAGAAGGCGGTCTGCTATAGTACTCTAGCTATCTGTATAGAAGGCGGTCTCATATAGTACTCTAGCTATCTGTATAGAAGGCGGTCTCATATAGTACTCTAGCTATCTGTATAGAAGGCGGTCTCATATAGTACTCTAGCTATCTGTATAGAAGGCGGTCTGCTATAGTACTCTAGCTATCTGTATAGAAGGCGGTCTCATATAGTACTCTAGCTATCTGTATAGAAGGTGGTCTGCTATAGTACTCTAGCTATCTGTATAGAAGTCGGTCTGCTATAGTACTCTAGATATCTGTATAGAAGTCGGTCTGCTATAGTACTCTAGTTATCTGTATAGAAGGTGGTCTCATATAGTACTCTAGCTATCTGTATAGAAGGCGGTCTGCTATAGTACTCTAGCTATCTGTATAGAAGGCGGTCTGCTATAGTACTCTAGCTATCTGTATAGAAGGCGGTCTGCTATAGTACTCTAGCTATCTGTATAGAAGGCGGTCTCATATAGTACTCTAGCTATCTGTATAGGAGATGGTCTGCTATAGTACTCTAGCTATCTGTATAGAAGGCGGTCTCATATAGTACTCAAGCTATCTGTATAGAAGGCGGTCTCATATAGTACTCTAGCTATCTGTATAGAAGGCGGTCTGCTATAGTACTCTAGCTATCTGTATAGACGGCGGTCTGCTATAGTACTCAAGCTATCTGTATAGAAGGCGGTCTCATATAGTACTCTAGCTATCTGTATAGAAGGCGGTCTCATATAGTACTCTAGCTATCTGTATAGAAGGCGCTCTCATATAGAACTCTAGCTATCAGTATAGAGGGCGGTCTGCTATAGTACTCTAGCTATCTATAGAAGGCGGTCTGCTGTAGTACTCTAGCTATCTGTAAAGAAGGCGGTCTGCTATAGGACTCTAGCTATCTGTATAGAAGACGGTCTGCTATAGTACTATAGCTATCTGTATAGAAGACGGTCTGCTATAGTACTCTAGCTATCTGTATAGACGTCGGTCTGCTATAGTACTCTAGCTATCTGTATAGAAGTCGGTCTGCTATAGTACTCTAGCTATCTGTATAGAAGGCGGTCTCATATAGTACTCTAGCTATCTGTATAGGAGATGGTCTGCTATAGTACTCTAGCTATCTGTATAGAAGGCGGTCTCATATAGTACTCTAGCTATCTGTATAGAAGACGGTCTCATATAGTACTCTAGCTATCTGTATAGAAGGCGGTCTGCTATAGTACTCTAGCTATCTGTATAGAAGGCGGTCTCATATAGTACTCTAGCTATCTGTATAGAAGGCGGTCTCATATAGTACTCTAGCTATCTGTATAGAAGGCGCTCTCATATAGAACTCTAGCTATCAGTATAGAGGGCGGTCTGCTATAGTACTCTAGCTATCTATAGAAGGCGGTCTGCTGTAGTACTCTAGCTATCTGTAAAGAAGGCGGTCTGCTATAGTACTCTAGCTAACTGTATAGAAGGCGGTCTGCTATAGTACTCTAGCTATCTGTATAGAAGGCGGTCTGTTATAGTACTCTAGCTATCTGTATAGAGGGCGGTCTGCTATAGTACTCTAGCTATCTGCATAGAAGGCGGTCTGCTATAGTACTCTAGCTATCTGTATAGAAGGCGGTCTCATATAGTACTCTAGCTATCTGTATAGAAGGCGGTCTCATATAGTACTCTAGCTATCTGTATAGAAGGCGCTCTCATATAGAACTCTAGCTATCAGTATAGAGGGCGGTCTGCTATAGTACTCTAGCTATCTATAGAAGGCGGTCTGCTGTAGTACTCTAGCTATCTGTATAGAAGGCGGTCTGCTATAGTACTCTAGCTATCTGTATAGAAGGCGGTCTGCTATAGTACTCTAGCTATCTGTATAGAAGGCGGTCTGCTATAGTACTCTAGCTATCTGTATAGAAGGCGGTCTGCTATAGTACTCTAGCTATCTGTATAGAAGGCGGTCTGCTATAGTACTCTAGCTATCTGTATAGAAGGCGGTCTGCTATAGTACTCTAGCTATCTGTATAGAAGGCGGTCTGCTATAGTACTCTAGCTATCTGTATAGAAGGTTGTCTGCTATAGTACTCTAGCTATCTGTATAGAAGGCGGTCTGCTATAGTACTCTAGCTATCTGTATAGAAGGTTTTCTGCTATAGTACTCTAGCTATCTGTATAGATGACGGTCTGCTATAGTACTCTAGCTATCTTGTATAGAAGGTTGTCTGCTATAGTACTCTAGCTATCTGTATAGAATGGCGGTCTGCTATAGTACTCTAGCTATCTGTATAGAAGTCGGTCTGCTATAGTACTCTAGCTATCTGTATAGAAGATGGTCTGCTATAGTACTCTAGCTATCTGTATAGAAGGCGGTCTCATATAGTACTCTAGCTATCTGTATAGAAGACGGTCTGCTATAGTACTCTAGCTATCTGTATAGAAGTCGGTCTGCTAATAGTACTCTAGCTATCTGTATAGAAGGCGGTCTGCTATAGTACTCTAGCTATCTGTATAGAGGCGGTCTGCATATAGTACTCTAGCTATCTGTATAGAAGGCGGTCTCATATAGTACTCTAGCTATCTGTATAGAAGGTGGTCTGCTATAGTACTCTAGCTATCTGTATAGAAGTCGGTCTGCTATAGTACTCTAGATATCTGTATAGAAGGCGGTCTGCTATAGTACTCTAGCTATCTGTATAGAAGGCGGTCTGCTATAGTACTCTAAGCTATCTGTATAGGAAGATCGGTCTGCTATAGTACTCTAGCTATCTGTATAGAAGGCGGTCTGCTATAGTACTCTGCTATCTGTATAGAAGGTGTCTCATATAGTACTCTAGCTATCTGTATAAGAAGGCGGTCGCTATAGTACTCTAAGCTATCTGTATAGAAAGGCGGTCTGCTATAGTACTCTAGCTATCTGTATAGAAGCGGTCTGCTATAGTACTCTAGCTATCTGTATAGAAGGCGGTCTGCATATAGTACTCTAGCTATCTGTATAGAAGGCGGTCTGCTATAGTACTCCTAGCTATCTGTATAGAAGGCGGTCTCATATAGTACTCTAGCTATCTGTATAGAAGTCGGTCTGCTATAGTACTCTAGCTGTCTGTATAGAAGGCGGGTCTGCTATAGTACTCTAGCTATCTGTATAGAAGGCGGTCTCATATAGTACTCTAGCTATACTGTATAGAAGGCGGTCTGCTATAGTACTCTAGCTATCTGTATAGAAGGCGGTCTGCTATAGTACTCTAGCTATCTGTATAGAAGGCGGTCTCATATAGTACTCTAGCTATCTGTATAGAAGGCGGTCTCATATAGTACTCTAGCTATCTGTATAGAAGGCGGTCTCATATAGTACTCTAGCTATCTGTATAGAAGGCGGTCTGCTATAGTACTCTAGCTATCTGTATAGAGGCTGTCTCATATAGTACTCTAGTTATCTGTATAGAATGTGGTCTGCTATAGTACTCTAGTTATCTGTATAGAATGTGGTCTGCTATAGTACTCTAGCTATCTGTATAGAAGGCGGTCTCATATAGTACTCTAGCTATCTGTATAGAAGGCGGTCTGCTATAGTACTCTAGCTATCTGTATAGAAGGCGGTCTGCTATAGTACTCTAGCTATCTGTATAGAAGGCGGTCTCATATAGTACTCTAGCTATCTGTATAGAAGGCGGTCTGCATATAGTACTCTAGCTATCTGTATAGAAGTCGGTCTGCTATAGTACTCTAGCTATCTGTATAGAAGTCGGTCTGCTATAGTACTCTAGCTATCTGTATAGAAGTCGGTCTGCTATAGTACTCTAGCTATCTGTATAGAAGGCGGTCTGCTATAGTACTCTAGCTATCTGTATAGAAGACGGTCTGCTATAGTACTCTAGCTATCTGTATAGAAGTCGGTCTGCTATAGTACTCTAGCTATCTGTATAGAAGTCGGTCTGCTATAGTACTCTAGCTATCTGTATAGAAGGCGGTCTGCTATAGTACTCTAGCTATCTGTATAGAAGGCTGGTCTGCTATAGTACTCTAGCTATCTGTATAGAAGGCGGTCTGCTATAGTACTCTAGCTATCTGTATAGAAGGCGGTCTGCTATAGTACTCTAGCTATCTGTATAGAAGGCGGTCTGCTATAGTACTCTAGCTATCTGTATAGAAGGCGGTCTGCTATAGTACTCTAGCTATCTGTATAGAAGGCGGTCTGCTATAGTACTCTAGCTATCTGTATAGAAGGCGGCTCTCTATAGTACTCTAGCTATCTGTATAGAAGGCGGTCTGCTATAGTACTCTAGCTATGTATAGAGGCGGTTGCTATAGTACTACTAGCTATCTGTATAGAAGGCGGTCTGATATAGTACTCTAGCTATCTGTATAGAAGGCGGTCTGCTATAGTACTCTAGCTATCTGTATAGAAGGCGGTCTGTATAGTACTCTAGCTATCTGTATAGAAGGCTGGTCATCACTATAGTACTATAGCTATCTGCTATAGAAGGTCGGTCTGCTATAGTACTCTAGCTATCTGTATAGAAGGCGGTCTCATATAGTACTCTAGCTATCTGTATAGAAGGCGGTCTGCCTATAGTACTCTAGCTTCTGTATGAGAAGGCGTCTGCTATAAGTACTCTAGCTATCTGTATAGAGGTCGGTCTGCTATAGTACTCTAGCTATCTGTATAGAAGTCGGTCTGCTATAGTACTCTAGCTATCTGTATAGAAGGCGGTCTGCTATAGTACTCTAGCTATCTGTTATAGAAGGCGGTCTGCTATAGTACTCTAGCTATCTGTATAGAGGCGGTCTGCTATAGTACTCTAGCTATCTGTATAGAAGGCGGTCTGCTATAGTACTCTAGCTATCTGTATAGAAGGCGGTCTGCTATAGTACTCTAGCTATCTGTATAGAAGGCGGTCTCTATAGTACTCTAGCTATCTGTATAGAAGGCGGTCTGCTAAAGTACTCTAGCTATCTTGTATAGAAGGCGGTCTGCTATAGTACTCTAGCTATCTGTATAGAAGGCGGTCTGCTATAGTACTCTAGCTATCTGTATAGAAGGCGGTCTCTATAGTACTCTAGCTATCTGTATAGAAGGCGGTCTCTATAGTACTCTAGCTATCTGTATAGAAGGCGGGTTTTTAGTATTGTTCTTTGGGGGTTTCTTGTTTGTTGTTTGGGGGTCTGTTAGTACCTGTTCTGTTGAAAGGGGGGTTTGTTTGCTTTGTTGGGTGGTTGTTAAATATTGTATTTTTAAAAAGGGGCTCTATGATTAGCCTGTTAGAACTCTCAAAGTTTATTCTTAAGAATTTTATATCTCTGTACGAAGAAGGGGTTGAAGCCGACTGTAAGAAGGCGGCCATGTACCCTAAAAAGGGGTTGTTGACTCTATTTGATAGAAGGCGGTTGCTATAGTACTCTAGCTATCTGTATAGAAGGGGGTCTCTATAGTACTCTAGCTATCTGTATAGAAGGCGGTCTCATATAGTACTCTAGCTATCTGTATAGAAGGGGTCTCTAAGTACTCTAGCTATCTGTATAGAAGGGCTGTCCTGCTATAGTACTCTAGCTGTCTGTATAGAAGGCGGTCTTGCTAAAGTACTCTAGCTGTCTGTATAGAGGTAGTCTGCTATAGTACTCTAGCTATCTGTATAGACGTCGCTTGCTATAGGACTCTAGCTATCTGTATAGAAGGCGGTCTGCTATAGTACTCTAGCTATCTGTATAGAAGGCGATCTCATATAGTACTCTAGCTATCTGTATAGGAGGGCGGTCTGCTATAGTACTCTAGCTATCTGTATAGAAGGCGGTTCTGGCTATAGTACTCTAGACTATATGTATAGAAGGCGGTCTGCTATAGTACTCTAGCTATCTGTATAGAAGGCGGTCTCATATAGTACTCTAGCTATCTGTATAGGAGATGGTCTGCTATAGTACTCTAGCTATCTGTATAGAAGGCGGTCTCATATAGTACTCAAGCTATCTGTATAGAAGGCGGTCTCATATAGTACTCTAGCTATCTGTATAGAAGGCGGTCTGCTATAGTACTCTAGCTATCTGTATAGACGGCGGTCTGCTATAGTACTCAAGCTATCTGTATAGAAGGCGGTCTCATATAGTACTTCTAGCTATCTGCTAATAGAAGGCGGGTCTCATATAGCTACTCTAGCTATCTGTATAGAAGGCGCTCTCATATAGAACTCTAGCTATCAGTATTAGAGGGGCGGTCCTGCATTAGATACTCTAGCCTATCTATAGAAGGCGGTCTGCTGTAGTACTCTAGCTATCTGTAAAGAAGGCGGTCTATGCTATAGGACTATTAGCTATCTGTATAGAAGACGGTCCTGCTATAGTACTACTAGCTATCTGTATAGAAGACGGTCTGCTATAGCTACTCTAGCTATCTGTATAGACGTCGGTCTGACTATAGTACTCTAAGCTATCTGTATAGAAGTCGGTCTGCTATAGTACTCTAGCTATCTGTATAGAAGGCGGTCTCATATAGTACTCTAGCTATCTGTATAGAGATGGTCTGCTATAGTACTCTAGCTATCTGTATAGAAGGTCTGGGTCCATATAGTACTCTAGCTATCTGTATAGAAGGGGTCTCTATAGTACTCAGCTATCTGTATAGAAGGGGTCTGCTATAGTACTCTAGCTATCGTATAGAAGGCGGTCTCATATAGTACTCTAGATCTGTATAGAAGGGGTCTCTATAGTACTCTAGCTATCTGTATAGAAGGGGGTCTCTATAGACTCTAGCTATCTGTATAGAGGGGTCTGCTATAGACCTAGATCATAGAAGGCGGTCTCTTAGTACTCTAGCTATCTGTAAGAAGGCGGTCTGCTATAGTACTCTAGCTAACTGTATAGAAGGGGGGTCTGTATATACTCTAGCTATCTGTATAGAAGGCGGTCTGTTTTTAGTACTCTAGCTATCTGTATAGAGGGGGGGGCTGCTATGTACTCTAGCTATCTGTATAGAAGGGGTCTGCTATAGTACTCTAGCTATCTGTATAGAAGGGGTCTCTATAGTACTCTAGCTATCTGTATAGAAGGCGGGCTCTATAGTACTCTAGCTATCTGTATAGAAGGCGCTCTCATATAGACTCTAGCTATCAGTATAGAGGGCGGTCTGCTATAGTACTCTAGCTATCTATAGAAGGCGGTCTGCTGTAGTACTCTAGCTATCTGTATAGAAGGCGGTCTGCTATAGTACTCTAGCTATCTGTATAAGAAGGCGGTCTGCTATAGTACTCTAGCTATCTGTATAGAATGCGGTCTGTTATAGTATCTCTAGCTATCTGTATAGAAGGCGGTCCTGCTATAGTACTCTAGCTATCGTATAGAAGGCGGTCTGCTATAGTACTCTAGCTATCTGTATAGAAGGTCGGTCTGTTTTAGTACTCAGCTATCTGTATAGAGGCGGTTCTATAGTACTCTAGCTATCTGTATAGAAGGGGTCTCAAAATAGTACTCTAGCTATTGTATAGAAGGGGTTTTTGCTTAGTACTCTAGCTATTTTGGTATAGAAGGGTTTTTCTATAGTACCTAGCTATCTGTATAGAAGGGCGGTTGCTTTAGTACTTAGCATTGTATAGAAGGGGTTTTTCTATAGTACTCTAGCTATCGTATAGAAGGGGGGGGGCTGCTTAGTACTCTAGCTATTGTAAGAAGCGGTCTCTATAGTACTCTAGCTATCTTAAGAAGGGGTCTGCTAAGTACTCTAGCTATCTGTAAGAAGGCGGTTCTTAGTACTCTAGCTATTGTATAGAAAGGGTTGCTATAGTACTCAGCTTCTGTATAGAGGGGTCTGCTTAGTACTCTAGCTATTGTAAGAAGGCGGTCTCTATAGTACTCTAGCTACTGTAAAAAAAGGTCTGCTATAGTACTCAGCTATCTGTAAGAAAGGGGGCCTATAGACTTAGCATCTGTATAGAAAGGTCTGCTTAGTACTTAAAGCATTGTATAGAAGGGGTTGATAGTACTCTAGCTTCTGATAGAAGGGTCTCTATAGTACTCTAGCTATCTTATAGAAGGGGTCTTAAGACTTAGCATCTGTATAGAAAGGTCTGTATAGTACTCTAGCTTCTGATAAAGGGGTTTTCAAAAGTCTCTAGCACTGTATAGAAGGCGGTCTGCTATAGTACTTAGCTATCTGTATAGAAGGCGGGCTCATAGTACTTAGCTATCTGTATAAAGGCTCTCAAAAGTACTTAGCTATTGTATAGAAGGCGGCTCATTAATACTCTAGCTTCTGTAAGAAGGGCTCTAAGTACTCTAGCTATCTGTATAGAAGGGGTTCTATAGTACTTAGCTATCTGTAAGAAGGGGTCTGTAAAATACTCTAGCTTCTGTATAGAAAGGGGGTCTCTAAAGTACTCTAGCTATCTGTATAGAAAGGGGGTTGCTTAGTACTTAGCTTTTGTAAGAAGGGGTCTGTAAAACTCTGCTTTCTTATAGAAGGGGTCTCTAAAAATACTCTAGCTATCTGTATAGAAGGGGTCTCTAAGTACTCAGCTATCTGTATAGAAGCGGTCTGCTAAAGTATCTAGCTTCTGATAGAAGGGTCTGCTATAGTACTTAGCATCTGTATAGAAGGGGGTCTGCAAAGTACTCTAGCTATCTGTATAGAAGGGGTCGCTAAAGTACTCTAGCTTCTGTATAGAAGGCGGTCTCAAAAGTACTTAGCTATCTGTATAGAAATGGTTTTGCTAAGGGACTCTAGCCTGTATAGAAGGGGTCTGCTAAAGTACTCTAGCTTCTGAAAAGGCCCTCTGCTAAGACTCTAGCTATCTGTATAGAAGGCGGTCGCAAGTACTCTAGCTATCTTATAGAAGGGGTCTCTAAGTACCCAGTATTGTATAGAAGGGGCTGCTAAGTACTCTAGCTTTTTTGAAGGGGTTGTATATACTCTGCTATCTGTATAGAAGGGGTCTTAAAGTACTCAGCATCGTTAGAAGGGGCGCTAAGTACTTAGCATCTTTTAGAAGGCGGCTTAAGACTCAGCTTTGTATAGAAAGGGGTTTTTAGTACTCTGCTATCTGTATAGAAGGGGTTGCTAAGTACTCTGATCTGTTAGAAGGGGTCTCTAAAGTACTTAGCTATCTGTTAAAAAGGCGGGCTGCTAAGTACTCTGCTATTGTATGAAGGCGGTCTCTATAGACTTAGTATCTGTATAGAAGGGGGTCTCTATAGTACTCTGCTATCTGTAAGAATGGTCTGTAAAAGTCCTAGCATCTGTTGAAGGGGTCCTAATACTTAGCTATTGTATAGAAGGCGGTCTCTATAGTACTCTAGCTATCGTATAGAAGGGGGGTCCATAGTACTTAGCTTCTGTATAGAAGGCGGTCTCAAAGTACTCTGCTATCTGTATGAAGGGTCTGCTAAGTACTTAGCATCTGTATAGAAGGGGTCTCATATAGTACTTAGCTATCGTATAGAAAGGGGGGGCCTATAGTACTCTAGCTATCTGTATAGAAGGGGTCCTATAGTACCAGCATCTGTATAGAAAGGGGTCTTATAGTACTCTAGCCGGGGGGGTTGCTTACTTAGCTTCTGTATAAAGGGGGGTCTGCTATAGTACTCTAGCTATCGTATAGAACGGTTCCCAAAATACCAATTATGGGGGTTCTATAGTACCTAGCACTGTATAGAAGGGGTCTCTATAGTACTCTAGCTTCTGATAGAAGGGGTTGTAATACTCTAGCTATCTGTATAGAAGGGGTCTGCTAAAGTACTTAGCTTTGTATAGAAGGCGGTCTCTATAGTACTCTAGCATCTGTATAGAAGGGGTCTCTATAGTACTTAGCTACTTATAGAAGGGGGTCCTATAGACTCTAGCATTGTATAGAAGGCGGTCTCTAAGTACTCTAGCTTTTGTATAGAAGGGGCTCTAAGTACTCTAGCTTCTGTATAGAAGGGGTCTGCTAAGTACTCTGCTTTGTATAGAAGGCGGTCTGCTAAAGTACTTAGCTATTGTATAGAAGGCGGGCGCTATAGACTCTGCTATCTTATAGAAGGGGCTGCTAAAGTACTCTAGCTATCTGTATAGAAGGCGGGCTCTAAGTACTCTAGCTTCTGTATAGAAGGGGTCTGCTAAGTACTCTAGCTTCTGATAGAAGGGTCTCTAAAATATCTAGTATCTGTTTTTAGAAGGGGTTTCTAAGTACTCAGCATCTGTATAGAAGGCGGTCTGCTAAGTACTCTAGCTATCTGTATAGAAGGGGTCGTAAGTACTCTAGCTATCGTATAGAAGGGGTCTGCTAAGTACTCTAGCTATCTGTATAGAAGGGGTCTCAAGTACTCTAGCTATCTGTATAGAAGGGGTTGTAATTCTAGCTATCTGTTAGAAGGGGGCCTTGTCTCAGTTCGTATGAAGGGGGTCTAAGACCTGTACGATAGAACGGTTCTAAGTACTCTAGCATCTGTAAGAAGGGGTTGTATAGTACTCTAGCTATCTGTATAGGGCGGTCTGCTAAGTATCTAGCTTCTGTATAGAAGGCGGTTCTAAGTACTCTGCATCGTATAGAAAGGGGTCTGCTAAGTACTCTGCATCTGTTAGAAGGGGGTTGCTAAGTACTCTAGCATCTGTTAAAAAAGGCGGTCTCTATAGTACTCTAGCTATCTGTATAGAAGGCGGTCTGCTATTGGACTCTAACTATCTGTATAGAAGGCGGTCTGCTATTGGACTCTAACTATCTGTATAGAAGGCGGTCTGCTATTGGACTCTAACTATCTGTATAGAAGGCGGTCTCATATAGTACTCTAGCTATCTGTATAGAAGGCGGTCTCATATAGTACTCTAACTATCTGTATAGAAGGCGGTCTGCTATTGGACTCTAACTATCTGTATAGAAGGTCGGTCTCATATAGTACTCTAGCTATCTGTATAGAAGGCGGTCTCATATAGTACTCTAGCTATCTGTATAGAAGGCGGTCTCATATAGTACTCTAAGCTATCTGTATAGAAGGCGGTCTCATATAGTACTCTAGCTATCTGTATAGAAGGCGGTCTCATATAGTACTCTAGCTATCTGTATAGAAGGCGGTCTCATATAGTACTCTAGCTATCTGTATAGAAGGCGGTCTCATATAGTACTCTAGCTATCTGTATATAAGGCGGTCTCATATAGTACTCTAGCTATCTGTATAGAAGGCGGTCTCATATAGTACTCTAGCTATCTGTATAGAAGGCGGTCTGCTATTGGACTCTAACTATCTGTATAGAAGGCGGTCTGCTATTGGACTCTAACTATCTGTATAGAAGGCGGTCTCATATAGTACTCTAGCTATCTGTATAGAAGGTGGTCTGCTATAGTACTCTAGCTATCTGTATGGAAGGTGGTCTGCTACTGCGTTTCTTCTGGTTACTGACCTTAAGTCGACGCTGTGGTGAAAAGTTTATATATATATACATGTGTTTTATATATGAAAAGTTTACATACTCAATTCCTAATCCTGCATACTGTTCGAATCACAGCTGCGGGCGATTTGTAAGCGGACCGACTTACGTTGGTTTTCATACAATAATATGATAGCATGTCGTTCAGAAAGCAACGGCATACTCCATCCATCCATCGTGTGCTATGCCGATAACCGTTGGCGGTCATGTTCTGCCATCTCACTCGATCACCAGTGTCGTGGATCAGCATACTACTGAACATTAAGCTTGAGATCATAAATAGCCAAACAATCCTGGGGTTTACTGCGACGTCCTGTAAAGGATATGCAACTAACTGACCATACTGGTTGTTGACAATCACCAGTGTCTCGGGAAGCATACTTCCCAATAGAGAGCTGCCAAATGCGCCGAGAAACAGTGTGTTCAAGTGCTACAGAGAACTTATGTGATGTATGTGTGTGAAACAACGATAGACAGGCTGAGAAACTGTGTTCAAGTGCAACAGAGGGATTTTCAGACACAAATGCCTTTGTGTGTGAAAAGTGTGTTCATTGCTACAGAGAGCTTATGTGATGTATGTGTGTGAAACAACGATAATATGCAGACAGGCTGAGAAACTGTGTTCAAGTGCAACAGAGGGATTGTGCAGTGAAACGTGTGTTCAAGTGCTAGTGTGAGCTTATGCGGTGTATGTGTGTGAAACAACGACAAAATGCAGACAGGCTGAGGAACATCTAATGGTGGGGAATTGGCTCTATGAGTAGAAAGCAAAAAATACCATGGACATACAGAAAACCAAAGAGACAGCCGGTCAAGAAACTGAGAATTCCGTGAAAACAGAGAAATTAATCGGTGACACTAACAACTGGTGGGCATGTTTTGAGTTGTAACTTTTGAAAATGTAATGACAACTGGCAAACTTGTTGAGGATAGAGCATGGGGGATACACAGAGACAAGCGCCTGGATGTTCTGTACACATCATCAGGACCAGAACATGGCCCTTACCTGAGACTCTGGTGTTAGGATGTAATGGCGAACCATGAACATACTCGCTTGTAGGTGGATACTGACGACAGGTGGAGAAAGGGACCCTGTTCTACGCCTTGGGGCGCATCGGGTACATGGTGCTGGTCCCCATATTTGTATGGGTCAAACAGCTGTAGATGGGTCAGTGGTCTATATCACTTGGGCTATCTTTACTTCCTATAATATTTCTTAGGATCCATTTTAGGGTGGGTCGGAGTGGAAGAATCCATCATTTGTATCCACCTCTCGGTGGGGATTCGAAGACATGATCACTGGGCTGCCATGCCAGGATCTAACCACTGTACCACCGCGGCTCATATGCGGCTCATATATAATATGTCAGAGTCGTTTGCAGCGTGGTAGCTAGACGCTCGGCTGACGTTCCGGAGGTTATAATTCCAATCTGTTTCGGCGCGGTAGTTTGTTAATGTATCTAGACTTTCAGGTGGGCTTTGGCCTGAAATGGGTACCAGGAGATGTGTGGGGAAGTAAAGGCGGCCAGTCTGATACCGAACACATCAACCATCGAGTGCAGATTGGTATATACAAATATAGGTCAGGTCGTATATGTCCGATCAGCCTCAAGGCTTGTAAAATAGTCCTTTACTCGCTTTCTTGCTTACCTATTCACCTGCCCGCCTATATACCTACTTGCTTACCTTTATACTCACCTTTTTGCTCACTTAAACCCACTTTCTTTCTTTCTTCTTTCTTACTTACTTTCTTACCTACTTACTTAGCTACTACTTTCTTTTGTTGTTTTCCTTTCTACCTAGTTACTAGCTTACTTACTTACCTACTTTCTTAAATACCTACTTTTTCTTTCTTACTTACCTACTTACTTACCTACTTACTTATTATCTACCCTACATACCTACTTAACAACTTGCTTACTTACCTGCTTGCTTACATAATTACTTACCCTACTTACTACTTACCTATTTACTTACATACTATGCACCTACTTACTTACACACTTACTTACCTACTTACTTACTTACCTATTTACTTACATATTACTGCACCTACTTACTTACTTAACTACTTACTTACTCACCTACTTACTACATACTCACTTACTCACCTACTTACTTACCTACTTACTTACATACTTACTTACTTACTTACTTACTTACCTATTTACTTTACATACTATGCCACCTACTCTACTTACTTAAATACTTACTTACTCACCTACTTACCTTACATACTTTACTTACTCACCTACTTACTTACATACTTTACTTACTCACCTACTACTTACATACTTACTTACTCACCTACTTACATACTTACTTACTCCCCTACTTACTACATACTTACTTACTCACCCTACTTACTTACTACTTACTTACTCACCTACTTACTACATACTTACTTACTCACCTACTTACTTACATACTTACTTACTCACCTACTACTTACATACTTACTTACTCACCTACTTACTTACATACTTACTTACTCACCTACTTACATACTTACTTACTCAACTACTTACTTACATACTTACCTAATCCCTACTTACTTACATACTTACTTACTCACCCTACTTACTTACATACTTACTTACTCACCTACTACTTACATACTTACTTACTCACCTACTTACTTACATACTTACTTACTCACCTACTTACTTACTCACTACTTACTAACATACTTACTTACTCACCTACTTACTTACATACTTACTTACTCACCTACTTACTTACATACTTACTTACTCACCTACTTACTTAATACTCACTCACCTACTTACTTACATACTTACTTACTCACCTACTTACTTACATACTTACTTTCTCACCTACTTACTTACATACTTACTTACTCACCTACTTACATACTTACTTACTTACATACTTATTTACTCACCTATTTACATACTTACTTACTCACCTACTTACTTACATACTTACTTACTCACCTACTACTTACATACTTACTTACTCACCTACTTACATACTACTTACTCACCTACTTACTTACTCACCTACTTACTTACATACTTACTACTCACTACTTACTTACATACTTACTTATTC
>JACEFZ010011483.1:97373-157252 GCA_014155875.1 Cepaea nemoralis
ACCTACTTACTTACATACTTACTACTTACTTACCTGCTTGCTTTCTTATTTACTTGTAATAGGACGAGGTGGGTTCCTCATGCTCAGACACATCCAAGGAAAGGCCCCAACTCCTCTTCAGTGAAGACCACAACAACATAATTTAATTGTAGAAACATGTTTCTCCAAGACAATAGGGATAGCTATTGAAAGGGACTGTTGGAAATGTCCCTGGCTCCTCTAATTTTAAGTGAGAGCAGTCGTGTTGGATTGTCTCATCATGAAGACTGCTGGAGGGCAAGGTCTGTAACGTCAGGATGTTTGAACAGACCCATCAGTCCGTACGAGGTCATCTGATTGATGGGACGCAGAGGTGTTTTCAAGGCACCAGGGCTGGGTTCTATACTGGCCAAGACCTATTGACGCGTCCTCGCCGAGCGTCCTGGGCAACAGGTCCCTTTGGGCTTCCTGGCTAAAGTCAGTAGGATCGTTGATTCCTCCGAAGTCGGAGAGTGTCTGCCTGCACGGCGAGGAACCACCAGTCTGCACACCAATAAGTCAGACATGGGATAACGGATACTCACGCAAACCTCAGGTCCTGTATGACATCACACTGATGTTGGACAACAGGATGTCTTAACCCGACATACAGGACTTCACGCTGGAGTTCACAGCCAGCGAACACAAGCAAACAAGCAAGCATCTGATTGATGAGGGACTCATCCCTTAAGTATTTGACAGTCGTCACAAGGTTTAAGCACCCTCACATGAACTCTTTAAGTAGCGGTGAGTGCTCACTGTCATCTTAATGGAGGATTCTACGATTTTAGGATGTCATCCGAGAGTCTGCATACCTGACTCCCTTTGAGGCGACCTTCAGCCTGGAGTATGGCTCAGAAGAACCTTTGACCAGGGAACAGTTGATGTTGAAGACCGGTCTTCAGACCCTTGACCACGCTGATGGTGATACTAATCAAAATGGGGATCCTTCAACCAACATGTTGTTTTTCCATCAAGAATGGTGATGACCATTCATTTCATTCAGTGGGGTTGAAAGTTTGGAGCCGTGAGTTCTAAGATGGCTGAAGTTGGATTTAGAAAGACTTGAGTGATGAATTGAATTAAAGTGAGGAAGAGTTGTGCAATTCGTCGACCACACCTGAAGACAAATACAGGTGCAGTGAATGACAAGGGCGCTCTACGTGCCTCGTCGTGCTCATTACGTTCCACAACGTCTTGCCCGTTGAATCATCGATGATTTCAACACAACAACAACAAAACAGGTGAACTTCTTCAGTTAGAATACGAATACCACATCCCCTGCATCACTTTTCTAATATACACACATATATAATTACAATAGAAAAAAGTAAGACGAGGAAGCTGTCATCTTTTCATGAATTCGATCACAAATAACGAAGGTCGATATGGTGGCATACCTTCATCAGCAAACAACAGCAATAGAGGGTATGTGGGCTGCATACCTTTTAGTTCTCTCCGTGTGCTTGTGTATCGGCACACTGTATCTGCCAGGCCACATGCTGATGATGGCTTCAGTACTGGCTGTAACTTTCCCATGATGGGATTCCATCGAATGCTCTGGATCTGAGGTGTTATATTTCAGGTGTATTTCCCCGATCTGGTATTTCCACTAAGCTATAGGCTTCAAATTAATCCATGAAAACTATTCAGCCGGATTCAGTCAATTTTCAAAGACTAAACCTGGAATACAACCTTACTGCCCGGTGGTCAGACATGATCTGTTTGTTTTCCTTCAGACTGGGGCTCTGACGTCTGAGCGAAACGTAAATAAAGCCCCGAGGAATGGAGTATTGACACGAAGATGTATTCAAAATACACGGATGTTTTTTGTTTCATTCTGTTGAACGTTCTGTGTACTATCCACATAATTTATCTATTTGGCGGGAAACAGAAAATGTAACTTTTCCCCCACAACGAGAGTCACGATAAAGAAGGTATGGCTTAAGTGCCACAATAATTATATACAACACAAAGTTAGCTTGATCCCTAGGGTGGAGCTTTTAGAGGAGTCATGAAGTTTGGTTTTTTGTTGACCGGACCAAAATTGGCTTGAGTTCTGTGACAACTTATATACCTGCTTACTTACTTACCTACTTACTTACATTACATACTTGCTTACCTACTTACCTACCTGCTTACATACTTACTTACCTATCTAATTATCTACTCACTTTCCTTTTTAATTACCAACTTACTTATTTACTTACTCACTTACCTACTTACTCACCTTCTTACTTACCTAATACTGACCTCATTTTGTTTTAAAGGACAGGCATGTTTTCAGTGGCAACATTCACAGTGCGTCAAGGACCACTTCCCAATCACCAAAGAGAAAGGTATAGGGGAAGACGGTGAGAGCAGATTCTTGACAACGTGTATAAAGGTATTAGCACACGAACTCGTACACACTGCTGGATGTGGAGAAGCATGATCGCCTACACAGTTGACAGGGCACACTGTTTGTCTCTTTTGTATAATTTTGTAGAATGCTCTACTGTTATTACAATTTTTATCATACATATCATATGGGCCTTTGGGGGCCTGTGTGTTCCATTGAGGTCTAGTTGAATGGTGTTAGTGGTTTTGTTTTCCGTTTTGTTTGGTGTTCTCGGCCTTCCTTGTAATATCTTAGTATAATACTGCCATTTGCTCTTAGCCAAAAGTAGCGGTTACATATAATAAGTTTACATGCGGTAAAGCTGTGAAAATGTAAACAATTGAAAAATACAGAGAGTAAGTCACTTAACGAAAAATTGCCATTATATAAATTATAATCAATGGTAATTTTGTAAAGGTAAACTGCACTTGCCGGTCTCCGCGTCGCGTTGGTTTCTTACAGAGGTATGTGAGCCGGTTGTTCATAAAGCAATGGCAAATTACTGGACGTGAAACTTAACAAGACATCAAAGCAGCCGAAAAATGCTGGTTTTGAAGATGAGGACAGAACGCGTATGGGAGTGCCCCGAGTGCTGTGATGACGATTCTTGACTCAGCTCAACTCTGGCCGTCCGACGTATTCGCAACCTTATTCTGAGAAACCTCAAGTTTGTTCGTCCACATTCCAAGATTCACTGCCAATACAGCTATACAGCAATATAAAATATAACATTTCAGTACTCTTCTTCAGACATTCATTGATACAGATAACTGAATTGTATTTGACATTTGAACCTATAAAATCTGGCATCAACAACGATACCGCGCCAAACGGCAACACAATTGTATCGGTATTCGTTATCATTGTAATCGATCCCAAATATGTGTTCCTAGTGTGCGCGTGTGTGTGCGTGCGTGGGTATTTGGTAAAGTAAAAGAAATGATAAACCATCAAGGGGTGACACCAAAATAAAAAAATTGCAAATTTGACAAAGCAGACATAGCTCTGTCTAGTCGGGTTTCATAACCGTTCATTGTTAATTTTAGAAATTTTAATGTTAAATAACAAAAATTTAACTTTGTCCGAGTTTGTCGAAGTTCTTTATTTATGTTTTACCTGAAGTATTGAAGTTATATTGTTCAATTTGTTTTCTTTCTTATGTCCTTATTAACTTTTTGACTTATTTTACAAACATTACTATATGCGATTATATATGGTACAGGAACACTCGGAAGAAGACCATGGTGAAAGTCTAGAGGGGTGACACCAAGAGTTTACCGCACTGGGTGACACCAACTCCAGTGACGCCACTGCAGAATAATAATAAAATATTTACTGGAAACAAGTAGCAGCAATTAAAATAAGAAATAAAGAGGGCAATTATGATGAGATAATTTTTTAAAATGTTGCATATCCCTTACAGGACGTTGCAGTGCTTGCTTGCTTGCTCGTGTTCGTTGGATTGAGCTCCAACGCGAAGTTCTGTATGTCGGATGAAGGCATCCTGTTGTTCAACATCAGTGTGAATCGAAAAGAGTAGCCTAACGGCGCTGCCCGGGCAAAATTTCGAGTTAAAAATCTACCCAAAGTATTTCAGGATCCTCGCCGATGCTACGGAGTTCGTGCATTGAGCTGAGTTTCTCCAGACTCAGGTTTGAGTTAGGAGGAGAACGGAGCACTTATGGGTTAAACCCGTGTGTCGTGATGTTGATCCAACGACTAAACTAAACTAAACTAGTGTGATGTCATACAGGACCTGAGGTTTGCGTGAGTATCCGTTGTCCCATGTCTGGTTTATTGGTGTGCAGACTGGTGGTTCCTCGCCGTACAGGCAGACACTCTCCGACTTCGGAGGAGGACGTTGCAGTCAACGCCAGCATTTTCAGCTGCTGCTGATGTAATAGGCAAGTTTTACGTTCAGTAGTTTGCCATTGCTTTCTGAACGACGGGCTGCCATACCAACACGTTATAACACAACGCGACACGGTCTGCTGCACAAATCGATCGCAGCTGAGTTTCGACCGCCTGATAAGCGGCTTACGAACCGCGTTCGCAAGACTTTGGCCACGGAGACTGGCGATCAGATAAAGCAACGGGTAAAAAAAGGATGTGCCCTCTCTGTATCGTTCTCTCTATATCGTTCCTCTCGGATATCTTCTCTCTATATAATATCAAAATAATAATGAAAAACGCCAGTAATACGAGAGAATAATAAATATTTAAGCAATCTACACTATTGTCCGGCTCCCTGGCCGAGAGTTTAGCAGCTTTCTCCGTTAACCCCGAATACTCTCGTGGTTGACGTGAGCGCACGAGAATTAGAAGTGGTTTGAGTCGCGCCAGTGACTTATGAGAGTATGGAGCCGGTCGCTCAGAAAGTCGTGGCGTGCTGATGAGCGTAATCTAGCCTAGGAATCAACATTATAGCTGAAAGATGCTGGTGTTGACCGCAAAATCCTGAAACAGGATGGAAACGCGGGGGAAAAAATCTACACTATGCAGATGGCATGGAATTGATGGCCGAAAATGCAAAGGATCTACAACTTTTAGATATTGTAGTAATTTAGAGTGTATAACAAAGGAATTTCCTTGAATATCGAAGAAACAGAAACAATGCTTATATCAAAGAAAAAGATGATACCTAAACGTGAGATAACAACAGAATGGAAAATGCTTAACCAGGCTGATAAATTTAAATACTTCGGAGCAATTATAACATCAGACAAAGATATCTGTGGAAAGACAGCTGACAGGGCACATGATAATGATGAGTGCGTACTTTATCATGTATCCTCCATACGCCGAACTCCCGAAGCGTTGAATTGTCGTAATAAAGTAAGGTTACCAGCGGTTAAGATGTGAAACAGCTACGAATAATTACAATAGAAAAAGTTAGACGAGGAGGCTGTCATCTTTTCATGAATTCGATCACAAATAACGAAGGTCGATATGGTGACATACATTCATCAGCAAACAACAGCAATAGAGGGTATGTGGGCTGCATACCTTTTCAGTAAACTCGGGGCAATTTGAGGTGGCTCACAAATCGCTCTAGATTTACCTAATTCCATATAGGAAGACTTTAGTGTTAAGACTCTAGTAGTTCGGATTAAGTAAAATGTCTGCCTCTTATTCTTTTGAACAGCGAAGACACAAACAATAGATTTTTTTTTTGGCATATCATTTACAGGACGCATCATTTTTTCAGCTGCTGTTGATTTACGAGAGTAAGTTAATAAGTAAGTCATACATGGCTGTAGAAAAATAACTAACATTGTCACCACACAGGAGAATAAGAAACAAAAAGGTAACAACACATGTCATCAATTATAGGAGGCTACAGGAAAATACAGTTAAAGACGAATTCAATCAAAAAATCCAAAACCTACATAAGAACATCCCTGATGACCACTCAAGCATAGATAAGGAATGGACATGTTTCAAGGCTGCCATGCTCGACACACTGAAAAATAAATGTGGAACTAAGAAAGTAGGGCAGGATAAAAGATTAAGAACAGCCTGGTGGAACAACGAAGTTAAAGATAGCATATTCAACCGCCTACCTCAGAATTAACGCAAACACACAACATCCACTGCATAGTGAAATTAGGAAGGTGAAGGGCAGCAGGTTAAAAAGAGGACGGTCGTGGATGGGTCAAGCCGAAGACATTCTTCAACAGGTGTGTTCACTTGAGGACTTAGAACCTGGCGAGGAGTGGGTGCAAGTGCCAACAGACTTCTGCACTTCCTTTTCAGTTTGCATCCAACTAGATAGAAAATGCAGACAAGAAAATCCGGCTGCTGTGGAGGCTGAAGTACAAGCGTTGATTTTCGAGAATTCGCTAGACGGTGACGCGGTCATCTACACAGATGGGTCGGTCGTCCGACATGTGAGAAGCTCATGGGCCTTTACAGCTCTGGCCGGAGGGAGAATTGTGAAGGAGGACTCTGGTGCTTTCACTGAAACCACAAGTAGCCTGACCATGGAAGTCATGGCAGTAAGTAAAGCAATAACATGGCTCGAGACACAGACATTCACTAGGGCTTGTTTCCTTAGCGACACAATGAACATGATCAAGAGGATAGAGGAGGGGTCGATCCGAAGAGAATGGTTGCTGCCTCTGAAGCGGTCTCGGCTGGCAAAGATTAGTTTCATCTTCGTGCCAGGTCATGCGGGAGTACAAGGAAATGAGCGGGCTGACAAGCTCGCAGGTGAGGCTACTGTGGAGGGCGCACGCGCCATGGACCAGGCTGACATTCTGAATGCTCTACGAGAAGTGAGACTTTTGCGAGAACCAAGTGATGACTGTGAATCTACAACAATGGCCAGACTGCGGGAGCAGCAAATTAAAAGAGGGGTGGCCAAACAAGAACACTACGCAGGAAGCCAAAGAAGATTGATAAACCAACACAGAACTGGCGTCGTTAGCCGCTACACGCTGCGGGATTTGCTGAGGAGGAGATCCGAGCACTTATGGACTGAATGGTTCGATGTGCAACGAGGATGATCTGTCGACTAACTAACTAACTAACTAACTATATTCAAAAAGAAGGTAGCATTCAAAAAGTGGATCACAACTAAATCTGAACAGGACTATATTACTTATAGAATAGCACGACGTAATGCCAAACGAACAATTAGAGCATCTAAAGATGAATCCTGGAGAATATACGGTGAACAGATGGCGACCCTTAGCAAAGACTGCCCAAGAGAATTTTATAAACGTGTCACCACAATGAGAAACAGAGATGCATGTTACAACCCAACCACCATCATAAACAGCAAAAGAGGTATACCAATATTTAATCCACAACAAAGACTAGCAAGGTGGGCAGAATACTTTCAAGAACTACTTAACCCCACAGATAACATAGGAAACCTCACTTTTGTGCCTAAACGCCAGGGACAGCAAGAACCAAATTTCATACCTGCAGAAGTCAAAGCAGTTATACAGAAAAGTCCTAAAAACAAATCACCAGGTCCAGATGGAATAACCACAGAAGCTATTCAGGCCTGTGGGGAAACAGGAGTTAAATGGCTAACAAGACTTTTTAATATAGCATGGGAAGAAAGAAAAGTCCCAGATGATTGGCAACAGGCAATAATAGTACCAATATGGAAAAAGAAAGGCAATATGAGAGAGTGCGAAACATACAGAGGTATATCACTCCTAAGCCATATAGGGAAAATGTTTGCAAAACTTTTGGAACAAAGAGCTAGACCAATAGTTGAACAACAGTTAAGCAAAGCACAATTCGGTTTTCGGAAAGGTAAAAGTTGCACTGATGCATTATTTACACTTAGACAAATTTGTGAAAAAACTATTGAATATAGTGACCAGCAGAATATTGTGTTTGTAGATCAGGAAAAGGCTTTTGATAGAGTAGACAGATACAAATTATGGACCATCCTTGAAGACTATGGGATAGAAGGGCAACTGCTAGAAAACATCATAGCCATGTACCACTCGAGCCAAAGTGCAGTAAGAACACAGGAAGGTATATCAGATATGTTCACAGTCAATACAGGAGTGAGGCAGGGATGTGTGCTCTCTCCCCTGCTATTCAATATCTACATGGACAGAATTTCCAAAGAAGCAAGCCTCGACAGACCAGATTCAGAAAATTTAGAACTCTTTACTCCAGATGAAACAACTGACCCACAGGGAATAAATGAACTTCTATTTGCTGATGATCAGTGCCTGTTTTACAGCGATGAGGGCAGATTACAAAATCATATTACTAATCTGAGTTCAACCTGCAGCAGATACAATATGAGTATAAACACAGCCAAAACCGAAGTAATGCAAGTTAGCAGATCGCCAGGCCCACTAAATATACAGATAAATAACACACCTCTGAAACAAGTTAAAGAATTCAAATACCTTGGAAGTATGATCACAGAAGATGGCAGATTGGACAGAGAAATTGAAATCAGATGTCAAAAAGCTAGTGCACTTACATATCAACTATCACCCTTACTGAAACATCCAAACATACCCATGTCCGCAAAACGACAGATAATAAACAGCATATTCACACCAACCCTATGCTACCAATCTCAAACCTGGACTTTATCCAAATTACACCTTCGCAAAATCAACACCTGCGAAATGAGATGCCTGAGGAGAGCTGCCAACTTAACAATCCGAGACCGAGTAAGAAATGCTACTATCAGACAGACTGTGGGATCAACACCTTGTGCCACATTTATTGAAAGACAGAAGATCAAGTGGTTTGGCCATGTCGTTAGAATGCAACATCAGCAACTACCATCACTGGCCTTATATCAAAGATCATCTGCGACGAGACCACGAGGACGTCCAAGAAGAAAATGGATTGACGACATCAGAGACATTGTACAACCACACGGAATGACACTATCCAGTGCCGTCCACCGGGCGCTGGAACGCAAATTATTCCTCCCCACGACGCTTGCCGGCAGAAGTGGAAGATGATGATGATGATGATGGTTGTCCCTTTATTTCTCAACATAATTCCCACCAACATTGATGTACTTATCCCATCGTTTTATCAGTCCTCCCAAACCGGCTCTGCATAGAACTGCGTGCTCTGTTTTCTAAACCACGTTTTCACTTCACATTCAACTTCGGCGTCATTCACGAAATGTCTCACGCCAAGGTGGATTTTCAGTGTTTATGCTGACAAATGTTTAACCGTAAAGCGGTGCATAGCTGGGTAGAAAAAGTTACGAGGGCGAGTCAATAAGTAAGTTATACAGTTCCGTGGGATGGCATGTAAACCTACAGGTAAATAATAATAATAATAATAATAATAATAATAATAATAATAACAATAATAATAATAATAATAATAATAATAATAATATAACAACTGTTACTGTTGTAACTTAAACAGATAAATTTAATGATCGAATGACCGTAGGTAAGTGACATTTGTAATTTCTTTCTTTCTTTCTTTCTTCTTTTTTACATATGTGATTGTATCAGATTCTAGTCGGATGTGCCGTCCTACGGGAGCAAATAAAATTGGCACAACGCAATTACGTCTGAAAAAAAAACACTCAGATGAACGCAGAAGAAGAAGAAGAAGAAGAAGAAGAAGAAGAAGAAGAAGAAGAAGAAGAAGAAGAAGAATTGTTTTGTTGTGTAGCGTTGTGTTCTTCTGTTCTTTTTCCTCCATTGACCTCAATGAAGAGTTTGGGAAGATGTAAAGATCTTTTAAGTGATCTTTCTAATGCTTTTTGTAAGTTAGTATTAATTCTTGCGAACGCGGTTTGTAACCCCGTATACCCGGGTTCGAAACACGGCGGTGTGGTTTTTTCGAAAAAGGTATAGGGGCCGGTCATTCAGAAAGCAATGGCAAACTACTGAACGTAACACTTGCCTAGTACATAAACAGCAGCTGAAAATGCTGGTGTTGACTGCAACGTCCCGTAAGGGATACGCAACAAATTTATTATTATTTATTAATTTCTCTGAGGATTCTTGATACCATCACTCCGTCTTTTACGTGGTCTTCCCCTTGCTCTGTATCCTCTATATTACTTCAATGCTCTTTGTGGCAGATAGTAAAATGAATTCTTGTGAGGTGGACAGATCATTTAATTTGCTGCTCTTTAATGAAATGCATGACTGGTTTCAGACCTAGTCGCATACTAATATTACTAACTAGTTTCCTAAACCCTAATTCTTTCCCTCATGGTTACTCTCGAAGCTCTTCTAAGACATTTAATCACTTTGAATGATTTTGCGCTCATTAGCTGCAATAAGCGCCGATGTTCGACATTTTTAGCACAAATGTCCTGTCCAAGAATAGTTCTTATGAGATTCGCTGTAGTACGTATATTAGACATCTCTATGGAGCAAAGTGGCGGCTGTTGTCCCTGAACCCGTTTGCCCGTGTGTATCGCAGGACGAAGTAATCGAAGTTCACCTTCTAGTGTTTATGGACTACTCGTATTCGTGTGTTGGTGATTTTGCTGCATGTGAGTTGTCTCAACAATTAAAGACAAGGAAAGGTAATCATAATAAATAGTACATTTCACATGCTTAGTTCATTTAGACGAATGTTGTTTATCGCTCTTATAGAGCAATCTATTATAAAGGCAATCATTGTTTTATGTGTCGATAAGATCTACCAAATATAGTCATGACATCCGGCACCACGTTCCGCTGGGCCGCTGGTTTATTTATTTTACCCGAGATGCGTCGCCTTCGCCAGGGCTTCTCTCCGTTCTCGCAAGGCAAACTAACTTAACAAATATTAAATGTATAAACAGTTCGTCTCCATAACTTTTTGAGTTTGTATAAGGCAGTATTGTTTCATTGTAATAAAGAGAAACATTACAGACACGTAAATTATTGAAGCTAAGTTTACCCCCTCCTACTTAACTTTCCTTTTAACTTCAAATCTATGTCACATAATTAGGCTTCCAGTCAGTCAGCAGTGCAGTACTGAATACGCCGAAGACCCACTTTTGAACTTTACTAAAATGCCTTTGCCTTTGATGTTCTATCTCCATGGTCTTACTTAACTTAGGCCATACAATACAGTATCGTATGATGATCATTTCTCTTGGCCTGCCTGTCCCCACCCTTGATCTTTCCATTTCCAGTCATGACAATATTTAAAATTTTTATTTTACAATGCTTCACTTCTCATTACACCTAGTAACAGGTGTGTGGAATCTGGGTCAATGGTCAACCCAACGAAGGCAGTAGACAGTAGTAACATGGTTCTCTTTGAATAACCATATTGAATATTGTCAGCACTCCATCACCAACTGTAAATCTGTGTTCAGAGACTGGAAATAACGCAGGCAATGAACTACCTGGGGATACATTTTGATCGAAGCCTTGCTTATCATGAGCACATAAACAGGGTGATAACAAAGGACAAGTGAGGTATGGCGGCGGCAAACTGAGCAGCGCCATCTATGTCTCCCTTACGAGGGTCTGGTCTTTTATGTTTTTGAGTATGCAATGGCGATCCTGACTTTCAGCCATAAGCAGATAGAAAGGATACAGAATGAAGCTATGCATATTATTCTTGGATGTACAAGAGATACAGCATACAGGGCGATGCGCTATCTTCTTGATTTTATAACCATCGGGGACAGAATAGAAATTTGCAGAGCACTTGCCTACCTCAGAGTGAACGTAAACACACAACATCCACTGCATAGTGAAATTAAGAAGGTAAAGGTCAGCAGGTTAAAAAGAGGAATGTTGTGGATGGGCAAAGCCGAAGACATTCTTCAACAGGTGTGTTCACTTGAGGACTTAGAACCTGACGAGAGTGGGTACAAATTCAAACAGATTTCTGTACATCCTTTTCAGTTTGCATCCAACTAGACAGAAAATCCGGCTGCTGTGGAGGCAGAACTACAGGCTTTGATTTTTGAGAATTCATTGGAGGGCGATGCTGTCATTTACACAGATGGGTCGGTCGTTCAACAAGTGAGAAGTTCATGGGCTTTTACGGCTCAGGCCAGAGGGAGAATTGTGATGGAAGATTCTAGTGCTTTTGTTTTGACCACAAGTAGCCTGACTATGGAAGTCATGGCAGTAAGTAAAGCAATAACATGGGCTCGAGACACAGACATTCACTAGAGTATGTTACCTTAGTGACTCAATGAGCATGCTCAAGAAGATAAAGATGGGGTGGATCCGAAGAGAGTGGTTGCTGCCTCTGGAGTGGTCTTGGCTGGCAAAGATTTGTTTCATTTTCATGCCAGGGTATGTGGGTGTATGAGGAAATGAGCAGGCTGACAAGCTTGCAGGTAAGGCTACTGTAGAAGGCGGACGGGCCATGGACCAGGCGGACATTCTGAATGATCTACGAGAAGTAAGTCGTTCACGAGAACCAAGTGATGACTGTAAATCTACAACCATGGTCAGGCTGCGAGAACAGGAAGTTAAAAGAGTGGCGGAAAACCAAGAACACTATGCAGGAAGCCAAAGAAGATTAATAAACCAACACGGAACTGGTGTCAGTCGCTACATGCTGCAAGATTTACTGAGGAGGGGATCCAAGCACTTATGGACCAACGTTTTGATGTGCAATGAGGACTATCTGTCGACTAACATTACATTACCAAGGAACATTGTCTCTCTATTTATGTTCTTAACAGTTCTTTCATTAGCGATGATAAGACAATCGTCGTTAGTTTTCCCCAAGCTCTTCTTAAGTTAGAAGCACTCTGTTGTAAAGAAATCCAGAAAAAACCAAGGTAGTCTTGTAACATCCAACTATCAACCAGCATAGTAAACCACAGAAAGGTGTACTGGAGAATAGACCCACTGTCGTGACACTTTCCCACACCTTGGGGCCTGTTGGGTATATGGTGCTAGCCTATATGTTTTTAAGACCAATCAGCACTTTACTTCCCAGAAAATGTCCTGAAAACAACCCCGCCTTGATGGGGATTTGAAACACATGCCCAGCAGGCAAGCATGCTAGCCAGTGGGTCACGACAACTCCCTCTCACTGTCGTACATGTCATTTAAATATTGATCCTAACATATTCCACGAACATAATTGCTACTAATGTAGAGGTATCTGGAACAGAGGCCTTTGGGAAGAAAGTCTCTACAACAGCTTCATTCAATGATAAATGCAAGCCCTTTCAGGACTCGAGTGAGCTGAATGTAAATGCATCAGACTTCAATGCTCCTAACATGCCAGGCACTTGATAGTACCCATAGGGAACTCTTGTGAAACCATTGCCAATGCAGGGTGTTCCTTTGAACACATTTGTACAAGGGAGGCCGTATGCTACAAGCTTACTACGAGGGCGAGTCAATAAGTAATTCACACAGTTCTGTGGGATGGCAGGTAAATGTAGTTGGTGTTTTCTACAAGTGTCATTAGGTGATAGCAACATCAAACTTTATATTCCCGTTCATCAGGCGGCGCTAAGTGTCTCATGCGCATGTGCAGTGCATAAATAAAATTGCGACTGTACTTACGGAGTGTAAAACCAAAGAGCAACGTGCTGTTGTGTGTTTTTTGTGGGCAAAAGGACTGCCTGCAAAGGACATTCATAAGGAAATGCTTCTTATTTAGGCTGACTACGAGCCCGAATCAAAGCGTGCTTCTATGCAATGGAAACATTCATCTTCACTGTAACGTGTTTAGACGGAACTAACCGGCGAGGTGATTGCCCTGGGTAGCAATGCTACAACATAAACAATTTCACGGGGTTAAAGGGCATTCCCCGGGGAGGGCTGCAAAGAAGGGTTAAAAGACAGTGGAAAACATTGACGAGGACAGTTAAGTTTTGAGACCCGACAGTGGAGTTCGGCGGTCGGGGAAAAAGTGAATGGTAGCGGAGTTAGCAAGAGAACTCCGCCCTGTGTTTTTCAGTGATAGTAATTCTGAGGCTAAGTATTAAATACTGCCTCTCCTCTCCTCCAACTTTCATGTTGTGACAATATAATCCAACTTTCTCTTTCTTATGACTCGTCCAGAGAATATGGACTGTCTTCTTCTGATGCGAGTAACTGATTCTGTTTGTGAGTTAGCTTCTTTCAGAATATCTTCATTATTCTTTCTATCCGTCCACGGTGTTCTCATAATTCTTCTATACAACCACATGCCTGCAGCTTCCACATAATTCCTCACTTATTATTATTAATATGAGTACAACAAGCAGAAAGAGACTTCACAGCACTAGGACATTTGTGAAAGTCCACAGAAATTAATTCTAGTGCCAAACTTGGAATGATGTAACTCTAGCGTCAGATCAGTACTCCTGTATAGATCTAGTACCAGACTTGGAATGATGTAACTCTAGCGTCAGATCAGTACTCCTGTATAAATCTAGTACCAGACTTGGAATGATGTAACTCTAGCGTCAGATCAGTACTCCTGTATAGATCTAGTACCAGACTTGGAATGATGTAACTCTAGCATCAGATCAGTACTCCTGTATAGATCTAGTACCAAACTTGGAATGATGTAACTCTAGTGTCAGATCAGTACTCCTGTATAGATCTAGTACCAAACTTGGAATGATGTAACTCTAGCGTCAGATCAGTACTCCTGTATAGATCTAGTACCAGACTTGGAATGATGTAACTCTAGCGTCAGATCAGTACTCCTGTATAGATCTAGTACCAGACTTGGAATGATGTAACTCTAGCGTCGGATCAGTACTCCTGTATAGATCTAGTACCAGACTTGGAATGATGTAACTCTAGCGTCAGATCAGTACTCCTGTATAGATCTAGTACCAGACTTGGAATGATGTAACTCTAGTGTCAGATCAGTACTCCTGTATAGATCAGAAGCATGGAGAGTGACTAAGACAAACATCACAAACATTCATTAAATGGTGCATGAGCAGTGTAGATACCAAAGTGGTGTGATAGTAGGTCAGCATGGCCAAATGGATAAGAGCGTGTGTTCTTAAACATCCGGTGTGCTGATGCCAAGGTAAGCTGTTAAACCCCTACACCGGACAGTTGGACTAAAATGTTGACCTATCGTCCTTGATTTGGGGATGTAAATTACAAGTACCTCTGCAGTTGGCGTGGGTTCGCCTGATGGCGAGGGACACTGTTAATAGGGAAGGCTAATCCACATGCTGGTCTCCCTGGCGAAGGGATTAACAACATTGCTTGTAACCCCGTATATCCACATGGGGAAAACAGCAGCTGCAAGAATCGGCAGCGGTTCGTGCCACGCTGGTAACTTACGGGGGTATGCGAGCCGGTTGTTCAGAAAGCAGTGGCAAACTACTGAACATAAAAACTTGCCTAGTGCATCAACAGCAGCTGAAACATGCTGGTGTTGACTGCAACATCCTGTAAAGGATATGCAACATTACAAAAAAATTCACACGCAAAACTCAGTCCAGCACTACTAGAAGTAGTGGTCTGGACTACGCTTGAGTTCAAAGCAAGCGAGCGCCAAAAAAAAAGTATGGAGAGTGACTAAAACAATTACAAGTAAATCACAAACATTCCTTAAGTGGTGCATGAGCAGTGTAGAGACTGAAATGGTGTGACAGAATCACCAGTGTGGAGATCATGGAGAGACATTTCTTTAAATGCCAGTGAATCAAGGGGCGAGGATAAGACGCTAGCTCAGAATATGACACACATATAGAAATCTGTTAGCAGCTTTGTTAGAACTGCCTAAATATATGTCATGTTAATTGTGGTTGGCCAGCTCCGTGACGGAATTACGGACGCAGTTGGTAATCTCGCATACCCACATTTGAAATGCAGCTGCAGGCGATTTGGCCGTCTTGTGTTAGTTTTTTTACGAAATGGTATGGGTGCTGGTCGTTCAGAAAGCAATGGCAAACTACTGGACATAAGCTTGCCAAGAGATCACAATATCATATAAAATGCCGGTGTTGACTGTGACGTCCTATATAGGATACAACTAACTTAATTTGTGGTTGGTTGCAAATGCTCTGAAAGACTTCTGAGTTGTAACTGAAGTCTGACACATTAGCTTCCAGAGTGTCTGAGCCTTGGACAAGGGCTTGCATCTATCGGAGTGAAGTTAAGGTTGAGACTTGTCTCCTGACCTGGTGCCGTTTCCATGGGGACTATTGCGGAGCCCTCCTTGCCTCCTCCAAGCTCAGAAACCAGTAGAGTAGGCAAGACTGGTACTGGGACTTTATATCTGCAGAGAAGCTTATTAGAATGTGACCAGGCAGGTTGGGATGAAGCATATTAGAATGTGACCAGGCAGGTTGGGATGAAGCATATTAGAATGTAACCCCCCTCTGCTGTGTGTCCACCGTGACGAGGTAGAGGGGCTTGTGCGTCCCAACGACCCCAAGAGCTATGCCGACGGTAGCACAGCTACTGGTAGGGCCACCCATGTCGGACAGGTCAAGGGAGAGGGACCAGACGAAGAGACACACAAACCTGCTGCCTTGTAGGTAGACTGGGGACAGTCAAAGGCTAGGGAAAGCACCCCGAATACATGCTTGTCGAAATCGGATGTACTGAGCCACAGGCTTGACAAAGCAGTGCAACGTAAAACCTGCTGCCTTGTAGGTAGACTGGGGACAGTCAAAGGCTAGGGAAAGCATCCCGAATAAATGCTTGTCGAAATCGGATGTACTGAGCCACAGGCTTGACAAAGCAGTGCAACGTAACTTAATTCATGATGTCACAAATCAAAATTAATCGTTATGGTGCTAATCCCGTGAAGTCCCATCAGGCGGCGATAGTGCCGGGCCCCCTGCCTCGAGGGGGTCCACCCATGACTACTGGTGGTCACCTTCCCCTGTGCTGTGGAGTCAAGGCACAGAGGAGTAGGTTAAGAGCTATTGACCAAATACCCCGGACACTCAACATACTACAGTGGAATGCCGAAGGAGTTTACAAGAAGAAAGACTCCCTAACACAGCGTCTTCATAAAGATAGAATAGATGTGGCATGCATTCAAGAGACACACCTCAACGCCAATCACAAATTCTCAGTCAGAGGATATCAGGCCACACGTTTCGACCGCGAAGGACACAAAGGAGGAGTTCTAATACTTACACGAAATACAATACCTTGCAGCGAAGTATCTGTGATCTCTGACAACCAAACGGAAATTATAGGTGTTGATATAATGATAAAGGACGTGAAAATAAGAATCTACAATCTGTATAGCCCAGCAGATAAGGACCTTACACTCTCAAACATGAAAATAACTGACACAAACTGCATTATTGTCGGAGACTTTAATAGCCGTTCAGAAAGATGGGGATACCCAGATACTGACAAAAGAGGAGATGAATTGGAGGACTGGGAAATAGACTCAAATCTCCATCTACTCAACAAAGCGGATGACACACCGAGCTTCTACTCCAGAAGATGGCTTACCACTTCTACTCCAGACTTAGCTTTCTGCACAGGAGACATCCTCCACAAAATCGATCGCCATGTGCTGGACCAATTAGCAGGTAGTGACCACAGACCAATCAAGCTTGTAATGAATATGGAGTATGTTCCACAGGAGCAAAAGCCCTTGCCCCGCTGGAATTACAAACGAGCAGATTGGGACAGATTTGCCATACTAACAGACAAATATTGTGAAAACATAAATACACGATATGGCAACATAAAGCAAATGGTGGAAAGTCTAAACAGAGCGATAATACAGGCAGCCACTGAGTCCATTCCAAGAGGAGCGAGGAAAAATTACAAACCATACTGGACTGAAGAACTACAAAGTTTGGAGGACAAAGTTGAAGATGCCAGGAAGACAGCAGAGAGAGAACAAACAATTGAAGCGAACATCTCTCTCAAAGCCATCTCAGCAAAATATAAAAGAACAGTAAATCAAACAACAAGAGATTGTTGGAGGGAAAAAACAGAAAACCTGAATTTTGACAGGGATGGAAACAAACTATGGAAACTAGTGAAAGCCATGAACAATGAAGGACCTAGAAACAAACAAATAACAATTAAACAAGGAAATGCCTTGCTTACAGGAAAAAAGGCTGCAAATGCACTAATGGAACACTATGCAAATGCAAACCACATTGATATTACAACCGAACAGAAGAAAGCAATCAAAGACAAACAGATACATCATAGAAATACAGAGACAGCAGCAGAATATATGATGGCAAATCTAACAATGGAAGAAATGGAACAGGCAATGAATACCCTAAAAAAGAAGAAATCACCAGGAAAGGATGGAATCACAAATGAAATGCTAATAGGACTAGGCACCAAGGCAAAGAAGAAACTACTAGCAGTCCTAAATAACAGCTGGAAGAGAGGAATAGTCCCACAGGCATGGAAGGAAGCTATACTAATACCAGTCCCAAAGAAAGGAAAAGACCTGGAAGAACCAAATGGCTATCGACCTATCAGTCTACTTAGCTGTGTAGGAAAATTAATGGAACGCATTATCAATGGCAGGCTAACATGGCATCTGGAAGAAAACAAACTCTTAACACCACACCAAGCAGGATTCAGAAAGTACAGATCCACTGAAGATCAAATAACCTATATAGCTCAGGAAATAGAGGATGCCTTCCAAGAGAAAAAGCACACACTAGCAGTCTGGATAGATTTAGAAAAAGCATTTGATAAAGTATGGAAGGAAGGACTGAAAGTAAAACTGCAAAAAATGCATGTTTGTGGAAAAATGTATAAATGGATCAGCCACTACCTTGAGAACAGAACTGCCAGGACAAAAGTACAAGGACAAACAAGCAAAATGATGCTGTTGGAGCAAGGTGTCCCCCAAGGAGGAGTTCTTTCACCAACATTATTCCTAGCATATATAAATGACATCACAGAAAATTTTCCAGCCAGAGTACACACATCCTCCTTTGCAGATGACCTAGCCATATGGACATCTGAAGAATATATTAGTACAGCTAACAGCAGAATACAGCAAGCCTTATTAGCGCTAGAGGACTGGTCAAAATCATGGCTAGTGAAGATAAGTGAGGAGAAAACAACATGCACAGTGTTCTCCCTCTCAAATAAAACTCAGCAACCTAAGCTGGTATTGAATGGAAAAATATTGCGCCATGAAGAAAATCCAAACTATCTAGGAGTCACCTTTGATCGTCGCCTGACATGGAAGACACAGGTTGAGAAAAATCGAACAAGAGCAAGGCAGAGAATGGCAATCATGAAAAAGCTTGCTGGTACAACGTGGGGAGCAGATGAGAAAGTTCTCAAGAAGTTATATACTGGACGGGTGAGGCCAGTACTGGAATATGGCATTGCAGCTTGGGCAACAGCAGCTAAGTCAAACTTTAACAAAATAAGTAGAGTCCAAAACCAAGGAATGCGAATCATAACTGGAAGCCTGAAGACAACGCCTATTAATGAACTAGAAAAGATCACTTGTTTACAACCAATGCAGGACAGAAGAGATAGCAGAGCCCAGCAACAAGCAGAAAAATTTAGAAGATTGACAGACCACCCTATGTATAACAGGTTTAATGGTTTTGGAAAAGGAAGACTGAAGCGTAGCAACTTTGTAGAAACTGCAAAACGAAAGATTAGGGCAGATCCCATACTTAACATATCAACAGTCAAGCCCATTTACAATGCACACAACTTCCCAGCTTGGAGACAGCAGCAACTGCCTGAGATGATAGAAAACATTCCTGGTATTGAGAAAAAGAACACTCAGAATGAAACCGAAAGAAGAAAAATAACCCTCAACTACATAAAAGAACATTACCCAAGCAGCAATTGGACCCATGCATATACAGATGGATCAGCCAAAGATTCAATTAAAAATGGAGGAGGAGGAATTCTCCTTAATTTAAAAAATGGAGTGATAAAAACACAGTCAGTGGCAACTGGAAAATTTTCAAGTAACTTCAAAGCGGAGGTAGAGGCTTTGAAAACTGCAGCAGAAATGCTCTTGATGGAGGAAAATAAAGAGAAGCAAATAGCTATCTTCACAGATGCAAAGTCAGCTGTCTCAATACTGAAGAGCAAAAACAGCACAGAACTAGCTGACCTAAGAGCAGCACTCCATGGTCTATGCCAGAAATCCAAAAAAGTTGTAATACAGTGGATCCCATCACATTGCAGTATACCTGGAAATGAAGAGGCTGACAGACTAGCAAAAGAGGGTGGACGATTACCACAGCCTGACATAGACATAACCTATAATGAGGCAAAAAGGTTTATAAAAAGCACTTATAGAACCAAATGGGAATCAGAGCATCCAGGCCACCAGAAGGATGATGCATATTACAAACTCGACCGAAGAGAACAAGTAGCAATCTTCAGACTCCGCACAGGACATAACAGGCTGAAACACCACTTGTTCAATAAACTAAAGATAGGAGATACCGATGAATGTAATTGTGGAACTGGTAAAATGACAGCTAAACATTTGCTGCAGGAGTGCCCAATATATGCAGAACAGAGAAAGATATTTTGGCCCACGCCTGCTTCATTTGAGGACAAGCTCTATGGAGATATCAACAAGCTCAAGTTGACTACAGCTTACTTTAACTACATTCAGGTTGACATCTAAAGGTGCATGAAGATGTATTTAGACTGCCACACTTCATACCACAGGTATGTCGGTTACAAAAGCGTCCCAGAGGCATGAAATGGAATATTGCTTGGATAGCACATCCATTACGTGGAAAGTCCGAATCAAAAGCTCACTGTGTGGGCTTCGTAAATGGTGGAAAAAGTGTCCTAGTGACACGAAATGGAATATTGCTTGGATAGCAAATCCATTACGTGAAAAGTCCGAATCGAAAGCTCACTGTGTGGGCTTCATAAAAGGTGGAAAAAGTGTCCTAGTGGCACGAAATGGAATATTGCTTGGATAGCAAATCCATTATGTGGAAAGTCTTAATCGAAAGCTCACTGTGTGGATGTCATCTGCAGACTGCATTCTTCTGGTTTCCGGAGGAACAGCCTATGGTGAACGGAAGGCCCAATATACGGAAGTGAGGCTAAGCAGCCATGTGCAGGACGTGACGATTCCTTGGGTGAGCCCAGTACCAGAGCGCTGTGTGATGGCTCTGCAAGTATGGAAGCCTCCTTGGATGGCGGGGAATGCCCATGGTCTGCCCCTGCCTTCCCTTGAGGGTTGACCAGGATGTCTTTGGCTGTTCTATATGGGCCAGCTAGGATGGGGGATAACACCACAACAGTGAGATTCAAACGTCCTAAGAAACCCCCGGGAAGGTTAACCCGGTCAACAAATGCCCGCAGAAGTCGGATGTGTCGGCCTAACGGCGCAAGAACGCAGCTCTGCTGTAAACAGGCACAACGCAGTCACATCCGAAAAAAAAATCCGGATGAACGCAGAAGAAGAAGAATGTAACCAGGCAGGTTGGGATGAAGCATATTAGAATGTAACAAGGTAATCAGCCAGGTTGGGATGAAGCATATTAGAATGTAACCAGGCAGGCTGGGATGAAGCATATTAGAATGTAACCAGGCAGGCTGGGATGAAGCATATTAGAATGTAACCAGGTAACCAGGCAGGCTGGGATGAAGCATATTATAATGTGACCAGGTAACCAGGCAGGCTGGGATGAAGCATATTAGAATGTAACCAGGCAGGCTGGGATGAAGCATATTAGAATGTAACCAGGCAGGCTGGGATGAAGCATATTAGAATGTAACCAGGCAGGTTGGGATGAAGCATATTAGAATGTAACCAGGTAACCAGGCAGGCTGGGATGAAGCATATTAGAATGTAACCAGGCAGGCTGGGATGAAGCATATTAGAATGTAACCAGGCAGGCTGGGATGAAGCATATTAGAATGTAACCAGGCAGGTTGGGATGAAGCATATTAGAATGTAACCAGGTAACCAGGCAGGCTGGGATGAAGCATATTAGAATGTAACCAGGCAGGCTGGGATGAAGCATATTAGAATGTAACCAGGCAGGCTGGGATGAAGCATATTAGAATGTAACCAGGCAGGTTGGGATGAAGCATATTAGAATGTAACCAGGCAGGCTGGGATGAAGCATATTAGAATGTAACTAGGCAGGTTGGGATGAAGCATATTAGAATGTAACCAGGTAACCAGGCAGGTTGGGATGAAGCATATTAGAATGTAACCAGGCAGGCTGGGATGAAGCATATTAGAATGTAACCAGGTAACCAGGCAGGCTGGGATGAAGCATATTAGAATGTAACCAGGTAACCAGGCAGGCTGGGATGAAGTTAAGATTAGATGTTTTTTGGTTGCTCGCTCACTTTGAATTCAGATGTAGTCCATAAAAACTACTTCTAGTAGCACTGGACTGGATTAGCTTTCCCTATTACCAGTGTCCCTCGCCATCTAGTGAACCCACTCCGACTTCAGAGGTAATTGTAATTTACGTTCCCAAGTCAAGGACGAGAAGTCAACATTTTAGTCCAACTGACCGGTGTAGGGGTTGAACCTGCTACCTCAGCATCAGCATAATGGATATTTAAGAACCAGCACTCTTATTAATTCAGCCATACTCTCCTCCACATTTGATGTTTCATCCACAAGAGTCTTAGTCGTTGAACAGCCCAGTGTCTAGAAGGGAGTCTTAGTCATTGAACAGCCCAGTGTCTAGAAGGGAGTCTTAGTTAGTTAGTCGAGGTTCCAACTTCACGGCAACGGGTCGTCCCCATTATGCTCCATTCCTGTGCCAGTGAATATCACACAAAATACTCCCCAGTGTCCAATGTGAAAAGTGGAACAAGCAGGAGTCTCGGTAATCCAACAGCCAGCGCAGGTACACTGTGCAGAATGCCAAAACAAAAGTCCTCCACGAAAACAACAATTCATCGTCGATGGAATCGGCAGTCACCAGAAAATCTTCATTGACCCGGATTTTCTCACATGGCTCGCTCTCTTTCCGCAGGGCGACCCCCTGAAAGCGTCGCATTAAGCATGAACTCCGTAGCTCCAGCGACGACTCCCAGGAGTCTCCTGAAAAATGCACTCGTGAACCGAAAAGGCAAATCAGTCAATTCAGCAACAGCTGGTAGCCATTGTTCCGAACATGCAGGTCACTGTACAAACAAGCGGACATGTAGAAGCATTCCACGCGAATATCACAGCTCACAGAGTCGCACCACGCACTCACTCAGTAGCAGGGCGACGGAACCATATACTACCAGTCCAACATGAGGAAAATGCGAAATGCAAACCGCAGCCACAAAGATAAATACTCCAGAGGCTGTAGTGGTTCAATGCCTAACCACCATGCTGGGGACCGGAAGTTCCGAAGATGGGAGTCTTAAGTTGTTGGACAGCCCAGTGTCTAGAAGGGAGTCTTAGTAATTGAACAGCCCAGTGTCTAGAAGGGAGTCTTAGTCGTTGAACAGCCCAGTGTCTAGAAGGGAGTCTTAGTCGTTGAACAGCCCAGTGTCTAGAAGGGAGTCTTAGTTGTTGAACAGCCCAGTGTCTAGAAGGGAGTCGTAGTCGTTGAACAGCCCAGTGTCTAGATGGGAGTCTTAGTTGTTAAAACACATTTTGTTGTCCTGAAGCAGTTTCTTGCTATGGGTTTGTGATGTGATAGCGCCATATATTGTGTAGGCCTGAGAGCAAAGAGCAATAGATAGCCAATCTCTCCCTCACATTGTCTTTCAACTATCATGATTTGTTTTGAACATGTTAATTTCCTTGTCTTCACAGTTGGTTTCCATAGCAACTTACAATAGACTATTGTAAAAGATGGCAGACAGCGATGATGAGTTTGAGCAGAAGAAAGGCCGTGACAAGTTTAGGAGAGAAAGAAATGATTATGATCGTCGCAGTGATGACAGGCGCAGGGACAGTTGGGAGGACAGGTAGGTGGTATGCAACAATAAACATTACTGCTCCTCTTCCTTCCTCTTCTTCTTTTCCTTTGTCATCTCCTCCTTGTTTTTTCCAGCCTCTTCTCCTCCTTCTGCGTATACCTTTTGAAAAGGGGAGATGTGTGAAAATATCCTGAGTTCAGAGATGTTGATTCTTAAATTAAGTTGTGAGTTTTGTGTTCTTATTGCCTTCTTGCGCTTTAAACTCAAGCGTAGTCCTTGCACGTGCTACTACTTTTAGTGCACTGAACTGGTTTGTGTGTGTGGATTAGCTTGCTTTCCTTATTACCAGTGTCCTTCATCATTAGGCAAGCTCACTCTGACTTCTGAGGTACTTGTAATTTACGTCCCAAAGTCAAGGTATAGAGGTGAACGTTTTAGTCCTAATGACCGGTGTAGGGGTTGAACCCACAACCTCGGCATCAGGACACCGGAAGTTTAGAAAAGAGCGGTCTTATCCATTCAACCATGTCGACTTCCATGTTGTGAGTTGAGTCATCCTGTGCTACATAAGTCATCCTGTGCTACATAAGTTATCCTGTGCTATACAAGCCATCCTGTGCTATACAAGCCATCCTGTGCTACATAAGCCATCCCGTGCTACATAGTCATTCTGTGCTACATACGCCATCCTGTGCTACATAAGTCATTCTGTGCTACATAAGCAGGCTGCATATTATTCCTGGCTTGCCATGGAAACCTATGTTAGGAGTTCAAATAAGCACAAAATATGATTTTTAAAAAAGCTTGACAAATGGAAAAACACAGACATAGGCGAATGTTTCCACCAGACTTCATCAACAAAGAAGAAAAATAAAACAATAACAAACGTATTAGTTAGTTATCGCGATTCCAACTTCGCGGAAAAGGGAAGCCCCATTATGCTCCATTCCTGTGCCAGTAAATATCACACAAAATGCTCCTCACTGCCCCATGTCAAAAGTGGAACAGACAGGAATCTCGACAAACCAACAGCCTGCACAGGTATACTATGCAGTATACCAACACAGAAGTCCGCCATGAAAAATACAGTTATCGTTGATGGGAGCAGCAGTCACTAGAAAACCAGCAGCCACACATTACTGCATAAGGCAACCCTGTTAGATTAGCAACCGACCGGCTGGCCGCCATTTTTCTGAACGTGCAGTTTATGCTACAAACAACCGCGGACAGATGTAAAAGCTACTCCACACGAAATTCACAGCTCACAGTGTCGTTCCCCGCACTCAGCTCATTAGCAGGGCGACGGAACCATGCACTACCAGTCCCAACATGAGGAAAATGCATACGCAAACTGAAGCTACGAGCATAAACACTGCAGAGGTATTAACAGCTCAAAACCAATAAAACAAAGGAATACTTATATTTATTTCCAAGAGATACTCTGATTAAAAAATCTGGAAATGCAAAATGGATATATGGAATGAGAAAGTAATCAGGAAATGAAATGGTTAAGTAAATGAAACTAAAAAATAGCTGCATGTGTGTCTGTATATATATATTTGTACACAAATACACACAACCAGACGTACGCACATGTCCACACACAAATTAAAAGAATTTTGACTGTAGCATCAGCTCACTGGCTGCCAACCCCATTGTTTGAAACCTATTTTAGGTTTACTTTGATATACACATTTTAGCAATTATTATTTTATTTTCAGACGGCCATCAGCAAGAGGGGGACAGTAAGTATTTGTAGTCCTGCATCCTTAGTTTGTTCTCAACTGTGACACACCGTTAATGTATTGATGTGCTTTCTCAGTTACTACTTACATGATAGACTTCAAAGCATTGTATATTGATATTATCATAAAGAAGCCAAACTATTTTAAAGCTATTTTTTATGTAGTTTAACACCAGAATTACACCAACTAGTTTCCTAATAGATGTTATTTAGTTAGTCGACAGTTCATCCTCATTGCACATCGAACCATTCAGTCCTTAAGTGCTCAGATCCCCTCCTCAGCAAATCCCACAGTGTGTAACGGCTCACGACACCAGTTCTGTGTTGGTTTATTACTCTTCTTTGGCTTCCTGCGTAGTGTTCTTGTTTGGCCACACCTCTTTTAACTTGCTGTTCTCGCAGCCTGACCATGGTTGTAGATTCCCAGTTTCCTAATAGAATTATATCTTTTTCTGTGTCTCCTTGTAACGTTAAGTTTGCTGCACAGGTATTTCATCTTTGGTGCTACAGTTTTTACTTGTTCGTCTCCTGTCAAAGTTCGACAATTGCTAACATGATAATTCTAGTTTCATGAGTATTCTGTAAAATTTGTGACAAACTAATGCTGAATATTTTATAATACATAGCAAAACAAAGTGATATTAACTGTACAATTTCAGTAATAAATATATCAAGCTTTAGATGTGCCAGCTTAATTCAGGAGATAACCCTTTTTTCTCAGTAGCTGCCTTATTTGTTTTGCAAATACAGGCTAAGAAAAAGATTGAAAATGCATGGGCCAGGTAAAATGGTCCTGCACCATAGCGAATAGCGCCCAAGGATTTTTTTACCCTTGAACATGGTTATGTTATCCGGTTGCAATAGTTGGCGTTGTTGGGACAAAGATTATCACATGTGTGACTGTGGGACCACTTGGGGTTGGGGGTGAGAAGGTTTGAGAATCATTGGTGTCGATTAGTTGTGAATATTAGTGAAATAGTACATCTAGGGGTCATAACATGGTTGTAAGGTAAGTTTTATAATGCTTACCTGGCTGTTGTTGGTTGTTTGGTTGTGAGCAAGAGTGAATTAGTACATCTAGGGATAACATGGTTGTTGGTTACATTGTATAATGCTGACCTGGCTATTATTGGTTGGTTGTGAGCAAGAGTGAAATAGTGCATCTCATCATCATCATGTACCATGCCGATAAGCATGAGTGGTCATGTTTCGCCATCTCACACAATCACGAGTCGTGGGTCAGCTCTGTGTTCTTGTCTCGACCATACCATGTGACCAAACCATCTACGTATTTCTCTGCCTTCCCCTTGATCTTGCCAGTTGTCACCAAGTTCTCCAATTTATTTCTTCTCATAACATGTCCAAACAATTATGACTGTCTACGTTTAATTTCTCTAATCAATTTACAATCTTCATTTGTTTCATGTGGGACTTGTTCATTGGTTGTTCTGTCTGTCCATGGTATTCTTTGCATTTTCCTTAGAAACCACATTTTCACTGCTATTAGATTTTATTTGATTTTTATTAGTTTTTCGGCTTGTCTGCTCATTGTCCACGCTTCACATTCATACAGCACTTCAACACGCTTCCTCATCGCTAATGACATCTTTTTATTGGTCAGTATGCTTCCCATCTTGCAAAAGGCTACTTTCACCATGGTGATTCTTGTTCTAATTTCTTCAAGGCATTTCCCATCAGATTTTATGACTGTCCCAAGATAATTGTACCGATTCACTTAAGAATATTCCCATTTACTTGTGTGTTAAGTTAAGTTAGTTGCATATCGTTTACAGGGCATCACAATCAACACCAGCATGTTTTGCTGTTGCAATCTCTTGGCAAGGTTTCGTTCAGTAATTTGCCATTGCTTTCTGAATGACCCGCTCCCATACAATTTCGTAAAACACCAACGCAAGGTGGTCTGCTGCCAGATTCGCCCACAGCTGTGTTTCGAACGCAGGCACACAGGATTACGAACTGTTTCCTAACCCCTTCGCCATCGGTCCAGCTACATGTATATTACATTGTCGTATTTTGTTCTTCCTTAATAATGACCATAATCTGTGTCTTCTTACAATTTAATTCTAACCCTAGTTGTTCACTGTGTGCAACAATTGCATCTACTAAATGTTGCAGTTCGTGCTCATTGTCTGCAATTAATACTGTATCATCCACATATCTTCTGCGTTCATTCGGAGTGTTTTTTCAGATGTATTTGCGGTGTGTTGTTAGGCACCCTTGGGCCAAGATCCTTAGGCCAACATATCCGACTTTAGCGTGCATTTTGTTTTAGCCAGGTTAGCATTCTGGGGGGGGGGGGGGGAAGACTCACTTGTGTGATGCAGTCCACATCCCAGCTGGTCAAGTTAGAACTGTCAAAGACTTCACGTCAACCATTTAGGGAAGGCAGGGGCAGTCCATGGGCATTTTCCGCCATCCAAGGAGGCTTCCACAATTGCAGGGCAGAGACATAGCTCTCTGGTGCTGGGTTCACCCAAGGAATCGCCACATCCTGCACATGGCTGCTTTAATTCTTCACTTCCATGTATTGGGCATTTTGTTTGCCACAGGCTGCTCCCCGCACAAAACCAGGAACGGTCAGTCTGCAGATGACTTCCACTCAGCGAGCTTTCGGTTCAGACGGGTACGGATGCTGTACCCGGAAGACAATACAGTCAGAGCTGTTCCAGACAGAAGACAAGATAGTCAGAGCTGTTCTGGCCGGAAGTGACCTTTTCTTGAAGTCTTCACTGGTCCCACAAAGGTCATTCCTGTGGGCCAGATTTTCTGTCTGTCTGGCAAAGTTAGTTTAGTGATTCAATATCTGCGACATCACACTAGGATTATCTCAACTCAGTCCGGATCCCGAGATCATTAGTTAAATCTTTGTGTGACCTAATATGGTTGGAAATAAACGTGTCATACTGTGAGAATTACTTTGTTGATATCTTCGTGCCTGACTTTGGCTTGCATTTGTGTAAGCTTCCTCTAGACAGGTTCTATCCAAGGTATCAGCCTCAGCCTACCCTTGCCAAGGCAGCAGTCCTACAGCCTGCTCTGTGTTATTTCCACCTGCCAACATGCGCAACTTGCACACAGGACCTCATGTTTTTCACCCTTATCTGAGATGGCTAGGAATCTGATTCTCACTACCAAAGAGATTGGGGGGGGGGGGGGCATATTATACCATTAAGCAGCTAGGGTTTTAGGGAAAATATGCAGCCCTATGCTTAGATCAAACTCTGTACCTTCTGTTGTTTCGTTCTACTTCTTCGCTTTACCACCAACCCCCACCTCCTTTCCCCACACACATGCATCCACACACACCCCACACTCCAATCTTGGTATAGGGCCAGGACCTCTCAGCCATGGCTGCCTCTTTACAATATCGACCCCTCTATACAAGCTCTGGTCATGCTACAGTAGTTGACACCAGACTTGCATGAGACAGATACAGGTGTAACTATTTATGAATGTCGTGTTCATTCACTGATGTTGCCATGTGCCAAATGGTGTGTCCTATTTCAGACGCGGGTGGCGGGGCAACTCGTGAGTATAATCACTTACAAATGTTGTGTTGTTGTTGCTTCAGTTATATTGCTTCAGTTACATAAATGCTATGTAATGTTGGCATGTGCTTATAGGTTTGAATATATTACTACTAACTCCATTGTTGAGAGGAACTTGTTTCATAAAGTTTGTTTTAAGATTGTTTTGTAACTTAAAATATCATCTTCTACTCCTTACTCTGCTTCTGCTTCTTTCTGTTCTTTCTCCTCCTCTTCCTGCTTCTGCCTATGGCTCTTGTCTTGATCCCCCTGTGGAGTATAGGCCCTCAACAAACAGAACCTTGCCCTTCTATCTTTAGCTAATTCCTGCAGCTCCTTCTGTCTCATCTGATGTCATCAGGTTCCTCTTGTACCTTGCGGTGTCCAGGTGAAGCATAAACAGCAGGAGAGTGCCCGATTATGGGCTTCATATGTCGACGTTTCCATGATCTCTGTAATTCCCTCTGTCCATTGTTTACGTGGCCGGCCTCTTCCTCTGTGTCCTCATATTATCTATCCATTATTTTCCTGGTCATTCCCTGGCTCTATACTGAGATTAAGTGGGGAATGTGGGTGTGAATGGGCCATCAATATACAGATGTAGTGTTTTAATTATAATTTTATTTTGTTCATATCCTTCAGGTTTTATCCCTGTATTTAAATATTCTGCTGTAGCTTCGTAAAAATCATTATTTTAGTTATTGCGGTATGAATATCAAACAGACGTAATAGACACATGGCTATCCAGAAAGGTCATATTTCCCGGAAATGAATATCGAACAGAGGTAGTAGACACATGGCTATCCAGAAAGGTCATATTTCCCGGAAATGCTGAAGTGTCATCAGCATGAGGCAGGTCTTTTCCAGGGCATTGCTGTGATCACTGCTTGCCGGAAAGACTCTCAATCCTTCATCAGTTCCCCTGCCTCATGCATTTTCATGCCTAAGGTATCTTTAATATCCCGTTTTCATTGTCATGTTGGTCAACAGCCGCAGACTGTCTCAGAATGTTCCCACTAGTATAACTATTTCTTACTTGGCTGTCTTAAAATGTTCCCACTGGTATAATTGCCTATTTCTCACTTTACTGTCTTTAAATTTCTCCATCGGAATAATTGCCTATTTCTTACTTGACTGTCTCAGAATTGTTCCTCCAGTATTGTTTGTTATTAATGTTTATACCCTTTGATGTGATCAGAATATTTAATTTCTTTCCTTTTTAATTTATTCCATGTTTTATCCATTCCAAGTTACTCTACGATTTCAACATTTGTTTCCAGAACAATCAATTTATTTAATTTTTTCACATTTCTAGGACTTGTATTTGATTTTCTTATTGCTTGATTATTGTCTGTGCTACAAATAAAACAGTATGTTTTGGATGTATGTAATACCCGTACATGAAATACCCATGTATGTAATATATGCTCCTATATCTCTGTTATGTTGAATGTATTTTGACCATTTTGATTCTCTCAGGGGTATACATTATTTCCAGTAGCATCTACTATGTTAATTATACAAAAGTTAAATTTAAAACATAATTGAACTAGTTTTATTCGCTTGGGAACCTCGGTGGTGCAGTAGCTAGCATGCTTACCTGCTAGCTTTGTGGTTCTGTCTCTGAATGCCCATTAAGAAGGCTCTCGACAAATTGACCTGGGGTCCCATCTGGACATTTTCTGGTCACATCATAAGAAGAGAAACACCAAGTGTATTTTAAAACAAAGTAAAGATCCTTTTGACATGCCTAAGGTGCATTAGGAATTAGGAGCCAGACACATATTTGTATAGACCACATAACACTTAGTGAAGCCGGCCGCCCTGACTTCCCCAGGCATCTCCTGGTATCCAGTGTAGGCTGGGCAGGCCTGGGAGCACAATTAGTTGTTACAATTTGAAACTGCCCAGACGCGTGTCCAACCCAAGACCAATGGTATGGTAGGCGAGCGTTGGAGCATATTGTAACAACTGATAATTTTATTTTTAAAAAGGATTATTAGAAGGAGAGAGAAAAGTTACTGGATAGTTTGCATCTTGGCATGGATGTAGACAGTTAAAATTCTTTGGGCATGTTATGAGAAGAAATGAATTGGAGAACTTGGTGACGACTGGCAAGATCGAAGGAAGGGGACCAAAGGGAAGACCAAGAATTAAATACCTGGATGGCTTGGCCATGTGGCATGGTCGAGACAGAAACACGGAGCTGATCCATGACTCTGGTGATCGAGTGAGATGGCAAAACATGACCGCTCATGCTTCTCGGCATGGCACATGATGGATGGACAAAAGTCAGCGTATGAATTGATACATCGTGTTAGAGAACAGGAGTGGTGTAGAGGCTTCACTGCCCATGCCAATTTAGCCAGGTATTTTGTGATACTAGAACAAATAACGAGTTTCTCCTATCTTGGACATGTAACAACAGATGATGGCAGGAGTGACATAGAAATCAAAAAGAGAATAGGAGTGGCCAAAAATGCTTTCAACAGCATGAAATCGGTATTAACATCTTGAGAGATTAACAACACATTAAAAATGAGAATTATCATATGTTATGTATATTCAACACTAGTATATGGCACGGAAGCCTGGACAATGAACAAGCAATTAGAAAGTCAAATAGAGGTCTTGGAGATGTGGATATACGGAAGAATATGTTGTATTTTATGGAAACAAAAACAATCAAATACAGATGTTCTAGAAAAACTGGGAATGAAAGAGTGTTGATGAAAGAAATAAAAAAGCAACAAGTGAAATATTTTGGCCACGTTAAAAGACATAACACTTATAAAAACCATACTGGAGGGTAAAGTTGAAGGCAAGGGTGCAAGAGGTAGACAATGATACAAGTGGGAAGATAACATCAAGAGATGTTCCAGTTTTGAAATACAAAACCACTACTATACCAACACCATCAGTAAAAATCACAGTAACTCTGTACGCCAAATCCAATTGCATATATCAATTTTTGATGTAAATGGCAGACCATTTACTTAGGCAGAAACAACGAAAGCTAGAAAGTAGAATAACAGAGCATTTCTCTAAAGTAGTTAGGAAGCTAACAACACAATACTCTGGGAAGTCTTTTACCCTTAGCAACAGCCGGAAGGAGCTGCCATCTTCGATAACACGTCATGTAAAGAATCTGGACATACTGCAGACAGAGAATTGAGTATGCTTAGAGAATTTGGTATGCTTTTCACTACAAATAAACAAAAGTGACAAAGAGGCAACTGCTATTCACTTGGGTAAACCACAATTGTCAGCAAAAAAGACGTTAGTCTATGAAACTACTGTGGTGACATTTAAATATCTGACAATGTGTTTTGTTTATTTCCATTGAACGGATTCATCACGTTATTTCATTATATGTTGAACTTTTTTTCTTCTGTAGTATGCACATGATGAGATACAGTGAAATATGCCAGGCATTAAATTGTGCAATATATTGTTTGCGTCTTCGTTATTCAAAATCGTTCTTGTTCTTTTTTTTTCCAGAGGCGGAGTTAGGCGTGATACCTGGGTTGGCAGAGGTAATAATATGAGAGACCGCCGAGACACCTACTCCCGGGGGTTTGATGACCGAAGGCGGGGGTACGATGACAGGAGGCGGGAGTATAATTTCAGTCCAGGGAGTTACGATTCGTATCCAGCAAAGCGCATGAGAAGAGATTGGTAAGGCGATTTTAAAATTGTTTAGGATATTTGTGAAAGGGTTGGTAAGTACTACAAGAAACAAGTGAAAACTAAACTGATATGAGAATGAGTGAACAAAGTTTATATTTAAAGGGTTACGAATTGAGCATGCAGGCCCATCTGATGTTCTGCCCTTTTTATCTCTCTGCTGTAATAATTCTTTCATTCATACAAAACCTGTGAATCTAATCTTAGACTATGACTACAACAGCAGAAACAATATGCATTATAAACGTATGGAAAATGTGCAATAATCAGTAATATATGACTCATTAAAACAATTATTTTGAAATGGCAATTGATTGATTGATTGATTTAGGAACCGACATCACAGCATTCGGGGCATTCCCATAAGCGCTCCGTCCCCATCCTCAGAAGCCAGCGAAGAGTTCCAACCCCAATAGTACCAGTAGCTGAAATGGCAATTATATATAATTGTTAAGGTAGCTATAAGAATGATGTAGAAAAATTAAATGTAGAAAGTCAAGATTTTTCCAGCATGTTACGAAGAGAAATACACTTTAAAACAAAATTACAATTGGCGAGATTGATAGGGAAAGATCAAGGGGAAGACAGAAAGATTATATTTGGATGGTTTGGCCACGTGGCATAACTGGGACGAGAACACAGAGCTGATCCAAAACTGGTGATCATGTAAGGTGGCGAATCATGACCGTCCAGGCTTATCATCATGGCACATGATAGTGATGATGATGGAGCTCATTTGTCATGAAGTGTGATGTATTGTGGAAGTAATGATGTATTCAGATGTGGTGTTAGGCCCATGTTTTCTTAATCAAAAGGCACTGAATGGGTGACCTGGTCAGTAGCAAGCAAACTGCTTTACCTTCTAGAACAGTCTGGTAGCAGGTTTATGATGATGAGCCAATCACAGAACTATGTGGTCACAAAATAATCCTGCCTCAAGGGGATTTTAAACTCTGGCAGTCTAATGAATTGGACAGGGAAACTGGATGTCCACAGCTACAATTCAAAAGTGAGACATGAAAGTGTTGGGGACAGACCCGTTAACCTGGGAAAAATCAGACATAAGACACAGAGATACATTATGCGGAATCATCTTGAGCTCGGTGAAAGGTGATTTCTTTATCATGTAGGGGCCAAAAGAATCCACCAAAAGGAATGCCTGGCTATGCTGCTGATCTGCTCTTAGGGTCCTCTAAAGCATAGTTAGATATGACTTTACGAAGCAGTTATATATGTATTCATATGAGGCAGAGATCAACAAGGAAAGAAATTTTGAAGAGGTCGAGAGGATAGGACATAATTCACCTGGTGAAGGTCTTCCTATAGCCGTAGAAAGGCAGCAATGAGTTCAATTCTCTCAGAGATGCAAAACAAATTTTACTATTTTTTTTCTTTTCACTCGCTCACTCGCTTTAAACTCAGGCTTAGTTCACACACTACTTCTAGTAGTGCTGGACTGAATTTTGCGTTTGGATTAGCTTTCCATATTAACAGTGTCCCTCGCCATCAAGTGAACCCACTGCGACTTCAGAGGTACTTGTAATTTATGTCCCCAAGTCATTTTAGTCCAACTGTCAAATGTAAGTGTTGAACCCCTACCTCGGCATAAACACACCGGATGTTTAAGAACACTGGTTCTTATCCATTCAGCCATGCTGACCTACAGAAACATTACTGATTCTAAAAGTAAACAAAAATGGACTGTCAACAGACCTTAGGATTACAGTAGAAGTCATTAAAGGACCCTCTTCTGTGTCTGTATTCAGTACTCAAGTGTGGTGCTAGCCACGTTTTATTATAGAGCAGTTGGCACTGGACGGGTGATGCGGTCAGTATCACATGGAGTAGTTGGTACTGGATGGGTGATGCGGTCAGTATCACGTAGAGCAGTTGGCACTGGACGGGTGATGCGGTCAGTATCACATAGAGCAGTTGGCACTGGATGGGTGATATGGTCAGTATCACATAGAGCAGTTGGTACTGGATGGGTGATGCGGTCAGTATCACATGGAGCAGTTGGCACTGGACGGGTGATGCGGTCAGTATCACATGGAGCAGTCAGTATCACATGGAGCAGTTGGTACTGGATGGGTGATGCGGTCAGTATGACATAGAGCAGTTGGCACTGGATGGGTGATGCAGTCAGTATGACATAGAGCAGTTGGCACTGGATGGGTGATGCAGTCAGTATGACTGACCACCTTTACTTCCCAGACCATTTCCTGGTACCCATTGTAGACTGGATTGACCTCTGGAGCCCAGTTCAGTTTTCTAAGCAGGCTATCTACTGCGTCATCACGACTTCCTGACTTTGAGTTTGGGAGGTACTGATTAAGTGAAGTCTGTATTAAATGTTACTTCATACAGGGTGTATTTTTAATGACTGCAGTGTTTAAAAATATTGCCTGTCCATGCTTTGTATTTACCTGTTATGTTGCATGAACTTTACAGAGGGTGAATACAAAACTTGGGTCGGCAATATTTTCAAACACTGCTGTTATTAAAAATACACCCTGTATCTTGATACTTAAAGAGAAACAATAAATAGAGAAAGGACCAGAATGTGCCTTGCTTTTTCGATTTTTGTATATTTTTGCACCTAGATGAATACGTTAATGTTATTGTTGTTTTATTAACGTGATCTGGATATTATTACAGGGAAGATACAGGCTTTCCTGGCATGTATGACAACCCATTTCCGGTTAGCAATGGACCTCCTGGCACTGACAGAGCTGAGTGGAGTCAGAGAGGGCCAGATGTGGGCGGTGCATCATCTGAAGGTTTTGGATACACAGATCGAAGAAACAATAGGTTTGTCACTGCATGTTAGGTTTTGATACACAGATCTCAGAAACAATAGGTTTGTCACTGCATGATAATGGTTTTCATAAAGGTAGCTGAATAGTAGATATTGCTGTTGGTTTGTCAAATGTTCGATTGTCACATATTCTAAACCACGGAATATGCGGTGGGGTGGCAGTTTTCATATAGATAGAAATTCTCTCTGATTCTTGGACTTCATATGGCTGTATACGACCAGGGTTTGTTTGATTCTAGACACACAGTTGTAATTGGTTTTACTTCATTCTTACTAGATGTCCGAACCATTTTGTTATCTCTGCCTCCATTGTAATTTTCTAGATAAACATTCTTCTTTTTCATATTCTTATTCTTCTTCCTTTATATCTTTCTCTTCATCTTCTTTTCTTCATTAACTGTCAAATAAAATTCCTCTCTCCTGTCACTAGTTGTTTTCTTCAGTTTGGTTGAGTAAGATTGCCTACCACAGTCACTGATTGTAACTTGCATGACTGTGGGCTGATAAGTGGTTGGATTTAGAATGAACAAACTTTATTTTCAAAGGGTCACAAATTGGGCATGCATTTCCGTCTTACATTCAACCCTTCCGATGGCTGATCTTTTGTAGAGTCATTCCAAGTGCTCATGGTACACTACCTGAAGAGTGACTTGCATGAAAGCAGGAATCCCATGAATAAGTGAACTGGGAAATGGGTAGTTCAAGCAGTTTGGTAACCTAGTATGGAGGTCATTATGTGAACATGAGATAGCAGAGATAGTTGGGCTGGGTGTGAGTTGAGTGTGGGTCTGAGCTCCAGTGTGGGATACAGGACAGACGAAGAATTCATAAGGGCCAAGTGTAACTCGGGCCTGTGTGCCCAATTTGTGAGCATTTGAAAATAAAGTTTATTTCTTCTGTTAACAGTTTTGCTTTTTCTATCTCTGCATGTGTTTCTCGCCCATATATTTTGCTTATTCTATCTCTACATATGTTTCACTGCCATCAGTTTTGTCTATTCTATCTCTATATTTCTCTGCCATCAGTTTTGTCTATTCTATCTCTGTTTCTCTGCCATCAGTTTTGTCTATTCTATCTCTATGTTTCTCTGCCATCAGTTTTGTCTATTCTATCTCTGTTTCTCTGCCATCAGTTTTGTCTATTCTATCTCTGTTTCTCTGCCATCAGTTTTGCATATTCTATCTCTGTTTCTCTGCCATCAGTTTTGCATATTCTATCTCTATATTTCTCTGCCATCAGTTTTGCATATTCTATCTCTGTTTCTCTGCCATCATTTTTGCATATTCTATCTCTATATTTCTCTGCCATCAGTTTTGCATATTCTATCTCTATATTTCTCTGCCATCAGTTTTGCATATTCTATCTCTATATTTCTCTGCCATCAGTTTTGTCTATTCTATCTCTGTTTCTCTGCCATCAGTTTTGCATATTCTCTCTCTGTTTCTCTGCCATCAGTTTTGTCTATTCTATCTCTATATTTCTCTGCCTTCAGTTTTGCATATTCTATCTCTATATTTCTCTGCCATCAGTTTTGCATATTCTATCTCTATATTTCTCTGCCATCAGTTTTGTCTATTCTATCTCTGTTTCTCTGCCATCAGTTTTGTCTATTCTATCTCTGTTTCTCTGCCATCAGTTTTGCATATTCTATCTCTATTTCTCTGCCATCAGTTTTGCATATTCTATCTCTATATTTCTCTGCCATCAGTTTTGCATATTCTATCTCTACATTTCTCTGCCATCAGTTTTGCATATTCTATCTCTACATTTCTCTGCCATCAGTTTTGTCTGTTCTGTCTCTACATTTCTCTGCCATCAGTTTTGTCTGTTCTGTCTCTACATTTCTCTGCCATCAGTTTTGTCTATTCTGTCTCAATATTTCTCTGCCATCAGTTTTGTCTATAATATCTCTATATTTCTCTGCCATCAGTTTTGCTGGTTCTAAATCTACGTTTCTCTTCTTCAATTTAATTGTTCATCTGCTTTTTTGTTTTCATTAACAGGCTAATAGAAGCATGTCACATGTTTTAATAATGTAGACGCAAACAATGTATTGCACAATTTATTGCCTGGCATATTTCATTATATCTCATCAGGTGTATACTACAGAAAAAAAGTTTAATATATAATGACGTAGTGTCATGAATCCTTCAGCCGTAAGAAAGAAAACACATTGTCGTATGTTTCAATCTTGAACTCTTTTTGTCTGACAAAATACAGCTAAACCTGCCAGACAGTAGATTGTGCAATCTATTGTTTGTGTCTTCGCTATTCAAATTCTTAACGGAAAACATTGTTGCAAACTTTACTTCTTGTTGATCCTGCTGACTTGTCTAATCAAGGCACCCATTCTTATAAAGGTCCATTTGTTTCTCAGCTGATCCAGGGATGCATAGGGTGATTTAGTAACTGTTGGAGACGGATGTAGCTCTCCCCTGGCATTTGACAGAACTATACATTTTATATACATTTTTGGTTTGTTTTGTGTTTGCTTGCTTCAGACTCAAGCGTAGTCCATACACATGCTTCTACGTGCACTGGACTGATTTTGTGTGTGGATTAGCTTTCCCTATTACCAGTGTCCCTCACTATTAGTCTCTCTGTTTAGCCAACATGGTCACATAGATAAGAGCCCTTGCTCTTAAACTTCCGGTGTGCTGATGCCAAGGTAGTGGATTCAACCCCTACACCGATCAGTTGGACTAAAATGTAGACTTCTCGTCCTTGACTTGAGGACGTAAATAATAAGTACCCCAGAAGTCAGTGGGTTCGCCTGTTGGTGAGGAACGCTGGTAATAGGGAAAGCTAATTCACATGCAAAACTCGGTCCAGTGCACCAGAAGTATGGACTACACCTGGGTTTTAAGAAACAACAAGTTTAAGTGGCAATTGATTACAGCAGCATTTGACATAGTTCTTTGCCTGTTTGCAGTGATCCAGGATACCCCACTCAGCCTGCCATGATGACATTTAAGCAGTTTCTGAACAAACAGGATGACACAATCTCACAGGAAGATGCCATCAAGCTGTATGCTGACTATAAGCTGCAGTTTAAGAAGCAGCAGATCAATGAGTTCTTCTTGGCCCACAAGGAGGAAGAATGGTGAGGGTTGTACATAAGGTCTTTAGAGTGACTGGGGACTGACAGTTTGCAGTGGTGGTAGCGTGAATTTAGTTAAGTTTAGTAGTTGCAGCAATCGTCCATTAGTTATTGGGAACCCAAGGAAAAGTTAGTGACATTAATTGCTCAGATTCCCTCCTCAGTATCTCCCTCAATTGTAAAAGTAAAAATAGTCACACTGAAACCTGTGCAGGTTGTAAAAAGGCAACTATAGAGGGTTGGAGGGAGACTGCTACTTGATACTATAGAGAAAGCTCGGCCAGCATCTAACCAACCAGGAAATGGACTTGGCATGCTTGGGTTTGGGACCAGACTCCACAAGGAGTCTTAAAGACAGAAGAAGAAGAGAGTGCAGCATAATACTTCATCATTGTCACAAGGTGCCATGCCAACTGATATGGACAATCATGTTTCACCACAACCCCTGCTTTCAGACAGTATATGTGAACTACCCTAAGACATGAAGAAACACCAAAGACAGTGGAGGACGCAGTACTGGGGACACGATGATGGCGTGGACCAGGGATAACAGACATGCACAGATCTCTCAATGCAGACACGTGTGAGTTTGAAGAGAAATGCACGAGGCAGACAACCATGGAACGGAATGATCAGGAAGTTCACGACCTACTGAGGGCTGGAATACTTAATGATGATGATAGTATATAAATTCATCCACTGAAATCTTTCTATGTCATGATGCAAGACTAGTATTTTATCTCTGCCGTACCCTGTTTTTTTTTTTTTTTTTTTTTTCGTCAGTCATAGTTGTTATAGTATTTTCCATTGTTAATGAACGCTCAGGCCACTGACAATTTAGTGCATAGAAACATCAATTTTGGGGGTCCCTTTAAAATAGCATAAGGTATAAATTAACAGGTTTAAATTAGTACTCATAAAAGGCAGTGACAGGTAGAAATCTGAGGGCATGCTAGACAAAGGAATTTTTCTATTGTTTACCATGCTTTCTATTTCCTGTGCTTCTGTGAGTGGCAACCAGGGCCTGTGATTGTAATTCATGAAAACAATGTAGTTTTGAAGCAGGGCACAGTTTTGTAGTATAGAAACATACTTCAAAACTTCATTAAATACCCTTGCAATATGCTGGTATAATAAATACTTAAAAGCCATCCCTGTTTGTTTTGTAATCAGTTTCTAATGTTCATATGTAGGTACATGCAGTTGTGACATTAACCCACTGTATCCCAAGTTACTTGTAACTCCTTTTGTCCGGTAGGCTTATTATTTCAACTCTTTCAGATATAATATGTTTTGGTCTAAAATGATAATAGCTTCGGATAAAATGAATTAAAGTGACATCTGCTTAGGATAGAATGGGTTGAAGTGACAAATTCCTGCGACAGTAAAAATTTACACTTTGTTTTTACTAAATTGAATAAAATGACCGTATCTGAGAAATGTAGATAAATAGTAGAATAGATTGTATCTTATGGAAAACTAGAAACAATGTAGAGGTCTTAAAAATATGGATGTACAAAAGAATAGGTCATATTTATTGAAAACAAGAAAATACATGTACAGAATAGGCCATATTGAATTAAAACAAGAAAATACATGTACAAGGAATAGGTTGTATCTCATGGAAACCTGTAAACACATGTAGAGGTTCTAGAAATGTGGATGTGCAAGTCATATTTCATGGAAACAAGAAAATGTAGAGGTGGGTGTACTGAAGTATGGGTCATATTTCATGGAGTTAAGACAATTTAAAGGTGGATGTACAGAAGAATAGGTCATATTTCAAGGAAACAAGAAAATTTAGAGCTGGTTGTACAGAAGATTAGGTCATATTTCATGGAAACAAGAAAATGTAGAGGTAGATATACAGAAGGATAGGTCATATATCAAGGAAACAAGACAATGAAGAGGTGGATGTACAGAAGAATAGGTCATATTTCAAGGAAACTAGAAAATGTAGAGGTGGGTGTACAGAATAATAGGTCATATTTCAAGAAAATATAGCGGTGGATGTACAGAAGAATAGGTCATATTTCAAGAAAACAAAATGTAGAGGTGGATGTACAAAAGAATAAGTCATATTTCATGGAAACTAGAAAATATAGAGGTGGATATACAGAAGAATAGATCATATATCATGGAAACAAGAAAATAAATGTAGAATTGGCTCTACAGAAGAGTAGGTCATATTTCATGGAAACAAGAAAATAAATGTAGATTTGGCTATACAGAAGAATAGGTCATATTTCATGGAAACAAGAAAATAAATGTAGATTTGGCTATACAGAAGAATAGGTCATATTTCAAGGAAACAAGAAAATGTAGAGGTGGATGTACAGATGAATAGGTCATATTTCAAGGAAACAAGAAAATGTAGAGGTAGATGTACAGAAAAATAGGTCATATTTCAAGGAAACAAGAAAATGTAGAGGTGGATGTACAGAAGAATAGATCATATTTCATCAATCTGAAATCATTGTAAAATTTGAAAATGATTTCACCATTCTTAAAAAAAGATCTTAACAAATTAAATGTTCAAAACTGTATGGCTGAGGAAGCGATATCATTTTCAACATTTTACAACAAATGCTGTTAACACATATATGCATGTTCATTTGAAAACGCACATTATATATAAACTGATTGCATTAATATAGGTAACACTTGCAGAGTATCAGTAACGTATTTCTGGTCTGTTCCTTGTTCGTGATAATCTATGTCTTTTGTTCAACAGCAGGGAAGAGGATTGTTCAGCACGTATTGTTCTAGAATTCAGCTTCTACTTTGGTGATAGGGCACATTGCGCACAATGCAATGTTAGAATCTCAAAAGTCATAGGTAGTATTTCAGAAGCGAATTTAAATTGTGTGGAATCTACCGTGGATTTCTTTCGCAGATTGGAGAAATTTGAGACCGTTTATTGTTTTTAAGAAAAGTTGTGGAAAAGTTTTCACACTACACAAAGAAAAGGAATTCTCGTCGTCATTTTGAGGTATCCGCATAAGTGGTTTGTTTTTATGTCTAGTGTTGCCTTCTTGCATTGTTAATTTTTATATATATAGTGTTATTTTATAGTGTCCTTCCTATAGTGTCATGAATCTACATTTGCATATTGTTTTGTGAAGTTGTAACAGTTGTTAAGTACATGAAAGTTTAATTATGTTAACAGCAATCTATCAGCATCTGTTTTTATGATCATATGTTTAGGTATCCAATTAGTGGTTTGTTTTGTATGTGTAATGTTGCCTGCTTTCATTGTTCTTTTTTATGTATAGTTGCCCTTACTGCTGTTCATGAATATTCACATTAGCATATTGTTCGTGCAATTTTAATAGTTTATGCGCTTGAAAGTTATTTATACTTCTTCAAACTCATTGCTTCCCTTTCTATTAGTGCTTTCTCTGCCTCTTTAGATGTCATTAGGGTTACTCTTTCATAGAGAGGGGGGGGGGCCTCTGTATGGCCTGAGAATAGCACTGTTTCACCTGCGCTTAGAATCTGTTTGGCTGTTCTGCCCCAACCTGTTTCTCATAACCCCAAAATGCCAATCTCATAGTATTTGATCTCTTTGATCACTTGTGCTATCTTTGCTGATTCATACATGGTTCTAACATTCCATGTGCAAATTGTGGGCATTTGTGAAAAGAAGTAGTTTTATCCCGCCAGGCCAAACGACTCGGCAGAGAAACCATCGATCTGCCCACAGTTGGTATCCCCCTAACAACTATTCCAGAGCAAACTCCATGGAAAGATGAACATAGACTATCATTACAAATCCAGACAAAAGTGTGAGGAATATTTGACAAGGAAGAACAGAACAGTGTGCAGCGCAGAACAGCCACACTCAGCTTCCTTGATGAAGAATACCCACAGGACCTCTGGACCCGAGTCTACACAGATGGGTCAGCACAAAATGCTGTTCGAAATGGAGGAGCGGGAGTGTACATAGAATACCCACATAATACTAGGGACACAGCCAGAGTACCGACAGGAAAGTACTAGCCATAACTACGATGCTAAAATTGAGGCAATCAAGATAGCAACAGAGAAATTACTAAATACCATTAATGGTATACAACCTGTGGTGCTATTGACAGATGCAAAATCAGTACTCGAGGCGCTCCTGTCTGGGAAATTGCCAATACTAAGGACACTACTTTCCGAACTTAGCAGTCAGCATAAGGTCACCATACAGTGGATACCATCCCACTGTGGAGTGTCCGGAAATGACAAAGCTGATCAATTGGCTAAGGAAGGAGCCAAAGAAGAACAGCCTGATGTGCCTGTTACATACCACTAAAAGAAAAGAATGATCAAATCAGTCAGAAAGCCACCAAAACCTGCTCAAGATGACTACCACATTATGGACAAACCAGAACATGTCATTATTCTGTGCCTCAGAACAGGACACAATAGATTACGCAACCACTTGTATACAAAATTCAAGATTGGCGATTCGGTCATGTGCATATGTTGATTGACGTCGTAGACAGCAGAGCACATACTCCGATACTGCCCAAACTACAACATATCTAGGCAAACCTTCTGACCTAGAGAGACAACAGTGGAAGATAAACTCTATGGACCGCTGTGTGAACTGAAAAAGACAGTTAAATTCATACAAGAGACAACATTGCAAATATCGACACATTTCAAGCGAACGAAAGAAGAGGAAGAAGAAGAATCCCAAAATGCCAATCTCATAGTATTTGATCTCTTTGATCACTTGTGCTGTCTTTCCTGATTCATACATGGTTCTAACATTTCATATGCCAATTGGGGGCATTTCTCTGGGAGGTGAAAGGATGATAATCTGTGATCTGAATCCTTTGCGGCTTTCTCCGCATCGTGCCAAACCTCTTCTAGAAAAACCTCTTTTCCTCTTGGTTGGCTTGGCTGTTATTTTTTTTCTGTCTCTTTGTACTTGTTCTTATTGTAAAGTTGCCTTCTCACATTGTTCTGTTTTTAAATATAGTTTTCTGTTGTATGTTGTCCTTATTGCCATATCATAAATTCATATTAGCATATTGTTCATGCAGTTAAAAGATGAGTAATGAATGCGTGAAAGGTTAAATAAATATGTTACTGCAATCTCTCTCCATCTGTTTTTCTCTTTTTGTGTGTGTGCTGGAAATATAAATTTTGACATCTTCGTTATTTACACACTGTTCTGGTGGTGGAGAGGTTTCAGTGCCTATCTGTAACTCAGAAGCTACTGGGCTTGCTCATATATGCCATTAATATCTAATTGTGTTGTATGTCCTGTTCTTTTTTATAGTGAAACAGAATACCTAAGCTTCTCTGATAAGGCTACAAAACTGGACATCCTTTATGCAACTTGTGCATATTAAAAACCATGCGGCAGTTGGAAATCATAATTAGTAGGCCTTTGTGCTACCGCCCTGGCAAAATTAAGAAAAATCCAACCCACGGGCAGATAGAGAGCCCATTACCTGAGATGGAATCTGTCTAGAGGAAGTACATCTTATGCAATGTATCCTGAAGTCAACCATACTGACCTGATTAGAGAAGTGCGTAGCCAGTCATGCGGCTTGACAACTGACACAACACCTGCCAGCAAACAGTGTTCCTACCCTGTCTCCAGTTACCTTATACTGGATTGGATTTGATCGTACATAATCCTTTTCTTTGTTCCTCTGTCAAGAGGGGTGCCCCCACACCTAGTTGTGAAGCTCAATGGTCAGTGTATGCCCCCACACCTAGTTGTGAAGCTCAAGGGTCGGTGTATTCCCCCACACTCAGTTGTGAAGCTCAAGGGTCGGTGTATTCCCCCACACCTAGTTGTGAAGCTCAAGGGTCAGTGTATGCCCCCACACCTAGTTGTGAAGCTCAAGGGTCAGTGTATGCCCCCACACCTAGTTGTGAAGCTCAAGGGTCAGTGTATGCCCCTACACTCAGTTGTGAAGCTCAAGGGTCGGTGTATTCCCTCACACCTAGTTGTGAAGCTCAAGGGTCAGTGTATGCCCCTACACTCAGTTGTGAAGCTCAAGGGTCAGTGTATGCCCCCACACCTAGTTGTGAAGCTCAAGGGTCAGTGTATGCCCCTACACTCAGTTGTGAAGCTCAAGGGTCAGTGTATGCCCCCACACCTAGTTGTGAAGCTCAAGGGTCGGTGTATGCCCCCACACCTAGTTGTGAAGCTCAAGGGTCAGTGTATGCCCCCACACCTAGTTGTGAAGCTCAAGGGTCAGTGTATGCCCCCACACCTAGTTGTGAAGCTCAAGGGTCAGTGTATGACCCCACACCTAGTTGTGAAGCTCAAGGGTCAGTGTATGCCCCTACACTCAGTTGTGAAGCTCAAGGGTCGGTGTATTCCCTCACACCTAGTTGTGAAGCTCAAGGGTCAGTGTATGCCCCTACACTCAGTTGTGAAGCTCAAGGGTCAGTGTATGCCCCCACACCTAGTTGTGAAGCTCAAGGGTCAGTGTATGCCCCTACACTCAGTTGTGAAGCTCAAGGGTCAGTGTATGCCCCCACACCTAGTTGTGAAGCTCAAGGGTCGGTGTATGCCCCCACACCTAGTTGTGAAGCTCAAGGGTCAGTGTATGCCCCCACACCTAGTTGTGAAGCTCAAGGGTCAGTGTATTCCCTCACACCTAGTTGTGAAGCTCAAGGGTCAGTGTATGCCCTACACTCAGTTGTGAAGCTCAAGGGTCAGTGTATTCCCCACACCTAGTTGTGAAGCTCAAGGGTCGGTGTATGCCCCCACACCTAGTTTTGAAGCTCAAGGGTCAGTGTATGCCCCCACACCTAGTTGTGAAGCTCAAGGGTCGGTGTATGCCCCTATACTCAGTTGTGAAGCTCAAGGGTCGGTGTATGCCCCCACACCTAGTTATGAAGCTCAAGGGTCGGTGTATTCCCTCACACCTAGTTGTGAAGCTCAAGGGTCAGTGTATGCCCCCACACCTAGTTGTGAAGCTCAAGGGTCGGGGGTATTTCCCCCACACCTAGTTGTGAAGCTCAAGGGTCGGGGTATGCCCCCACACCAGTTTTGAAGCTCAAAGGGGCAGTGTATCCCCACACCTAGTTGTGAAGCTCAAGGGTCGGGGTATTCCCCCACACCTAGTTTGAAGCTCAAGGGTCAGTGTATGCCCCCACACCTAGTTGTGAAGCTCAAGGGTCAGTGTATGCCCCCACACCTAGTTGTGAAGCTCAAGGGTCAGTGTATGCCCCTACACTCAGTTGTGAAGCTCAAGGGTTGGTGTATGCCCCCACACCTAGTTGTGAAGCTCAAGGGTCAGTGTATGCCCCTACACTCAGTTGTGAAGCTCAAGGGTCGGTGTATGCCCCCACACCTAGTTGTGAAGCTCAAGGGTCAGTGTATGCCCCCACACCTAGTTGTGAAGCTCAAGGGTCAGTGTATGCCCCTACACTCAGTTGTGAAGCTCAAGGGTCGGTGTATTTCCCCACACCTAGTTGTGAAGCTCAAGGGTCAGTGTATGCCCCCACACCTAGTTGTGAAGCTCAAGGGGAGTCCCCCCACACCTAGTTGTGAAGTTCAATTGAGTCCCCCCCCACACCTAGTTGTCTAGCTCAAGGGTCGGTGTAACTTCAGCATGAATTTTTTAAAGTGCTTCCACCATATATGTTTCTTCCAAGGTAACGAGCCCCGCCTGCCTTTTAGGTAGGTATGTTTTATTCCATAACAATTTTGTTAGGTCCTGATCTCATGGTCTACTCTTTGCCAGTAGGATTGCCGTAGAATTTTTAATGCACAATTTGCACATAGCACAGTTTTTCACCCTTATCCAAAAAGCCTAGGTACCTGATCTCACTACCCTAGAGATCAGGGAGACGTGTGCTGTCATTAGACACCAAGGTTCTTCGGAAAATTGCCAACCCTCTGCTGGAATCAAACCTGGTACCATCTAAGCCGAAGGCAGACATTGTCCGCTCTTAGCCATGGCTACATCATGATTTCCCCTGATCTCTGGCTGGTCTACCTCTTTATGTCACATCTGGTATTTATTATTGTTTCTTTTACTAAAGAAAATCATTTTAGTTCTTTTTTTTGGTCCTTCTATTGCCAGAACTATCATTGTGTATCCTTGCACCATGAAATGTTACACACCAAAATCTTGCCTGCTGTTGTATAAATTACTGTGGACTTAGAAGATCATAACACAATTTTAATTATGTTTTATTTCTCATTTCCCCAAATGTTCAACATTAGGTTTAAGTCAAAATATCACCCAGAGGAGCGTGAGAAACAACAGAAGGAAGGGAAGTTAGCCCTGCAGGCCAGAAGAAAAGCTTTTGAAACTCTTAAAGAGAAACGACTATTTGAAGGTGTGTCAATGGACATAGCAAGTGCTGAACAACTGACCAAGATCCTCGATTCTGGTAAGTGTTGAGGTAGTAGTGTGTTTGTTTCAGATTAGTTGAGAATGTTGTCAGTATTACAGAGATTGATATAAGGATAATTAGAGGTCCTGCAACAACCATGTTTTAATGGTGGAGTCCATAAGGAAAGCATATAATCCTATAATCTACCATCACAATTCATAAACAAAACCACATGTATTGATTGGCGCTCACAGAAGTAGAAGAAGGAAGTAGGGATTAGAGGATGCATTAGACTACATAAAAATCGAAAGCCATAGTTACTGACCAGGATGCGAACCTGTCATCTCCAAATGATGACAGCGCCTCGCTGCAGGGACAAGTGTACTTCAACGTATGACTAACTAGACACCCCCAGGAAAGGCATCTTCATTTGCTGGACCAATCATCCATGTGAACCTAAAACTATGGAATATGGACAGAATTTGTATATAACCATTGATAAGCATCATAGATCTTAGAATTTTATATTAAACCAGTATAGGTCAAATAACAAACACGTCAGACCAGAATGTTGTGTCCAGTATATTAATGAATATTTAAACAAGAGAAATGATTGGTCGGTTCCAATGTTGTGCACGTATTACACAGAAATATCCATTGGGGAGCCCTTTGAGGCCACTAAGACACTTCATAAATAAACACACATTGGCATTGTTTGGCTCTCACAGAAATAGAAGAAAGCAGCAAGGATTAGAGAATGTACTACACATAAAAATTGAAAGCTACAGTTACCGACCAGGATTCGAACTTGTCACCTCCAAATAACGACAGCACTTCACTACAGGAACATGTGTAATTTGACACATGACCAACTAGACACCCCCAGAAATAGTGTCTTCATATTCATGACATTTCTGTGTAATCTACCATAACAGCAAACTGAACAGTGTTGGGGGGGGGGGGGTGTTGTTAGCTCATCCCATGGAAAACCTTAGCTGTACAGTCCAGCCAGCCGAGGGCAAGTCTTTGGGAAAGAAAAATAATCAACCGAGATGCAAAGGCTCTTACAGCAGGAAAGGAATGGTCCACATTTGCAGACACAGAGATGAGGAGTGCCTGGCCGAGTGGCTAAGAATGCTGCATTCTCCTTCAGGAGACCTGGTTTAAATCCTGTGGGAGTGGCTTAGAGGTGTGGTATTATAATAGATTGTGTAGTTAGAGGTAGGTAGGTATTGGCCAGGATTGAGTGGTTTCGAAGTGGTATTACCATGCTTAGTGGTGTGGCAACAATCTACAAGGTGTGGCTTAATCCTCCTCCAATTGGTTTAGAAGTGTGGCATCCGCCTCAATTGAGTTTATTAAAGGGTGATACAGCTTCAAGGGTAGTGGCTTAAGATGTGGACAACAGCCTCTATTGAGTTTATTAAAGTTATGGCATCAGGCTATTGGGGAGTGACTTTGAGCTATGATGTCCCCTTTAAGTGAGTGGCATTGAGGTATGGTATCAGAGTTTCTGTTGAGACACTTAGAGCTGTGGCATCAGTCTCAATTGTGTGGCCTAGAGGTGTGGGATTAGCTCTGTGAGGGGGGGGGGGGGGAAAATTTAACGGTGTAGCATCAGCTTCTGTTGAATTTATTGAAGGTGTAGCGTCAACTTCTAAGGGAGTGGCTTAGAGGTGTGACTGGTTTAGGGGTGTGGCATCAGCCTCAAGGAGAGTATCTTAGAGGTGTGGCTTAACGGTGATATCAGTCTAGGGGAGTGGTTTAGAGGTGTGACTTCCATCTCTAAGGGAATGTATTAAAGTATGATATAAGCCTCAAGAAGAGTGTCTTAGAGGCATGACATTCACCTGTTATGTAAAAAGAGAGGGGCAGGTCCAAATCCATCTGTGGGCAGTTGTTGGCAAGTGAGGATTGTGGGTTTGCCACATTTTCCAAACACAGAATGTCACTGTTTTATATTTACAATAACTGATTTCCTCAGTGGTTATCCTGCTGGAAGGTGGAAACGACCTTGACCTGGCTGCCTTAGACAGTGTCTTCATGGAGGTTGAAGACCAATCTCGCCATAAGTCAGAGACTGCGACAACTTCTAACAGCACGTAGGTTTTCTCATTTCTGTCATTGTGTTGAAATGTGTTGCCATTGTGAGTTTTTACAAAAAGGAAAGTTATTCTGCCAGTCCTACAGTTTGCCCTCCTGTCTCATACATGAAATTAGATGCATGAGAAACTAACTACACTTGATGGGAAGTCACAACAATTAGTTTTCAGAATTCGTAGAGAAAAGACAAAGATAATGATAATAAATCCAGCAAATGGTAACCTGATCACCCGTGGTGAAACCTCACTTTAAGAGATGTAATCAGATTCCTATGTCGGTAGCAGTGGAGACACAGATGGGGAAAACATGTTAAAATAAGAATACAAAAGTCAAGAGGAACTTTCATCGCTCAGAGAGAATTGTGGAAGTCAGATGGCATTAAAACTGGTACCAAACTTAGAATATTTAACTCTAACACTAAATCAATATTACTGTGTGGATCAGAAACATGGAGAATGACTGAAATGCTTTAAAAAAAGTCGCTTAAAAGTCGACAGGGTCGACTTCATTGCATCGGGTTTTGTCCCATATGGCTCGTTCTCTTCCCACAGCGCGGAAAGCGTCACACAAAGCGCAAACTCCGTAGCTCTAGCGACGACCCACAGGAGTCTCCAAAAAATTTCACTCGTGAACCGAATGACGCGGCCCGGAATCAAACCCACAACCTTCGGGGCCTGAGTCAAATGGCTTGACCACTTCGCCACGGAGACTCCCGCTGAATGACTGAAACAATCACTAATAAAGTACAAACATTAACAGTGCAGAATATAAGGACTAAAGTGGTAGGGTAAAGTCATTGATGCAAGGCTTAAGGAGAAAACTGCAGATTCCAGCGTATCAAATGGTGGTAGAAAGGTGCTGGCACTATTAGGATATACATTGACAAAACCTGACTGGCACCTGGCTGTCTCCAGAGGAAAGGTTACACCAATACATCTGGAACAAGATAAGCTGCCAGATCAGCAAAGCAATGTTCTAACCAGGAGCTTCTATCCTAACCAGTTGCTGACCAAGGCTTAGGGCCTGATTTGCCCTGCCATGACCCTTGGCCTTTAGGTTGCATTTCCTTGCACTAGGGTAAGGCTTGTACCTCCCATTTGCTCTCCTCTGCGCGAAGCTGTTGACACAATGTGGGGGTTTGGTGAGCACCGCCCAACATTCAGTGAGAAAACTCATAATGGCGTAATTAGAAAGTGCCTTCACTGGAACCCACAGAAACAACTAAAATAGAATGACCCATAAAGTGCATTGAGAAGAGATCTAGAGACAATATGAGGCGGACATGTAACCAGCTGCAGGAGATGGGAAAAACCTGGCATGAGTTTGAGGGCCTATGCTCCAATAGAGAATATGAGGCAGAAGAAGAAAAGAAGTCCTTCATGCATTTGATTTGTATTGCCTACTTCTGTATTTCTTTATGAAGACTAATTGTTCCATTGCACATATAGTACAATGTTGGTCTTTTGGAATCAATGAAGCATCTAGCTAGATTTACTAAATTAAGGTTACGGTGTCTGCCAGTAACTTGTCGATGTGGATTTTTTTTTTTCAATTTGAAAAGACTATTAAAATATTCTTTGGAAAGGAGATCAGATAGATGTACCCAACAAAAGTTGAATATTTTATTTTGTTTGTTTGTTTTATTTATTATTTCCATGCTTCTACGATAAAAATAGCTCTGTACGTACACATTGCTATGAGCTGCATGCACACAAACAGAGAGAGAAAATTATAAAGCTGAAAATAAAATTGTTTGGCCATTCTTTCTCCCAGCCACAGAATATTTAATTCATTTCAGCATTGCTTGAGACCACAAATCACAGAACACCAGTCTATGACAAATGTATTGTGTACTTACTTGCTTGAAATCTACACACCTCACAGCTTCACTCTGACCTAGGTTGTCTATCTCTGGACTATCTGTTATAGGAACACATTAAATGTCTACTACAGGAAGGCTTCCACACTTGTGCGGTTGCTTTGTTAATTCAGATGAGACAACCAAGTTTTCTTCTACGACGTTGCTCCCCAAATGTTCATGAACCCACTGCCAGTGTAGCTTCAACTTCACTAACCTATTGTCATTCATCTTCAACTTATAGTTGAAACAACATCCTTTTTGTGCCCCCTTCCTGTGACAGCTTTTTGCCCCCTTCCTGTGACAGCTTTTTGCCCCCTTCCCGTGACAGCTTTTTGCCCCCTTCCTGTGACAGGCTTTTTGCCCCCTTCCCATGACAGCTTTTTGCCCCCTTCCCATGACAGCTTTTTGCCCCCTTCCTCATGACAGCTTTTTGCCCCCTTCCCATGACAGCTTTTTGCCCCCTTCCCGTGACAGCTTTTTGCCTCTTTCCTGTGACAGCTTTTTGCACCCTTCCCGTGACAGCTTCTTGCCCTTTTCCCATGACAGCTTCTTGTCCCCTTCCTGTGACAGCTTTTTGCCCCCCTTCCCATGACAGCTTTTTGCCCCCTTCCCATGACAGCTTTTTGCCCCATTCCCATGACAGCTTTTTGCCCCCTTCCTGTGACAGCTTCTTGCCCCCTTCCCGTGACAGCTTCTTGCCCCCTTCCCGTGACAGCTTTTTGCCCCCTTCCTGTGACAGCCTTTTGTCCCCTTGCTTTGACAGTCACATGTTTCATGATCCATTTCATAGAGTAATCCTGGATCATGTTGTAGCACATATACATGGAAAGAGTTTAGGGGAGAGAGAAAAAGATATTCTTTATACATTTCACATGTCTGAGATGAAAGTATGATTGTGTGCTGATGAAGTCTCTCGCCACAACATCCACAGTGCAGCTTGTTCTTGTGTTCTTGTAAAGCTTGCCATTTCCACTTCTTGTGTTCATTGATTTCATATAAAAGTTGTATTATATTCACACATTCCTCTTAATTCACCTAAACAAACATCCCTTGAAACAAGTAAAGAGTTTCAAGTACCTAGGAAGTATAATATCAAATGGCAGATCAGAAGACGAGATTGAAAATAGATGCAATAAGCAACCCAACTCATTGGACAAATGGCACCAATACTAAGAACAAACATGTATCAGTAACTACTAAGAAAGCACTTTACAACACAGTTCTTCCTGCCAACTCTATGCTACCAATGCCAAACCTGGACAATGACAGAAAAAGAGAAAAGAAAAATCACAACAACAGAAATGAGATTCCTGAGAAGAATACTCGACGTATCAAGAAGAGATAAGATCAGAAATGAAAACATCAGGACTAAAGTTGGGGTTAAGCAGCACTAGATTTTATTAGAAAGCAGCAAGTCAAATGGTTTGGCCATGCAAGTAGGTTACCAACTAACAGTATACCACAACAAGCAATGATGTACAGACCAGATGGAAACAGAGGAAGAGGCCGACCACGTAAACGTTGGACGGAGGGAATAGCAGAGTCGATGGGAATATCAATACATGAAGCCCATAATCGGGCACTCTCTTTATGTTTATACTTTACCTCGACACCGCATGGTACATGAGGAACAAGATGAGATGAGATGAGATTGCTCTTAAGGTGAAAAAAAAAACGCAGGATTTTCACATATACCAAGTATCCTTGTGAGATATGGTGAACATCTCCTGCCTTGCGAAGTCAGTTACTGTTTTACAACTAATGCAGCAAAGCAACTTCATGCAGTGGTTTCAAGTCAGTCACCTTCACCTTGGGATTCAAACGTCCAAGATGTCAGTTGATCCACTAGGATTTTATAACAAATGTGTGCATTAGGCTCATGTGTTTGACCAGGTTGTTGGTAACGTTTCTTATTTCAGTGAGAAGCAGACACAGAAGGAGGATGGAGAGGAGGGTGAATTGAGTGATTCAAGGTAAATATTCATTTTGTATATTCCTTATACGTTTGTTTCTAGCTTATTGACACATCATTTTAACATCTTTTTATTTTTTCACTTTGCCGTGGGAAATTTGTCAGACTGAAATTAAAACTTAGTTTTTGGGTTTCTTCATCAAATTATTTTTAGTATAGAATCTAATTTACCAAAACAATGAAGCAGTGAGCTTTTTATACTCAGCAAATGTATAGTTAATGATCATTGTCTTGTCTTACTAACTGGCAACACTTGAGCTGATGTATTTCCATGCCATACAGGGCAGCCTAGTCTCTATATGCTATTCTCTCTCTCTGTGCTTCAAATCGTCATGCCACTTGTTACAGCTAACTCATATTGGTCAGTTAACATAACTGACACCTGGCCATCTTTATAGATGATAGTTTGTAAAATGGAGCTAAACCTATCAAAACGCCTGGAACAAGACAAGCTGCAGGATCAGCAAAGCAATGCTCAAACTGTCTGCCTGTCAGAGCTTCCATCCTACACCAGCTGCCGACCAAGGCTTAGGGCCTGGTCTGCCATGACATTTTGTCTTTAGGTTGTATTTCCTCGCACTAGGGCAAGGCTTGTACCCTCCCAATTGCACTCCTCCACCTGAAGCTGTTGGCACAGTGTGGGGTGTCAGGTTTGGTGAGCACCACCCAGTATTTAGTACTAACAGAGAGCATGCAGTACCATCTACTATCATAGTTTAGTTTAGTCGATGGATCAACATCACGGCACACGGGTGCAACCCATAAGTGCTCCGTTCTCCTAACTCAAACCTGAGTCAGGAGAAACTCAGCTCAGTGTACGAACTCCATAGTACCAGCGAGGATCCTGAAATACTTTGGGTAGATTTTTAACTCGAAATTTTGCCCGGGCAGCGCCGTTAGGCTACTCTTTTTCGATTTCCAACTGCCAAGGGATTTTCTTTACGTGTGCAACAATACACACGGGCGTCCGATCTCACTACCCGGAGACCAGGGGAAATTTTATTACTAGAAGTCCATGAGAAAAAATCCCGGTCATCACTGGGGCTTGAACCCGGGACCTCCAGCACTCGAGGCGGACACCATACCTCGAAACCACGCAGCCCCCCTCATATGGTAGCTCAGTCATATCAGACTAGACATGACTTTCTCAGTTAACTTACCTATTAACCAAATGTTGGTTGGGAATCAATAAACAGTGCTGCCACTGCAATAGGATCTCATTATGGTTTAGCTTTTAGCACAATGCATGATGAGTTGAATTTTTGCCAGTGTGAGTTCATAGGCACTTAATAGGTAGAATGGCACAACAATGAGCAAATCGATTTACCGAACATATACCGGTATGGGTGGAAAAGAGAGTTAATCAGTCTTCAAGAAACACAGTGCAGTCGACAGGATATACAAGTCCAGCCTCAGCCATTTCTCAACACTTGCCAAATTGTCTCCATAAAGATAACAACGAAAAGGTGTTTCATATCTGTATTTGGCGAAGAATAAATAACTCAAATACATCCAGGCCTCAGCAATTAGACATCTAAATCCAGGGTTGTGCAACAAGAAAGACTTCATAGTGACCTGCAATTACTGTATGGATTACAAATGCTCCACATTCGAGCAGTGTCAGTGGTTAAGTATGTTGTGTCTTTAAATCAAAATATGATTCATCTATTTACTTCATTTGATATGCACCTGACGAGATGCAGCACAATGTGCAGGCAATAAATTGTAAACAGACACTCACCCACACTCAGTCTCTGTCTCGTCCTTTCTCTGCACTTAAACATTTCATCTCTATCCATAGTGATGTGAAGGACGCAGCAGAAAAAGATGTAGACCAGGAAAACCATCAACAGATAAAAGTAAAGATAACAAGGAGGTATGTCATTAGGATTTAATCAATAATGGGAATATTTTGATTAACTTGAAATAACATCTTGGAACCATGGTGGCCTAGTTGTTCATGCGCCTGCTTGGTCTGGGTTCAAATCCCTGGGTTGACTCAGCCTCTACACAATGTGTACCAGACAACTTTCTGGGAGTTGTCAGAAAGAAAGGCAGTGAAGAAGGGAACAAGTTACCCCACCTACTTTGTTGTGACTTAGAATATGTAAAGACCTGGCACTTCATACCCCAATAGCAGTATCTGCTTGGGGACTACTTTTACCTGTGGTTTCAGAGCCTGTGAGTAGACTGTGAAATGTGATTACGAAGTCAGTGAGTCAGATGTTAGTATATGCGGTTTCAGAACCTGTGAGTAGACTGAAACATGTGATTACGAAGTCAGTGAGTCAGATGTTAGTATATGCGGTTTCAGAAACTGTGAGTAGACTGTGAAACATGTGATTACGAAGTCAGTGGGTCAGATGTTGGTACATGTGGTTTCAGAACCTGTGAGTAGACTGAAACATGTGATTACGAAGTCAGTGGGTCAGATGTTGGTACATGTGGTTTCAGAACCTGAGAGTAGACTGTTAAACATGTGATTACGAATTCAGTGGGTCAGATGTTGGTACATGTGGTTTCAGAACCTGTGAGTAGACTGAAACATGTGATTACGAAGTCAGTGGGTCAGATGTTGGTACATGTGGTTTGAGAACCTGTGAGTAGACTGTGAAACATGTGATTATAAAGTCAGTGAGTCAGATGTTGGTATATGTGGTTTCAGAACCTGTGAGTAGACTGAAACATGTGATTACGAAGTCAGTGGGTCAGATGTTGGTATATGCGGTTTCAGAACCTGTGAGTAGACTGTGAAACATGTGATTACGAAGTCAGTGGGTCAGATGTTGGTACATGTGGTTTCAGAACCTGTGAGTAGACTGAAACATGTGATTATGAAGTCAATGAGTCAGATGTTGGTATATGCGGTTTCAGAACCTGTGAGTAGACTGTGAAACATGTGATTACGAAGTCAGTGGGTCAGATGTTGGTACATGTGGTTTCAGAACCTGTGAGTAGACTGAAACATGTGATTATGAATTCAGTGGGTCAGATGTTGGTATATGTGGTTTCAGAACCTGTGAGTAGACTGTGATTCATTGATTTAGAAACCGACGTCACAGCATTCGGGGCATTCCCATAAGCGCCCCGTCCCCATCCTCAGCAGCCAGCGAAGAGTTCCAACACTAATAGTACCAGTAGCACTCTGATTATATGTCTGTCTCGCCTTTCCTCTGAGCTTCGATCGTCGGCCAGATCCCCTCATCACCCCTTGCTGTCGCATTCTTGCCAGACCACCGTGATCCATTTGCTCCTCCAAGGTGTACACGTGCTCCCACAAAGCCGCAACCACGTCTGCCTTATCATGCATCAATACTCCACCAAGTTTTGCAGAGCCAGCCAATCTGTCCGCCTGTTCATTCCCCAGCACACCAGCATGCCCCGGAAAAAAAGATCCAGATGATGCTTGCCACCCGTGACTTCCGAAGTGAAGCAAGCCACTCTGCACGAAGCTTGCCTGCCCTCACCTTCCTCGGCATGCTTTTTGAGTTAGTTACAATCACGACGTGTGTGGGTATCGTATTCTCCATCCAGCGGAAAGCTGCACTGACCGCCTCCACCTCCATTCTTAAGCTAGATGTTGTAGTATCATATGCCAGGCTCTCCTGACCAAATGTCAACCATTGGCTATTGTGAAGAACCCCCAGGCACTTCTCCTGCCTCTCAACCCCGGACTATCTGTGTATATAATCACATCACCCGAGCGAGCATTATCCTGAATTAGTTGCTGGATTTCCACTTCCGTGGCCCCTGCTGGCCACCCCCTGCACTCCCGGCTCAATGTGATTATAACTCTGCTCAAGTCTAACTTCTCCGCTGGCACTCTGACCCACTCCTCTCCTCGCCTAATGTTCTCCTAGATGCACACCTGTCTGATCGTATCCTCCGCCTATAGACTGTGAAACATGTGATTATGAAGTCAGTGAGTCAAGATGTTGGTACTTGTGGTTTCAGAGCCTGTGAGTAGACTGTGAAACGTGTGATTATGAAGTCAGTGAGTCAAGATGTTGGTACTTGTGGTTTCAGAGCCTGTGAGTAGACTGTGAAACATGTGATTACGAAGTCAGTGAGTCAAGATGTTGGTACTTGTGGTTTCAGAGGTTACTTATTCTTGTTAGTGATTACTGCTTCTTGTTAGTCTTTTGCTATCTACATTGGATGTTCTCTACATTTGCTGTGTAGCAGCATCTGTTTTCTTCTGTTCCTCTATTTTCCTCAGTCAAATGTTTTTTGTTGTTGTTGTTGGGGCAGAGAAGATGTAAAGATCTTTAATGAATTGTTTATCATGACGTTTGTAAATTTATATTCATTTCTCTAAGGTTGTTCTTGACACCATCGGTCCTTTCTTTTATGTGATCTTCCCATCACTCTGTATGTGTTATATTTCTTCAGTGTGGCTCTTTGTGGCACATGGTACCCGGGCATTCTTGTGAGGTGGCCAAACCATTTAATCTGTTGTTCTATAATTAAGTGCATGACTGGCTTCAGACCTAGTCGTCTTCTCATTTCCCCAGTCCTTATTTCAGTATATAATCTTTGTGCATTCTCTTCATCCTCTTTCCTTTCAGTCCTTTCCACCACTCCAGCTAACCCCTTGTATGATGTTGGTTGTGTATGCTGGCTGGTGCTGTTTTTCTCTATTCATTTCATTGTGATTATTTACTTTAAGGATGCTTTTGATGTCAGAGAATGAGCTCTCATGATGCTTCATTCCCCTACATGTATGTCCTTAAGAGAAGATTTTGAGATGACTGAAAGCCAAGTTATTTACTCATTCATGCTGTGGCTATCCTTTTACAAACTTTTGAAATATAAATTGATTGATTGATTGATTTAGGAACCGACATCACAGCATTCGGGACATTCCCATAAACGCTCCGTCCCCATCCCCAGCAGCCAGCGAAGAGTTCCAACACTAATAGTTCCAGTAGCAATCTGATTATATGTCCGTCTCGCCTTTCCTCTGAGCGCCGAGCATCGGCCAGATCCCCTCGTCACACCTCGCTGTCTCATTCTTACCAGACTATGGTGATCCATTTGCTCCTCATTCGCTCAATATAAATTGAGAGTAGACTTAATGTAGGCTATATAACCTGCTCGGTGGCAGTCAGGCAGTCAGATTCTTTGTCACTGAAAACACCCTTCATATTCCTCTAGAAATGTTAATGTCAGATGTATCCTTGTTATGACATCTGTTGCATTAGTGGGACGTTGTATAGAAGTTTTGCAAGCTCTAACTTTTGTAACAGCTCCATCATTTGTCTTCTATTTTAGTTGGCTTTGGAGATGCCCATTTCTCCAGAGCAGGAAGAATTGAAGAAAAAAGCCGTAGAGAATCAGAGACAGAAGGAAGCTGCAGCAGCGGAAGCTAAGGTAATGTAGATCACTGTTGTCATTGCTGCTTGGTGTTGGCCTGTGGCTTTTTTCTTTGGATATTCTCTACTGTGTAGCAGCATCTGTCATTGTTGAGAGTCAAGCTTCACATCATTTTAACTGTGGGTGCCAGAATAACCAACAGTGATTGTCTTGAAGGGTAAGAAGAGGCTAAAGAAAGTAGAACATATACAAATACCAGACAGAGACAATGTTCTTTGGCCATGAAATGAGACAAGAGGTTGAAAGGTCAGTGGTAGTAGAGGTAGAGGCAGACCAAGAAAAAATGATGCTGGATCGGCTAAGATGATAGTGGAATATCATCAATAGAATGCTTTGTAATATGTCATATTTTACATGAAAGTTTGAGAAATGCCACTGGTCTCACAACTGGTCAAAGGGACAATCCAAACTGCACCTCCATGCAGTAGAGGATGGGAAACACACCATGGTGTGGCGAACACATTATCTGACTGCCGTGGACAGAAATCCTTTACACAGAATGTTCTTCGTCTGATGGAATGCTGTCTTTACCTGAATTATTCTGGCCTCCCGGTCATATTGTTAAAATATCTTTTTAACTTTTTAAAACAGTATATTTTTGTTAACACAAGTAAATTAACTTCTTCTCTACTTTAACACTCAAGGAAGACTCGACTAAAGAAAGAAAAACCTTGCAGGCATGGGGTAAATCTATGGCACCCTTTAGAGTTAATGGATCATTTATTCATTCACACACCATTTTCCTTGAGTGAAAGCTTATTTTAGAGACGAAATCGTATGCCTAGTTAGGTAGCATTGTGAACAAAGCTGGGTAAACATGATATAGTCATCATGTGTCATGCCGCAGGTTAGCATGGTCAAATGGGTAAGAACGCATATGCTGATGCCGAAGTTAGGTGTTCAACCCCTACACCGGACAGCAGGACTAAAATGTCGACCTTTGACTTAGGGACGTAAATTACAAGTATCTCTGAAGTCGGAGTGGGTTCGCCTGTTGGCAAGGGACAATGTTAATAGGGAAAGCTAATACACACACAAAATTCAGTCCATCACTACTATAAATAGTGTGTATGGACTACGCTTGAGCTCAAAACAAGCGAGCTGTAACAGTGAGGGATTCTAGGTTAGGAGTAAAGAGTTAAGGAATGCTGCGCATTCCTTGACTAGGGGGAAAACCATAGTGAACGTGTGTGCACGAATGAAGAAGGGTATCTAGGAAAACACACACGTCACTTTGGGGCCAGCGAGAACAGATGTCAAGAGTTAGGTAGTAGTTCAGAAGATAGAATTGAAGAACCTATGGAAATAGGTCAGTATAGACATGGATGGAGAGGAAGACGAGGAGAAATACAGATGGTGCAAAGAAACGAGAATGTATATAATCAAGATAGAAGAGGACAAGTGAGAAATACTGTAAGAAACATAGAAGGTAACACAAATAACTCGAATGTGGTTTGTTGGGGATGTCACCAACGTGGGCACATTTTTCGCTTTTGTGGTAACAGAAGTGGCCCATCGATTACGCAAAATAGTAGAGGTGTTCAGACGAGTATACAGAATAGAATGGCAAATGGTAGACCAGCAAATTGGAATTCTGGAGAAATACAGAGAAATTTTAGAAGGTCAGGAAATCAGGGAAATTGGCATCCCGCTTATTGAATAGGATCGGCAGTAAGAGGGAAGATAGTAAGATCCAAAAAGGGCATCAATATATTAAAAACCCAAAGGATGAGTATAATAGAACATTTAGAAATAAAAAACAAACCGAGGTAAAAATTGT
>JACEFZ010011484.1:0-49189 GCA_014155875.1 Cepaea nemoralis
AAAAATGCGAACATCAAAAACCCCTACACACACAGTAATATTAGATAATGGTCTAAACCCTTTGGCATTGGGCCATGGGGAAATACGGGCCCCTACGAAAAGGAGACGGGCCCTGTTATACAAAGGGTTTTTTGGTTATTTTTATTATTATTATTATCTCTATTTTTAAAGGGGGAAGGTAATCCGTTTTTGGATAGGGGTTTCGAATAATTTGCGATTATATAATGGGGGATTGGTGAATGTCTTTGATTTCTTGTAGAAATTGTTCCACGCTGAGCTGAAAGAGTACGTTAAGCTTGTTTTGTATAAGTCAATCCTAGCTTTCGGATGTGTATTATATTTAAAACGTTTACTGTGTTAGCATTATATTTAAACAATGGCCAAAGGTAATTTGGGGGCATTCCGATGCAGATTTTGTGACTTAGTTTAGCTTTATTAAAAAACCCCGGCGTTTGCGGAATGGTAGTAACTGAAGGCGTTTATACAGGCGGATTGTCAGAAAATGTTTGCTATAAATTAGACCGTGACCCTTTTCTGGAGTGAGTAAAGTCGCTTGGTGTTTAAAAGCTGGCCCCTCTAGACGATCGTCTCATGAGTAATTATAGACCAATTTCCATTTTATCATCATTATCCAAACCGCTAGAAAAGCACATCCACAAACAACACAAACACTTAGTTCGCCATAAACTGATAGGTGACAGCGTCGGGTTTTGGGGCCCGAAATATTCTTGCCATACGGCACTAACAAACATATAGAAAACTGGCATAAAAATTTTAAACAACAATAACTCTATGTGGAGCGGTGTTTATAGACTTTAGGAAAGCATTCGATATGAAGATCATACTATTCTAATTAAAAACTAGAAACAATGAAAGTAAGTTTTAATATAGTGACTTAATAAATCATTCTTATTAGACAGAAAGCAAGTAGTATCACACATAAAGTTTTTATCTCAAGCCATTACCAGTATATTGGAGTACCTCAGGGTCTATTCTTGGCCCTGCTATTATTTGCCTTTAAAATAAATGATCTCCATTAAATCTGTTTGTCGTCCTGCGATTTTATTTGCTGATGACTGCACAGTATATACAAATGCTGTTGATCGTAATGTGCTAGAATTATCCTTAACAGGAAATAAATAGTGTAGTTAACTGGAGTCATGCAAACCGCATGCAAAATTAAAAATTACTACAACAAAGTCTATGTTAATAGGAACCAAGGGAAGACTTCACACCTAAACTTCGCAGAGAACTCTTTAGCTGCACATTGGCCACGCCTGTAGAAAGTGTCACCGAGCACAAGACACGGGTGTTATCATAGATCAAAATCTAACTTTTAACTCACATGTTTTATGCTCCGGGTTTAAAAAAATAGCCAAAAAAGTATACCAATTGCCAAAATTTAAAAATTTTTCCCTTTAAAAACACAAGAAAGATATTCTATACTTCTCATATACAAAACATATTGATTACTGCTCCACGTCTGGGATGGATGCTCCAAATCATAACAAAAAGCCTAAAATTCACCCCCCAGAAAAGGGCAGTGCGTTTTTAAATGGTGAAAACTTCCGACAATTCTAACCCCATATAAACTCCTCCCGGGTTTCTGCCACTCCACAACGCCTGCTTTTTTTAAAAAGACCACCAATTCACAAAATCCTATTTCAAAAAGCTCCAAGCTACCTTTGGCCATTGTTTTTAAAAATAACGCTAGACATAGCGAAACGACTAATATACTTCATGTCCCTAAACCCAGGATAGACTTATATAAAACCCGCTTAGCATACTCTGCCGCTCAGTTTTGACAATCTTCCACAAGAATCAAAGACAACCACCAATCATGATACATACATTCGCAACCTGTTTGAACACTACCTTAGTACAGACTACATGCCCCCATAACAAATAACACAAAAAGACAATAATGGTAACTTATCTCAAACGACAACTAGCCAAAAAAACATTCCCTTATGTATGGCACGTTACACCCTCCTTAGGTATTTATAATGCCCATGTTAAACACTGCCTCAGTGAGTCATTTGTTATTGATTATTTTTCATGCGTTTTAATGTTCTTTTGTTGTCAAAAGTTGCTTCATAAGTGATGTTGAATGAAAGAATGTATGAGAGGAAATAGAGAAGAAGGGCAGAATGTCAGACGGGCCTGCGTGCCCAATTCTTAACCCTTTGAAAATAAAGACTTATTATTATTAATTAAAGACTTATTATATTAGAACAACCCTTCCAGATTGTGGAGCAGTAGTCAAGTGTGTCGTATATGAAAAGTATAGAATAGTTTCCTTGTGTCCTCATCAAGGAATTTTTTAAATTTGGCGATTGGAAAACTTTTTTCCTTTTGTTTGATGAGCGCTTGCCCGGGGGAAATTTAAAAGGTTAGGTTTCTATCATGTTAGGCCTAATGTTTTTGTGCTCAGTTCCTTTCTACTGGCACGTTATCGATGTGAAGTTGAAGTTGAAGTGTTGGGTGTGAGCTTAGAGTTTGAAGACTTGTCGGGTTTTAATAACATTTCTTTTTGTTTTAGTTTATGTTAATTTGCTACATTTTTAATTGCTCCACCAAAACTACATTTTTTAATTCTTTTGTAAAGACGACTCCAGTAAAAATACAGTTTTCAGCGTTTATGTACACTGTACAGTCATCTGCAAATAGATCGCAGACGACGAAAGTGCAAAGGTAGATCGTTAAATAATGGCAATAATGGGACCAAGATAGGCATTGCGGTACTCCAATATTCAGGTAGTGGTTTGAGACAGAGTTTTATTATGTGATACTACTTGCTTTCTTTTGATAGAAAAGATGATATTACAGTGACACATTGGGCCAATTTTTATTGTCTCAAGTATTTTAATTAAATAACATGGTCTATCATATCGATGCTTTCTTGAAATCAATAAACACATTCCACATAGACTGTTGTTGTTTATATTCTGGTGCCAATGAGGCCTGGCGATGCGGACATAGCTATTGTTTTGGCACTTGTCTCCCAGTCTCATCCTTGAGGGAAAATGGACTGTTTTGAATGACCATGGAGTGATCACATGCCATGCTCAGTTCTGATCTCTAATCAAAAAGTTAAGGCTGGAGAGCGCGCAAGACCTCCGGGATGATGGACCGACATCTTTCTTGGACGTCTCAGACAAGGGCATGCAACAGGGCTGTTAAAATCTAGAAGTAGACCAGGCTTGGAAAGCAAAGAGAGCTGCAGTGAAGCGCTAAGGAAAGTGCGACAAGCACCCAGAAGCTCACGAGAGGAAGAGGACACGGCGGAAATGGCAGAAAGACAACGTGGAGGTTTTCAAGCGCTGTGCTGCAGAGGCCAAAAAGGCAAAAAAGGGAAGTTTCATGAATGGGTTGGGGTGATAAAAACCCACGAAAGTTATGGAAACTGCACAACAAATACACAGAAAAAACGGCCTATGACAGTAGGAACAATTACAAAGATGATGGTGTGCGCGTGACAACAGAACCCGAGAAAGTAGAGGCGTTTCTCCAGAGATTTTTAGAGCAGACCAATCATGATGATGTGGACACCAGGGATGCAGTTAGAGAGGAGTTATCTGCACCATAAGATATGCCTTATGAAGAATCATGAGTTTGAAGATGTTAAATATATTTTGAAAAAGGCAAAAGACACGGCAAGAGGCCTGATATGATCAGGTTTATGGCCACATGACGGTTTTGAAGATGTAGACCTAAGGGAAAATGACCGACTGCTTAAACCGAGTATTAGGACAGCATCAGTACCGCAGGATTGGGTACACAGTTATCTCATTTCTCTCCAAAACCGTTCAAGATCACTAAAACTTAGCGGCGCTTGATCTCGAGGATGCGTACAATAGAGTTCGATATTTAATGGTGCGGAATCGAACGGATGTGGTCGTTGTCCTTTAGAATTGTGTGTATATGATGAAGAATCTCTAGATCACAACGAATTTCAGAGATGGTGCTGCATAGACTGACAAGAGGATTTGGACGACACTATATCTCCGAGGAAAAACCAGATGCAAACATAGTGAGACTGCAACTGGTACCATACTATTGGGATGCTCGAAGCTTTGAAGATAAGCGGTGTGTTGTCGGTTCTTGAGTCACCGACTCAACTGCGTGTCATGGGGCAGAAGAATGTACCTGCAAGTAACCCGTAAGCACACCCATTTGCATTACCTACATCCGTATACGCAGCTAGGTAATGAGAAAATATGTGCATATACACAATCAATCTGACACCTGACATTTCTTTTGTATCGCGGAAACATGACAATTTAGGAACAGCAACATTCGTTGTCTAATTATATGAACATGTGCAACAATAATTCACCTGCAACCCCCGGTAAACCACGAACTGAAAATATAAATACATAATCATTGTTTGAATATATGTATATAAATATTATTTTATTTTCAGCTGCTTACATACATACATGCATACATACATACATACATACATGCATGCATACATACATACATACATACATACATACATACATACATACATACATACATACATCCATACATACATACATACATACATACATACATACATACATACATACATACATACATACATACATACATACATAAATACATACATAAATACATACATACATAATACATACATACATACATACATACATACATACATACATACAACATACATACATACATGCATGCATACGTACACACACACACACACACACACACACACACACACACACACACATACACATACATACATACATGCATACATACATACATACATACATGCATGCATGCATGCATGCATGCATACATACATACATACATACATACATACATACATACATACATACATACATAGCATACATACATACATACATACATACATACAACATACATACATACATACATACATACATACATAAGTTTGTTACGAACATTAAGTAAAACTGACGTAATATAGATAAAACGGGGTGACGCTGAGTTCCCTGTTCTCCCCCCATAGTATTCTTACAGATTATCTACAGCATTGTACATACATCAACAATAACTGCTAGAAGTGAAAACCAATGGGCTCCACATACATAGCAGGTCGATTATCTGGACTTTGCTATCGATAATATCCCCCTGTCTCACATACGAATTCAGATGCATTATAAAATAACAACCCTAGGTGGGAAGTCACAACAGCACTAGATGAGAGGTCACAACGACTACGTTATAAGATCAATAGAGGAAAGATACAGGTAAAGATGGATGCATTCTGTAGCGTACCCTTTGCAGAACCTCGCTCCTATAAACACCCTTCTGGGAAACGTCTCGGTCATAAGCCAAGTTGCACCTCATCCGATACACCATCTGGAGATCATCTGCCACATCATGCATCCATCTTCTCTTTTGGCCTTCCTCTTTCCTCTCAAAACGTATACCCTTACATTATTGTTCTCTCCAAACTTTCATGACGTTTCAAGTCACCAAAATATTTCATTTTTCTTTGTTATATCATCTTTTGTAGCCAGCCTTCAATATTCAGCTCTTGTCGCAATGATGCATGTGCTCTTTTGTGTATCCAAGATATTATGTGAACACTTTTATAACATTTATATTCAAAGGCATTGATGCGCTGTTCAGCTTGTTTAGTAAGTGTCTAGGTCTCACCGGCATATGTTGCAATAGGAAAGATGCACGTTCTTTAAAATATAATATGTGTAGGTATAACTATCTGTGATATTCTATCGCTGTTCCCCCACAGTTTTTCTAGTGCTATTAGGAATGCGATAAAACTTGTGCATCAAGGGCTGCTATACTGAGAATTATGAAACTGCAGACAACCTGTTTACATCAGCATTATTAATAACTCCAAGCGATACCCATTCGGATTCATTTTTCACCGACCAAGCAGATTCTGGAAATTTCTGGAACATGGTGACACTTTTAGAATGCATCCGCGTCTAGACGGAGCTATTTTGACTGGGTAATCCAGCTCGGTTTGCCGGCCGAAATTTCAACTGGCCCGGCCATAATGTTAAATCCGACAGTTCAACATGTGACTCCTGGGCAGGATTTCGAACAACATCCAAAACCCCTCTCCAAGAGACAACGGGAAAAGGATTAATTTTCATGTATTCGAATCTTCGTTGATGTTTATAAGAGAAATAAAGATCGATGTGGTGGTTCTCTCATTATTTCTTAAGATCATTATTGCATGTGATGATCTATATTTTCTCATTTGTGAATGTATATCATGCAAATGTTTTAAGTGTTATTATCATGACTGCTGGAAGAATATGATATGTTTATAGCGTCCCCCCCACTACCCCTATCCTTGGAATCTGATATCTACGTTGTTGACACAACTGGTTGACTACAACAAGGGGAGTAATGACTCATTGGGTTCCATCACTTTCGGTGATTATCATTATTTTGGGGCCCCAAAGACGTTTTTATGGACATTGTTTACTTTATCTTGTGCCGCTATAAAAATGGACTTTCCTAGATTCCAGTGTGAGGATTATCTTAACCTTAGAGTTTTATGTGTGAAGAACACACAAGTCTGTTAGATTATGATCTGAAAGAACTTTACAAAACAATTTAGTGGAGATCATCATGGATTGTCAAACTGAATATATGATATAGTTAATTTATCAATTTCTGATCTTAGGATTATCTTGCGTTGTTTTCACATTTGGTTTTGTATTGTTTTTTTTTTTTTGACATGCAGATCACAGGTCTTCCCAACACCAGCAGATTTTCCAATATATTGTTTTGATTTAGATCATCTAGTTTGAGTCTATTTATTGTTGACTATTTGTTTAGTATTTGTTTACTAGAGGTGGTATATTACACCCTGTTCAAAAATTATTTGGAGATCAACCTGCGACTGCATAAACACATGAGGGAAAATAATCTTTGCAGAGGGAGCAGTCTCCTTTTTGTCTGCAGTAACTTTCCAGGCTCTCTACGCCTTCTATAGGAGAACTTAACTTCACACATTTAGTGTTGGAATCTTACACTTTCTGTTCCACACTTGGGGGTTCGTGAGCCGATTTACTTTTTTCTTATGAAGGCTGACTAATAAGGATTGGTACCCCATTCCTTCCATTATTTCCTTGTATGCCACACTGTCCCACGCCACAATGTATTCAGTTGTTTTAGTTTTGAAGAGCAATAGTTATTAGTCTTTTAACTAATTTCATTGTGTCACCATTGTTGTTAACTAATGACCCAAGATATTCGAGATTATCCATCACCTCCAATTTTTCCTCATTATTATATATTTCTTTCGCAATATTAGATTTATCCGTATCCATTTTCTTGTTTTTGCTATATTAAGATATACGTTGTATAACTATTCTCTTGGGTTGAGGTTATTAGTTTTTTCTATACAATTCTGTAATGTGGATTAGTATACTGCATCATTAGCTAATAGAATCTCTTGTAGTCATGATTACCGATGTTTAGGGCATCATATTGCTCTTTGCTTATCAAAACTTTGAAGTTTTACATTTTATTCATCAACTACCATCATCATCATCATCAATTTCCACTTCTGCCGTCAAACGTCACAGCTCTGATTGAACCTTGCTTGATGTCAAACCAATCTTATGTCTCGCCATCTATTCTAACCGCTGCTTGTTGGTCCAAATATAGCATTTTTATCAGGTGTGTTACATGTGATGGAAAGCTAATATTCCTCATGTTTCCAAATGTTTCTGATGTTGTACACAGTCAAATGCTTTTGAATAATCCACAAAACATCAGACTAGGTTTACATTAACTTATCTACACTTCTCTATTATTAAACGCATGCTGAGTATATGATCTCTAGTTCTTCTTCCTTGTCGAAACCCAACGTAAATGTCTTCTTCCAATTTATTACGAAGTCTTCCCATTATCAATTTTAGTAGAATCACTGTCACATAATACTGAAGGATTTCGATCCAGATTGATGAAAGGCCTGAAAACCGCCGTTGCTAGGCGCCACAACTATTTGACGTGGGGAAATATGTTCCCCATTTCAGACACCACCGGGATTCCAGGAGAATTCCCGAGATCAAAAGACAATTGGCGGCATGTTGCCCTGCCCGGCATCAAAGGGAAGTCGGCACTCTGTTTGCCCAGATCTCAACAGAATGGAGAAGGGGGAGGCGGTGCTTTCTTGATTGAAGTCCGGTCACGTGAGTGACGTCACTTGTGCAACATTTTAGTTGGGGGGGGAGTTGACGGAATCTGTGTTCAGTCTGTTTACGAATTACAGACAACGGGAGTGTTTGTGTGTTCCAATTCGAATGGAGAATGGATTCACAGTGTCCCCATGTTGTCTGGAAACAAGGGACATTGTTTTTCATGCTGTGAATTGTGAATTCAAACTCGGAACACTAGCATAAGGTAGTTTATTTATAAATAGAGTTATGACTGGAACTTCGTGATAGTGAGTTGTGAGAACGTAATCTGAGAGCGTCGGCCGCAGCTGGCTGATGCCTAGCTTAAAAAAAGGTAGAGTTATATATATCATTTCACTCGGCAGGGTAAGACCAGTGTAATGGGATGGCTGGGGGAATAGGGGAAATGTAAATGGTGGGATATTCCGGTAGTGAGGCCTACTGGGGCTCCTGTGTTTTTCTGTTTGGTCTTTGTTTTCCCTTATCAAATGTGACGAACGCTTCTGCCTTGATGCCAGAGGGTAGTTCTAGATTAACTAGGATACATGTCTGAAGTGGCCTTTGGCCTACAATCACATATAGTGGATTGGAATAGGGTTTTTCTCTCACAGAATGTTCTATTTTCTACAGGTTCAACGTTATAAAAGAAAGGAAGTATTACTACGAGGTGTAGACAAAGCCAGTCACACTGAGTGATATTTTACTGTACCGGAGGAATTAAGGACAGCTGGGAGAGGAGGAAAAATAGCAGTCACACTGAGTGAGGTTATGTTAAATGGTGTCGGCAATGGGACACCGTTCCACCAATCATGGCATCATCAAAGCCCAGAGTGTTTAACATAAAAAGGACTGAGGTACTGAAAAGGCGGATTCATATTAACAGTGATGAATTCTCAGAACAATAACATTATTATATAGAGAAGGTATAATGGTGATTACTGCTCAGGACAATAACATTATTATATAGAGAAGGCATAATGGTGAGGAAACCTGTTCAGTAAACTTGTACAAACATACAGGAGGAAACTTACTCGAACAGACATCATCAGTTTGGTTCTTGGGGAGTCGTGTGAGAGAGGTGCCGAGATTCCTAAGGTTCCAGGATCGTTATAGACACATTAAATACATCGGGGGTTCTGAACTTGTGGACTTTGGTATACCATATTCGGTGGGGGAGAACAGTCACTCAGACTATATATATGATTAACTCCAAGAAGTCAACCATTGTCCGGATTGAGGCTTCATTCGGTGAGACCTGTTCTGAACTTACTGTGGTGTGCTGTGGCATGGCCTAACATGATGAAGAACGATCCTGAGCTCACTAATCTATTCTCGCATACACCATAGAAAATACTACATATTTCCACACGCAAACAGAGCACACACACACACACGTGACAATTTCTGTATTAAATGTTTTATTTTATCATTTGTTAAAATACAGTCTTGTGTGGGTATGTTCTGAAACAATATGAAGGGTATTGTTTAGTGGTAAGAAGAAGAAGAGGAAATAGAGGGATAGGGTACCTAAGATTTACAGGGGGTATGTAGACAAAGGTCTGGCCGAAGCCCACAATAAGGAAAAGGATTTTAAACAGTGTGCCTGTTGACTCCACTTTCCCCCTAGGGACAACTGGCTACAATCACCTGTTCCATAGCTGGTGCATAATTTCAGATTCCCCCCCCCCCCCCTCTTTTTTATTGGTATTGGAGTGAAGATAGTTATCGTCTAATCTTTTTGCCACATACCATTTTTTAATATCTTTTTTACACAAAACGGGATATATTTGCATGCTTTCTTCTCTTCCGCTTTAATAGGTTCAGCTAATATATCATCACATCCTGGTGGTGATTTACCATTATTAAGGTTCTTTATTGCCTATACAATTTCATTTAATGAGGGTTCAGGTTCTGTCTCTGCTGTCATTGGTTCGTGTATCTCATTCATATCGTCACAGTCATTCATATCATACATTCCAATGAAGTAATTCTTCCATCGTTCTATGATTTTTCTAGTTACTGTTTCGGTATTACCCAACTTTTCACATATACCTTTAATTGAGGTTGAACATTTCTTGTGAATCACTTTTTTTCCTTTGAACATTTCGTAATCTCTTCCGTGTTTATGATAATATTAAAAGAATACATCAGGCAAATCATAACCTGGTCTCATATGAGGAAACCTCACTTCAAGAGTCGGAATCATACACCTAGGTAGGTAGCAATGTACACAAAGGCGGTGCAGCCGTTGAAGATAGAATTTAAACACACACACACAGACACACACACACACACGCACACACACACGCACACACACAAAACACACAGAAAGAAGGATGAGCATTTTATAGTCTCTACGATATTGCGGCCACCCCCCACCCCCACCCCCACCCCCGCCTTTTCACCCCTCCTATTCTTGTATATTCTCATTAAAAACAATGCAATAACGTCCGTCACCTGGTGCGGCTCTTCTGTCCACGTCGTCGCTCACATCAGCATCGTAGTGAAACACATCTGTCCCATATAACAGCAGTAGGGTCACTGCTGTTAGTATCATTTTGCTACTCAAATTGTTTCACCAGTAAACCTGCAAATATAAGAATGTTTACAGAAGTATATTATTGGTAAACGCACATGTAATATAAATACTAATAATACTAATACTAATATAACTAATAATACTAATAAATAATATGACATCGAGAATAAACGTTTTTCCACACGGGACATCTCCATACATGTTTCTGTCCACGTCTTCGGCAGCCAAGGAAGAGCCCCATTGCTGATGGCACCTGTGTCAGTCTGATTTAATGCCCCTCTTATTTTCCTCTATGGGTTTGGCGTCATGTATACTCTCAGCTCACTGCTCGGTGAATCAGCAACCACATGAGATATATACAGCCAATCCTGATTTGAATCATGGACATTAAGCTACCTAATGAGGAGGTATATGGAAACTTCAGATATATGATTTTATAGACGAACAGTGAGAGAAAAAATTGTTTGGTATAAGACGTAAAGAAGCTATCTTGACAGAATTCAGCTCACATATAAAAAGAAAGAGTTTCTAATATACGAACACAGCACATGTTCTCTCCGCTGCTACGTGGAACTGAATGGCGTCACCGCACACTGGGTATGTCTATGAGTGCTCAGTCCTTCCATGAAGTTGCCACTTTACATTATTTCTATTCACTTGTGAGTTAGTGTTTTGTCATCCAGCAGGCTTCCCTGGAAACTTGCCAAAAGTTTAACCCAGATACAGAGAGACGGTCCGGCGATTCCACATTTTCCATGAAAGGGACTCAAATGAGACTAACTTGATTTAAATTCCAGCCTATTGATTGGCTGAGTTCCCTGGCAAAAATTTTGCCTTAGCTAGAAAAAGGCGAATCCCGGCATTCGCCATGTAATCTCCAAAATTAGCGAGTCACTAATTGTTAGTGGTCGATAATTAATCGTCCATTTATTCTCTGCGCCTTGGGTGAGCATTTTAAGACGTATCTTATATTATGTATTAGGATGAGTGCTTTGATGCAACTAGTATCATGATTGCAGTTGTGTGTGAGAAAAGATGAGAATGACTTTTATTGAAAAGTTGGCTTGAGTTGCGCAGTCTGTCACATCGCCATTTGTCCTGCCGCTTTCCTAAGGCATTACAATCTAATCTTGCTATGTAGTAATCTTTCTGATATGCTTTGGAACATATTTGATTCTCAAGTGCATATCTTTGAAACTTGTCTCTGTGTTATAAAGTGTTGTCTCTTTGAGTGCATCTTTTGTACTTTTTTTCTTATATTGGAAAAATTTACTATCTGTGTACAACTTAAATAGTCTGTTATGCAGAGAGAAATGGTCTCGCTTTTAGTGCACTTGGAGTTAATCTTTTATTTACATTGTTGTAAATACACAGAGGTGTAGTTGTCTTGTAGTCTTTTTCATACATGATGTTATGGGAACGAAGGAAATGTCAGTTAGTTATAATCTCAGGTGAGAGGAAAGAAAACCTGCACCAAATAACTCAAGGGCTTAGCAGGGACGTGCATTCTCCGTCTGCATTGTACCCCTGTTGTAGGTGTCTAGGGCTAATAATTTAGGATCCAGGAATTTACCAACAACATTATTTCTGCTTGACTTACTACATGAGTGTTCTAGAAGTCAAGTGCACTTCTTATTATGGCAGACTTATATGAGATGTAGAACAGCGTTCATTAAACACCCTACTTTTAATAGTTTAGGGGGAAGTAAATCATCTGTTCTTATATTCTGGTTTTGAGATGTTGGGTAACTGCCCACTCGATGATTCCTAAATTGTATGGGAAAAGATTCACATGCTTTCTCTTTTATGAGTATTTTACCTTTTATGTTCGTGATTGTTACTACTGGAGTAGACATAATTTCACCCCAGTGGAGATAAACACATGATGATGATGGTGATGATGATGGTGGTGGTGGTGATGGTGATGGTGATGGTGAGGATGATGAAAGCGATGTCTGATCTGGTAGCTAGCCGTCTGCTATGTGTCAGTGGTACTTACCTAATGCTGTTTGTAGCTATGGGGAAAAGATTTCTGAATTGTTTACATGAGGCTATTGTCTCAGAGATTCAGAACATGTTGTGAAAGCTGTACTATCAAGATTTTTGGATATTTAGGATGTGAAAAACCCCTCAGGAAGCTCCAGTGTCGGTCCCGAAAAGATGTGCATATTGAGTAGATACCTCACTCACCTTTGGAGTGAGGCAAAACTCTACATTAGGCGACAAGTGCTAGGAAACAGGAAACACCTTCCTTTCTTCTTCCTTTTTTTCCCTTTATTTTTAGTAGTATACAATGTTACCAAATTATGGGTTTTATTACTTATGTATATCGACCCTGGCTTTTTCTTCATTATGTAGGCGCTAGAGAGCTGTAGGTGGAGTATTGAACCGGATTTATAGTCAACATGCTTGTAATTAGAGGCGGGAAACTGGGATATCAGCACACCCCTAATTGGACCTGCTAGAGTTTTAAAAGTGCTACTGATGACTGCCGCGCACACTGAACCTGTATGTCAGTGCCCATGTTGAAGTGTATTCCCTACATCTGGGAACCTCCGGACAGTGCTCAACTATACATTGTATTCGAGAGGCATGGGATCTGCCTGGTCCATTTTTGATTCAGAGCGATACCCTATTTACTAACCAACTCCGGATTTTCACGTTCAACTGGCATATACAAGAGGCTCGTGGATAGTCTGGGGTTCACTAGCAATTAACAGTATGGATTCGCCGACTATTTTTGCGAACGCCTAGCTTCCTTTGAATCTCATTATCCAACATATCCCAGCCACGGGAAATCAAGCACTATACTCAAGGGCAATGCTAGTCGTATGTTTATCTGAAGAAGGAAATAGTCTACATCTTTATCCAGAACAAGGAGCTAGAAATTTTAATCCCAATATCAGATTAAATATTTTTATGAAACACTGGGAAGACTGTGTGATCCTTCTTCATTAATGAGAGACTGAATAACTCTGTGCCTAATCGTGGATTTAACAATCAAACAGACAACTGGAGAATTATACCTCGACCTGTTACACTACGCCGGAATGCCTCTGATCCAGTTACTTAGCAGCTGTGACTAGTGGATTACAATACATTCTTGGTGGATATTATGATGAAGTATCCCTTCATGATTTTAGCCTCGGATATCTGATTCGGTTGGATTACCCATTTGTGAGTGTGTACAATTCCAAATTCCTTGGATACGAGGGAATGTATATATCAGCTGTTTTCTGGATTATAGCGAGTGGGATTATGGCCAGACCTTTTTGATGGACAATGAGGAAGAAAGAGTCATCAATTGTCACCTTAGAATTATCAGAGACAGATTAGATAGATTGTCTTTATATTTGTCTTGTACGGATTGGTTGTTTACTTGCTTTGTTTTGTGTGTGACACCTGTAGTTTATTGTGAACCTTTTTTGGGGGATTTTGGGGAGGACTGTTTTTGTTGCAAAACCTGTGAGTTTCCTTAAATACGATCATTGCTGTTCATGTAGATGTCTCCATGGTTCAACCAGCAGGGTTTTTCCAGGACACTGTGGCATAACGCAGCCAACATTATTCATTTTATCAACACATGCCACAAAAAGAGGAAACAACATTAAAAGAAATTGACTTCACAAACGCAATTGGAGATTGGGACTTAAAACTTAACATCAAAACTGGAACTGAACAAGTGACAAATGACGTGGATTCTTAGAAAGATTTCATCAGACCAAGCTCGGAAAACCATTGGATAGGAAAACCACGTGACCCGCCTTCGCGCCAGTGCATAATTAACATATATTACTATTTCATCAGAAATGTTAATAAGCCCGCACTTTTGTCTGAACTCGCTCCATGGACGGATGTGAGAAGATTGTGTGACCAAAAATTCAATGGGCAAGGCAAAAGTCTGGATCCGAGGTACGTTTGTCAGCCCTTGATTAGACTAAGAACCCGATGTATCAAGTATCAAGTAATGTAAACCCATGTTTGTGATGTCAATTGAAATGTATGATTATTAATTAAAACCTCTGAAATGTAAAAATGCTCGACTGTAGATTCTAACGACGCAAAGCCATTCCCGGGCAGAATATTCTCTTCGATGAAACTACAATCTCTGATATTCTTAAAGATAATTATTAACTTTAAGAAGTGCATTCCACTACTACATTCTATTCTAAACAACTGTGAGAAGTGATGATTCGAAAGCAATCTTGTGCATTTCACCAGAAACATTGTTAAAGATGCTATCACTATCTACAGCTGAAATGACAGTTCGTGTACTAGAATAAGTGCCTTGTTCTAAAACAGACTTATCTATGCCTATTTACGATCTAGAAAGCTGAGGGAGAAATCAATCTTTCCTTTCTCCTTTATCTATAGAATTAATAGGGTTTGGCGAAATAAATATTTATATTTATGTCAAATTTAATTAGATAAGAGCACTTATGAACTGCAATACATGAGAAAGTTGTGCTTCGCGGAACACCATCACGCGCAGTGAACTTAACTCATTACTCAACATAACTTAAAACACAACACCACTCATCACCACACAACACAACACTCAACAGCACAACAACAACAGGTAATGGAAGAGAGTTATTAGACACAAGAAGAAGAAGTAGTTAATTGGGAAAACACAGAGAATTATTTATACACATTGTGAACAAAATTGAGTAGAAGAAATGTTATAAATGTATGTCATTTATTTACATGCATCTTGACACCTTCTCACTCTTGTCATTGTCTCACTGTACACGTTCACTGACCCAGGTCAAATGAAGACTTACATACAGCAGGAACAAGTTGATACAAGGCGTAAACAGTGTGATAAACTCTGACCACCCCAAATTACCCCAACACTAGCTTAGAGAGAAAAGGAGGGGAGGGGAACTAGTTCCTACTTCAGGAATTTAGGTTTCTTTTACCTACTTTTAAAAGATTGTATTGGTAGGAATGTATATATTTATGTGAATACTCATCAGTGATCTTGGTGGCTCCATACCAACAACCACCCAACCCATCAGCAAACTAACCACCTAAATCAGACCTGAGGGAGGGAAGCCGAGAGAAAGAGATGAACCACAAGTGAGAGGGAGGATGACTTCGCTATGAGCAGAGCATGGGGAGGCCTTCAGAGGAGCTATACGGCAGACCTGAAGTGGATCCATCAGTCAATGGACCCTGGCTTACCTAATCCTCCAGTCACCAGGTTATTTTTCTCATAGGTAGAAACCACACCCAATTACAGGAAAACTGATATGTTTATGGTTGAGACACCACTATCATACTTAATATGTACAACATCAAAATGTTTACTATGTTTTCACACTTGTTGACACCTCATATATTGATGCTTGTTATTGATTGTCTGGGACAATGGTCCAATGTGCAACTGTTCTATTACTTTGTGTAAATCACAATAGAGATGTATGTACTGACCAGAAGGCTCAGGCCAGTCAATAAATGATTAACATGAATTGACCTTCTGTTAATTTGTCAAGTTCAAACCTATATGTGTCAACAACTTCTTTGTACATCATGTTGTCAGAATCTAATGTGATTGATTATGTGTTTGATTGTTTACAGATAAATTAACTCATAATGACTTACTAAAATGGGGAAATACAAAGACTCTAGATCTATTAACTGCTCAACATCCATGTTTTCTTCATCTAAATCAGGCTGAGAAGATTCTCCAGACTTTCCTCAGATTTGATCAACTAAAAGGGGGCTCCAGAGCTAACAGAATCATTGGAGAAGGGGCAGATTCCCAGTTAGTAAATTACCATTCTTACCAGGGCCATAATCTATATCTCCTAGACAATACTTAATAGAACGAGACCTGCAGATAACTCAAGGTTCATATTCTGGGGTTATTGAAGATAGAAGAGGATGGGGCTCTACATCTTTTGTTAGAGATGGGGCATGCACTACAGTGATCTCCCACTCCCTTCAAAAATATATGACAGACACAGATGCTTTCATAATACAGTGGGTTGGTTTTAGTTTGTGTGTGTGTGTGACACCTGTTGTTTGTTGTGAACCTTTTTGGGGATTTTTGGGGAGGACTGTTTTGGTTGCATAACCTGAGGTAGATACCTTTCATATGATCATTGCTGTTCATGAAGATGTCTCCATGGTTCAACCAGCAGCGTTTTTCAAGGACCCAAATGTTTACACAATACAATGGTCTGATGTTTGTTTAACCAAGCCTTGAAGTTAATTCACTGTGAACGTCTTGTTCTTAAGTTGATGTGTATAGTCAATCTACGGTTGCTGTTGTTGTCTAACAGTGGTTGTTCCCATCTGTTATGTAATACAGTGATTCATAGAGTTGTTTTTGCCTAACAATGGTTGTTCCCATCTGTTATATAATACAGTTGTTGCATATGACAGTGGTTGTTCACATCTATTATGTAATACTGTGGTTGTGCATGGCAGTTGATACATGTCATTGTATATATATATATATATATATATATATATATATATATATATATATATATATATATATATATATATATATATATATATATATATATAGCTGTAATTAATCTCGATTTCCCTCGGTTCTGTTACAGAGTCGTTAGATAAGGGCTAGCCAGCGTGACGTCATCGCCCCGAGGGACATCAGCTGAATGTATATTTCTTGTTGTCACAGACGTATATGACTCATTAATTTACAATATTTAGAATGAACGTTGTTACTTTTTTACATGAAATGTTACAGGATAAATGTTAAAATACCACGGATCGAGCAGAAGCTGAGTTGAGTTGAGCTAAGAACTGACCTTACTGCACTCAGGACAGACCCATACTCGCTCCGCCCCTCGTTCTATAACCAGCGAAAAGTCACAATACTAATTGTTCCCAACGATATCTGATTACAAGTGCACCTATCTTTCCCTCGCAAAACTCCTACCAATCCCCCACAATCGCATCCTTTCCACATACGGTTTCTTAATCAGTTACCCATCTTCTCCACCTGCTCCCACAGGCCCACATCACTTCTCCTTTCTCCATAGGTAATCTGCCAAAAAGAGGTGCATTCCCTGCCAGTCTATCAGACTGTTCATTCCCCCACACCTCCACATGGCCAGGACAAAAACTCCATACAGTTCTCACAATCTGTGACTTCTGAAACGAGGTGAGCTATTCCACACTAGACATCCCTTTCTCCACCGTACCACACATGCTACTTGAGTCCGTAATGAACACAATGTGTGTTGCAGTGTTCTCCTCTAACCAACAGAATGGTTGCTTGCTTCCACCTCGAGCAGAATACAAATATTGACATTCTACCAAATATGAACATTGAGAGTCCCGGCTCATGGACAGCATCATGACCCACAAGTGTATGTCTCGTCAGGAAATATGTATGTTCTCAATAATGAGGATGACAACAATAGCGACGGCACCGGTATGCTAATTAAGAATTAAGAAACATTGAGAGCGACTAAAACAATTACAAGTAAATTATAAGCATGCATTAATTTGTGTATTTTCACATTGGAAGACGTAGGATGGCATGACTGAATTACCAATGTGGAGCTCAAGCACAGAACAAGACAAATACAAGTTAATACAGAGGTGAAGAAAAGACGCTGACATTGAACTGAATAGGACATACACTGCGAAAACTTGTATAACCGGAAGTGTAATTAGAAGGTATGTGTTTGAAAATATGGCAACATAAATCAGGAAGGCAAAAAACACGCGGTGAAGCTACATAGACATTACAAAGCAAAATATGGAACGGGAACTGGACCAAGCTACGTGAGATAGCTAATGATAGGAACGGGTTGGAGTTATTGAGGGTCAATGCCCCAAAGTGGGATACAGTACAAATGAAGAAGTACATCACTATTACAATTCGACATTGTCATTAGCATACCTGCTTGTTCTGTCCACTCAATAGAGGCTGCTGAACGCGCATGAATGTCCAATTATATAGTTTTCCTCGATGTCATGTTGACGTAGTATAAAATTATTACCCCGCCCAATCGGAGTCATCCAATGAGAAGACAGGGCACGGAGATGTCATCCAATGATTACGCAAAGAAGGTAGGGAGGACCAACCTGTTGATGACATTTAGATGCCTGCTATATCATCGCGCTGCTGTCAAACAAATTCGCCAACTTAGTGCCCGCCCATGCTACTCCTCATATTTCACGTAGAAGCCGGCAGTTTTATGGCGTGACTCAAGTTCAGTGGCGTAGCGTTTTTTTTTTTTTTATGTTTTAAGAATTAACCAATACTCCACATGCTGGAAGAAAAGATGTCTTTCTTGCGAACAAAATCAGGGCTTCAAAAGTGATAATAGTTTGTAGAGAACTGTTTACAGACAAAAATCGTACTTCTGTGGGTTAGGAGTTAGTGACTGCACATTAATCATGGAAGTGTCTATTCATAGGGCACCATGTATAAACAAAGTGTCTATGCATAGGGCACTATGTATAAACAAAGTGTCTATTCATAGGTCATAGGTCACAGGAAAAATTAAACTCACTCCATTACAAAAATGTGTACTTATGTATGGATACTGCCTCACTAAGATCACAACCCAACTGTAACACAATATTACATAACAAATGTGAACAACAACTATTGAACAAAACGTCCACAATTTATCAAAACTAACTTCAGGTTTCAACACGACAATATATTGAGACAATGGTAGGTTCCATCACTTTTATAACCTTGTTTGGCCTGTGGATATCAATTACCCAATCAATATTTCAAACACATGGATGACAAATCAGTGTAACATTTTATATGGTTTCCCCCAAACACCGACCAACTATCATTAACTCAATAATCTTCGCATCTCTGTGCTTAATGATGATAGCAGTCACCCATGTTCATATCATTATAGAGTCAGATTATAATTAAACATTTCCCCAAATAGTACTGGGAAAGCTTCTTCCTCCATATCAAATCCCATTTCAATGATTTGGTTTATGTAAATTCAGCATCACTGTCAACAATCCTGGCTTCACCATGTTATTTATTCCCATGATGTGATATACTGAGTGGATCTAACCATTACTTAAATCATATGTCCACTGTATGGCCCAGTGAAGCTGAGGCTAGCGGTCAGCCAACGAAATTAGAAGTTCCTCTTCAGACTGGGCAAAAGGTAATTCCTCAATCCATAGTGAACGACGAAAAAGATGACGACCCTCCAGCACTCTGGGTCTGCAGCCCTCTACCAACGGAAAGTAGTTTTTAGATGTGGCAGTTGGACTTCGGAACCAACAACAATATATCCTGGCCTACCACAGGGATCACCATTATTTCCGGTACTGTTCAACGCCTACACAGTGAGAATCACCAGTGAGCAGATCACTGGGCCTGGCAGGACATTGTCGTATGCCGATGATGTTTTAGTGTATCGTCAGGGTAAGAATAGAGAGGAGGTTGCTGTGGAACTACAAACCGAACTCAATCGCATAAGTACTTGGTGTGATGAAGCTGGGGCAATGTTCAACACAACAAAGGCAACAGTGACTTGGTTCTCGTTGAATAATCATATTGTCAACAATCCAACACCAACTGTAATGCTGTGTTCAGAGACGGTGGAAAGAACGCAGGCAATGAATTACCTGGGGATACGGTTTGATCGAAGCCTTGCTTATAATGTGCACATAGACCAGGTGATAACAAAGGCCAAGCGGGGTTTGGCAGCGATGCGGGTGATGGCGGCAGCAAACTGTGAGCAGCGCCATCTATGTCTTCTGTACGAGGGGCTGGTCATGTCCGTTTTGGAGTATGCAATGGCAATCCTGACTCTCAGCCATAAGCAGATAGAAAGGATGGAAAGGATACAGAATGAAGCTATGCGCATTATTCTTGGATGTACAAGAGATACAGCATGCAGGGCGATGCGCTACCATCTTGATTTTACACCCATTGAAGAGAGAATACAAGTTTGCAGGGCACGCGCCTACCTCAGAATTAACGCAAACACACAACATCCACTGCATAGTGAAATTAGGAAGGTGAAGGGCAGCAGGTTAAAAAGAGGACGGTCGTGGATGGGTCAAGCCGAAGACATTCTTCAACAGGTGTGTTCACTTGAGGACTTAGAACCTGGCGAGGAGTGGGTGCAAGTGCCAACAGACTTCTGCACATCCTTTTCAGTTTGCATCCAACTAGATAGACAATGCAGTCAAGAAAAACACAAGCGTTGATTTTCGAGAATTCGCTAGACGGTGAGGCGGTCATCTACACAGATGGGTCGGTCGTCCGACATGTGAGAAGCTCATGGGCCTTTACAGCTCGGGCCGGAGGGAGAATTGTGAAGGAGGACTCTGGTGCTTTCACTGAAACCACAAGTAGCCTCACCATGGAAGTCATGGCAGTAAGTAAAGCAATAACATGGCTCGAGACACAGACATTCACTAGGGCATGTTTCCTTAGCGACTCAATGAACATGATAAAGAGGATAGAGGAGGGGTCGATCCGAAGAGAATGGTTGCTGCCTCTGAAGCGGTCTCGGCTGACAAAGATTAGTTTCATCTTCGTGCCAGGTCATGCGGGAGTACAAGGAAATGAGCGGGCTGACAAGCTCGCAGGTGAGGCTACTGTGGAGGGCGGACGCGCCATGGACCAGGCTGACATTCTGAATGCTCTACGAGAAGTGAGACTTTTGCGAGAACCAAGTGATGAATGTGAATCTACAACAATGGCCAGACTGCGGGAGCAGCAAATTTAAAGAGGGGTGGCCAAACAAGAACACTACGCAGGAAGCCAGAGAAGATTGATAAACCAACACAGAACTGGCGTCGTTAGCCGCTACACGCTGCGGGATTTGCTGAGGAGGGGATCCGAGCACTTATGGACTGATTGGTTCGATGTGCAACGAGGATGATCTGTCGACTAACTATCTAACTAACTAACTCTGGGTCACAAGATCTGGACAATCTCAATTCACATCAATAAGACACTTCAGAAACACACGTTTCATGTCACCTAGGCCATTCTTCTTTTTTTTTTTGGTGCGTATCCCTTACGGGACGTTGCAGTCAACACCAGCATTTCCAGCTGCTGTTGATGTACTAGGCAAGTGTTACGTTCAGTAGTTTGCCATTGCTTTCTGAACGACCAGCCCCTATACCTTTTTCGAAAAAAACGGCACCGCCGTGTTTGGAACCCGGGTATATGGGCTCACAAACTGCGTTCGCAAGCCCTTAGCCACAGAGACCGGCCGAGACAGAGGCCATTCTACAAATCAGTTATATCCTGGCTCTCTCTCTCTCTCTCTCTCTCTCTCTCTCTCTCTCTCTCTCTCTCTCTCTCTCTCTCTCTCTCTCTCTCTCTCTCTCTCTCCAATTCAGCTGTAGGCTATAGAAATAGTTAATACCATTTTCTGACTATACTGGTTGACGTTCAGTGATGCAGATAAATTCTTAGCGAACAATGATAAACATTTCTTTCTACCACATTAATTATCCAATGGAACAAGATGTTGTATTCAGCCCCATCGGTGTTAACACTGTTAAAATACTGCTTCTTCTTCTGTGGCTTTGCTCTAGGGCTTTGCTGGTACAAACTTTATATCTGAGAACATGGGATACCTGTCCTGGTATAACATGGCCTATGGGTGTTGAGGGCAAGCAGTCGTGACACGTAAACATTCTCTTGGGGGATGCACAAGGTGAATTTTTCAGCTTATATAGAATGACGTCGACTGTCCCTTTAGTTCAGTTTAGTGAATCTGAATTTCAGACCTCATACTACATTTGTTGGTCTGATAAAAATTAATGGCACTCCAAGTGTAAGTCCTGCGACAGAGAAAAACATGTTGGGCTGTCCTTGAATGTGCTGTGTGACTATGAGGCGGGTTTCCTTTCTGAGTATACTTATTCTTTATGCAACCATTCAGACGATAATGTCGGGCTTCTGGATATATACGTAGTGAATGAAGTAACTGAAGACCCGCCAAAGATCCGGTGTATCGCTCGGACCCTTTCATTTGTCACATTGGCAATTCAGTATGGCTACCTCCTGATTTCCAGGCCACTCCAACCCATCCATTGCTCCTGGCAATATAAAAATGCAAAAACACTTCTATACCCATTTGAAATATAATAACAGGTCATCATAATCGATATCTAACGAACATCAGGGGAAAAAAGAGAACGATGGAGGATGTTGCTAAGTCACCAAATCCCGCTTCTCCGGTGATGGAACCTGATGTATTGAGCATGTTATTAGCACATGGATCAACACCCGCTCTCATTTGATGTAATGATGTCATAAAGATATAGACTCATGAAAGACAAATACAGCAAGATACGGTCATCAGAATTAGACAAAGTTGTCCTGTGGTGACAAAATTATGGTGTAACATATACATGTTGTGATAGAGGCATTAGATTGAGATAAGGACATCCTGTTGAGACTGATGCATCTAGATGAAACGTTGTCATCCAGTTAAGACACAGGCAAGTTGAAACGATGTCATCCAGTTAAGACACAGGCATCGCGATCATACAAAAGACTTGTTGAGATACAGGCATATTGATATACGGTCAGCAATCATATCACGTCCGTAATGCAAAGTTGGTCTTTATTCTCCTCATGTCAGACCTGGTTCACCAGTGTCCACTTTCATATCTTTGCTCCCACCGGGGAATAGTACGAACACCCTTCACAAGCAGTTATGGTGATCATTAATTGACCACTTGTACATGTGAAACAATTTACATGAAGAAATAAACATATAATCGTTCATGAATTAAGGCATGATCCATCAAATACATGTCCATCACACATCAGCAAAAGAGAGACATTACATTAATGTTGGGGACCTTACAGTGAGAAAGATCCAGACAGGATGAATGTGGATAGGTGTTAAGACACATTACCGATTTGTGCACACTTTTACACGTCTACATAAGTCTTTATCCTAAATCTCCTCTTGTGGTTGAGAGAGTAGTTGTGGTGTACTGTGTGGTGTCGTAGATAAATAATATTTAGATAGACATAGATACATTGATATATATAAATAGATTATATTTCTATAGTGAGCAATTCTTTACTGCCTTGAGGTGTCTTTACTCCACCTGCTGACTTACCTTCTTTAACTATGGCCACTCCTAGTTTAACGACAGCAGAACTTAGCGCAAACAGGGAATAAATTGGTTTACTGGTTCGGCCCTAACCGATTACGTACAGGAGAGGGAGAGGGAACTTCGCCAAGCAGAAAGGGAAGATCGAAAGGCCAAGTTGGACGCGGAAGAGGCCAACAAGATAAGAGAACATGAATACCGCATGCGAGAACTAGAACTCAAAACACAAACTAAAGAAGAAATAGATGGAGCGGAAGGAGGACCAGCTTCACATGGTTCAACCAACATGAGTAGACATGGCTACCAGGCAATGAAGTTTCCCTTAGCTGTTTATGAGGAGTCTAAAGAAAAATTTGACCAATACGCGAATAGCTTTGAAGCCATGTCAGTCGCTATTGGTCTGGATAGAAGCCGATGGTTTCTTAAATTAGCCCAGGGATTACGAGGTTCGGGTTACGAGGTTTACACACGCCTACCACCAGGACATGAAAATAACTACGAAGAATTAAAAGCCACTTTGATGAAACATTATGAGATCACCGCACAAACGTATCGGAAGAAGTTTCGATCGGCAAGAAGAGAGCCGGGAGAGCTATTCGCTGCCTACAGTTTAAGGTTGAAATCATATCTCCAAAAATGGATAGATTTGGGCGAATTCAAACGGGACTATGAGAGTCTCGAAGAGCTCATGGTGGTCGACCAGATGCGAAAGCAAATGTCGAAACCTCTCAGAACATTCTTGGGAGAGCAAGGGGCGGAACGAATTGATGTTGTGAATAAGCTGGCGGAAAGATTCGTAGAAGTACATGGTGAGGCTGCGGAACTAAGTACACAAACCAAAGGTCAGGAGAAACAAGACCGAAAGAAATCTAAGAACTGGAAAGAAACAAAAGTGGAACCTTATATGAAGACGCCAACGGAGGGTTCAGAGAAGGTGAAGGAAGGAAACAAGAGCACCTCGAATTCTTTAGCAAAACGACAGTGGTCTGAGAAGTGGTGTTCGATATGCAAGTCGCCATCTCACAACACAAAAGACTGCCGATCGAAACCGAAAAGTTCTCACTTCGCGGCCTGCCAAGTGACTCCTAAGAAAGTGATCACAGACAAGGATGCGGTCGGCGAAGAAACACTGAACAAAGAGAGCACACGGAAAGCTTGGAAGGGAAAATGGTGCACACACTGCAGGTCGAAAGCACATAATACTGCAGAATGCAGAGGCAAGGCAAATGATGCTAACCTCGCAACACGCCTTGTGGCTCCAATCGAGGATTTCAAGGAAAAGGTCGAGTAGGTGGAAGACACTCCGGACCAAGGGAGACCCCCGGTAGTGGAGTTGATTGAGGTGAATGGCCACCAAGTCCAATGTTCATACGATACTGGCCTGGATGGGGAAGCTGTGATTTCTGCGGATCTGGTATACCCAGAACAACTCACAGGGGAGACCGCCTGCGACAAAGAGTGCTGTGGCCATGAAGTTACCCATTGCTCTAGTGGAGATTCGGTCAAGATACGTCACCGGCACAATCAAGGCCGCTGTATTGACTGATCCCATATTTCCCGTCATCCTTGGTTGTCGATATGTCTTTTTGGGAATGCCCAAGGAACCAATCTACATGGGAGCTATGCAGACACGCTCTCAGAAGGAAACGGGTCAGGCAGAGTCAAGGGTCTCAAACCCAATGCCAGGGGAGTTACGAACTGCCCAGAGTGAGGATGATACTTTGCGCCCTTGCTACAAAAAGCTGCAGAAAAGTGCTGTTCCACCCAAACGAGGACAGTATTATATGAAGAATCGGCTACTCTATCGGAGAGCCGGAAGGGGAGACAACTTACACGGTCAGTTGGTAGTCCCGAAAGCCTACCGTTCGCAAATTCTTCAGATGGGGCATACCATTTCGTTCAGCGGACACATGGGTGTGGCCGCCACCATGCAGCGAATTTCCGGCCACTATTATTGGCCAGGATTGACTGGAGATGTTCGTCGGTATGTAAAATCATGCCCTGAGTGCCAGTGGGTGGCACCGAAACACTGGACAGCGCCGGTGGTGTTGGGTGAAATGCCAATTATGAACTCTCCTTTCGAGAGGGTCGCCATCGACATCGTGGGTCCTCTTCCTAGGACTAAGAAGAGGAACATGTATATTCTCACAATGGTGGATTGCTGTTCATTGTGAAGTGAAGCCATACCATTGCCAACCATTGACTCGAAACGAGTGGCTTATGCATTGATGGAGGCTTTTACAAGATTAGGCTTCCCTAATCAGATTCTGACGGATAATGGGTCACAGTTTTGTGGGAAACTCATGGAGAAGGTTTTTGGGGTGTTTCACTCCAACCATATACATACCAGTCCTTACCACCCTCAAGCTAATGGACAAGTAGAGCGTTTCAACGGCACGTTGATGACAATGCTCAGGAAACTGGCCCAGGAAAAACCTGATAGGTGGGATGAATACATCCCGGTAGCCCTTTTTGCCTATAGGGAAGTGCCACATGGCTCAACAGGAGTACCGCCAGCGACTCTACTGTTTTGTCAACCAATCAAGGGACCCTTGGAAGATTTGCTGAGGAGTTGAACGGAGGAAGGGACGTCAGAAGAAGTGATCTCCTCGTACACATACATAGAGGAACTGAAGGAAAAACTTCACACGGGCTGGGCTCTGGCGACTCGAAACTTGAGGAAAGCCAGAAAGAGACATGTTGAGTACTACAACCGTAGGTCTAGAGACAGAGCTCTTGAGGTGGGAGATCAAATCTTGTTGCTACTCCCAACGGGAACCAACAAACTGGAGATAGGATGGCAGGGACCATTTCCCGCGGAAAGGATGGTATCCAGAACCAACTATCAAATCCGGATCCGGGGAAAGTCGAAGATTTTCCATATTAATCTCTTGAGGAAATATGAAGAAAGAACAGGTGAAGGAGCAGCCCATCTCATGGAAATGGCGGTAGCAGTGGAGACTGAAACCGGACCAGACGAGGGCAGGGAGTACCCTCTAGTGCACCAGGAAACTTATCGGGAAGTACAGGTGAACCCTGATCTGACTCTCCAGGAGAGGGAAAAGATTGCCCATGGTTCTCAAATCCCATAAGCAGATCCTAACGGATAAACCAGGACGGACGGAGCTGGTCGAGTTCGAGATGACCTTAACCACGCAAGATCCTGTCCGCCAAAAAGTTTACCCAGTGCCATTTTCTAAAGAGAAGGCTTTGGAGGAGGAGATACAGAAACTGTTGGAGGATGATGTGATCGCGACATCCACATCCCCATATAATGCCGGAGTGGTGTTGTTACGTAAAACGAGTGGAGAACACAGGTTGTGTATTGACTATAGACTCTTGAATAGTCATACCCAGTTTCAGGTGGAACCTTTGCCGAATCCAACCCAGTTATTCGCCAGGCTCCATAAGGCTATGTACTTCTCTAAAGTGGATCTGAGTACGGGTTATTATCAGATCCCGGTCAAACCGGAAGTTCGACCTCTGCTGGCTTTCAATACACCCAGTGGACACTATGAGTTCAACGTCATGCCTTTTGGACTCAGCAATGCGCCTAGTGTGTTTACTCGCATGATGAGAGTTTTATTAGATCCTCTACGTGATCCGTCCATTATCTCATTCATGGATGATATACTGATTGCTAGTGACAGTTTAGATGACCAGTTGGGGTCGTTGGAGAGAGTTTTCAACAGGCTTCGGGAAGCAGGGCTTACCGCGCGCCCAACCAAGTGCATGATTGGTTACCAAACTCTGGAATTTCTAGGACATACTATCACTCAAGGAAAAATTGTCCCGGAGGAGAAGAACCTGGGAAAAGTAAGACGAGCGCCAAGACCTAAAATTAAGAAAGATGTAAGATACTTTCTATCGTTGTGTGGGTTTGATCAGGAGTTCATCCCACATTTTACCGAACTGGGAAATCCATTAAAGGAAACCTTGAAAAATGGACTCCCAGATACAATTATATGGACTTCAGAATGCGAAGGGGGCTACAGTCAATTAAAGGAGGCGTTGGTGAACAAGCCAGTTCTACAACTCCCAGACCTTTCAAAGCCCTTTGTGCTAAGAACAGATGCGAGTGGGATCGGAATTGGAGCAGCCTTGTTACAAGAAGGGATAGAAGACGCTTAGGTGTTGAAACCTGTAGCCTATGCCAGTAAGAAACTTTTACCGGCGGAAAAGAATTATTCTACAGTGGAAAGAGAATGCTTGTCTCTCGTATGGGCCGTACAAAAATTTCAACCATATTTGTATGGAGTACAGTTTAGGGTACAGTCAGATCATCAACCCTTGATGTTCCTAGCTACTTCGCAGAAGCTCAACGCACGGTTGATGCGGTGGTCGTTGTTGCTGCAGCCGTACAACTTCACAGTGGAGTACATCCCTGGTAAGGAGAATGTAGGAGCGGATTTCCTATCTAGACATCCAACTCCAGAGGAAGAGGAATAGGTTGGTGGATCATAGGAATCAAAACTACAGTGAGGAAGAGTCGACGCGGTCAACTCTCTTAAGAGTCACGGGATACTGTGAGATTAGTGATTCCCTGATAAACTGGAATATAAAATTAATTGCAATATATGAGAATGGAAAATTATGGACCGTGAGTCAGACTAACAATCGAGCCTTCAGTCTTGAGCGAGGACAAAGTGACGATTATTGACCGAATGGTATAGAAGTAAAAATACAGTTGTGAAGGGGTCATTGACTGCCGATCTTATCGGACAAGCAACGAGACGCGGAGACATCGGGTTGTGAAACGCACGAAGATCAAATCGTTAAAACTGATTGATGTACGAGAGTTGGGGAACGCGGGACTCAGCGGAGAAAAACGGGACGGAGCGGCAAGGAACGAATACGTGATTTCACATACTTTTGATGTAAAGGATCACGGCAAATTTGATGGTGTATCAAAAGTAACGGAGAATTTGAAATTGAGTATAAATAGTTGTAAACTTGTTTTTGTAGTTTGTGTGCTCCCAAACTGGACTGAGAATATCTATGCATCCGTTATTAGGAAAGAGATATACGTCCCTTATTGTTTAAAGGCGATGGGATATTAGTGCTGGTGTGCTTGTGTATTTCAATTCATGGATTAACATAGATTATATAAGGTAATCTAGCCTTAGCTTAATAGTCTAGCATAGGGAACTAGGTGTGTGTGCTTGGCTTTTACCATTTCCTTCTTTTAGCTAATCGTTTAGACTTTAATGAACTCGTCTGTCTTATGTCAGAGTATCTTTCGTAAGCGTCTGAGTACGGCTGGAAAAAGGCTCTCACATAAGAATTAGTCTGAAGCAGACTTATCTCACTTGATTTTATATATATATATATATATATATATATATATATATATATATATATATATATATATATATATATATATATATATATATATATATATATATATATATATATATATATATCCACCACAGGTTCTACTAAAACTCCTGACATACTCAGAGAAGATAAGAACGTCACTTCACTTGTGCAGAGATACCGCACCTCACCTTAAGAAATAAGATCATAAAACGGTACTTCACTGGTGCAAAGATAACCACTTCCATATAGGAGAACTCTGTAATTCAAAAGTATCCAGCTAAAGAAAGCGATGTAAAGGACGTTAAGTCTATAACGGCAAAGTGACATACGCTAAATATAGGTGACTGGTTTACTCATATAAAAGAACCAGGGAGAACTTAAAAACAGTTTCCAGGCCTACCACATTGCCGATGAACTAACTGTAGACAGTGGTGATGTGTTTTCCGTGTAGGATTTTACTATCTTCCAAGAAAGGGAAATATGCTGAATTAAAACTTGTCATAATCGCAGGATTTTATAGTGATCAAACGGTGAACAGTTTTTCAAGATTGGATTACATCCAGACTCAAGTGCAACAGAGCATCCAGGGTGAGAGCTGTCCATATATGTGTGATGTCTTGTTGCTTTGCCGTATGCAGATGAGAGATACGATACGGAGCATGGACATTCAGAGTCCTATCTCGCACTCACAATAGAAGACACTACAAATTACATATACACATTCAATACATACAACTGACATAGTTTTCAGCAATACAATATTTTATTAATTGTTGGAGGAAACTGTTGCCAGGGTATGTTATGAAGGAATAAGAGAGAGAGAGAGAGAGAGAGAGAGAGAGAGAGAGAGAGAGAGAGAGAGAGAGAGAGAGAGAGAGAGAGAGAGAGAGAGAGAGAGAGAATAGAAGACGGAACGGAGGAGTGTAGACATAAGTCTGTCAAATATTCCCAAGTATAAGGATAAAAAAGGTGTGCTTGTTGATTCCACGTTCCTCCCGGGACGACAACCGACAGTTACTCGTATAATATACTCTTATAATACTCGTATACTCGTATAATATACTCGTTACTCGTATAATAAACTCGTATAATATACGTTTATGGGTACTCGTATAATGGCAAAACAAAATAAAGGACCCCTTGTAAAGTCTAGATAAATGCAATAGCAATTGTTGTTTTTAATAGTAAGCTATTTGTTAGCTATAATCTGGGCTTTAAACCTCTCGACCAGGCCGACTTTATTGGCTATTAGTTTTTCTCAGTACTGTACCTTTACCACAGACTACTGTTGGATTTCTTAATTGTTCAGCTTCTTGAACACAGGATAAGACACCCAACCATTTACCCAACCAATATTTCAAACACATGGATGACAAATCAGTGTAAAATGTTATATGGTTTACCCCAACATAATTCCTCCTTAACTTCATCGCTACAGCCCTTGCCTAACGGAAAGTAGTTTTTTTATATATGACAGTTGGACTTCTAAACCAACAACAATATAGCCTGGATCACCATTATCTCCGGTGCTGATCAACGCCTTCAGTGTGTGAGAATCACCGGTGAGCAGGTCATAGGACTGGAGACGACATTTTTCGTATGCCCACGATGTGTTAATGTATCGTCGGGGCAGTGATATAAATCGGGTTGCTGTGGAACTACAAACAGAACTCAATCTCATAAGCACGTCGTGTGTTGAAGCTGGTGCGATAGCCAACCCAACGGAGGCAATAGTGATAGGGTTCTCTTTGAATAACCATAAAGTCAACACTCCAACAACAACTGTAAATCTATGCTTAGAGACAGCGTAAAGAGCGCAGACAATGAAGTATCTGGGATAGGTGTGGATCGAAGCCTTCCTTATACTGAGTACATAGACAAGGTGATGACAAAGGCCAAGCGTGGTCTCGCTGCTATGCTGGTTATGGCGGCGACAAACTGTGAGCAGCGTTATCTGTGACTTTTATACCAGGGTCTTGTCTTTTCGATTCTGAGTATCTTTAAGAAAGGAGACAAGTTCCAATGTGAAAATTATAGAGGAATATCACTACTGCCCACAAGCAATAAGATACTATCCGCAATATTACTAAATAAACTAAAACCATATTCAGAAGACATATTAGTTGACTACCAGGCGGGCTTTAGACAAAACAGATCAACACTAGATCAGATATTTATCTTACGACAAATAGCCGAGAAAAATTGGGAATATAAAAGAGATCTCTACAACATTTTTGTGGATTTTAAAAAGGCGTATGATAGTGTCCATAAGAATAGTCTATGGAATGCTATGCAGGAATTTGGAATACCAAGGAAGTTAATCAACATGACCAGACTATGCATGGAAGATACTTATAATATAGTAACATATAACGGCAGGAAATCAGACCCTTTCCAAATAACATGTGGCTTGAAACAGGGTGATGCACTATCGCCGCTACTCTTCAACCTGGCTCTAGAGAAAGTTGTAAGGAAGGTAAAGGAGGAATGTGATATTGGAGGAACATCCAAGCTGCTTGGTTATGCAGATGAGATAGATATTATAGGGGAAAATAAACAATAGACATTAGAAATATTGACTCACTTAAAGGAATAAGCCCAACAGATGGGGCTGGTTATCAACCAAGATAAGACAGAATATATGATAATTTCAAGAGAAGGAATGGCTAAAAACTCTGGCCACATACAAATAGATAATATGATCATTAAAAGAAAGGAAACATACAAAACCTGGGTACTGGGTACTTCAACTGCTCCAACATCATAAGGGAAGAAATACAAACGAGAATCAATTCTGGAAATAAGATATACAACGCACAACAACATCTACTAAAACCAAATGTACTATCTCGTAACACCAAGATCACAATATACAAAAAACTGATCATACCAGTTGTGCTGAATGGCTCTGAAACCTGGAGTGAACGACAGGAGACGAAGCCTTGTTACAAACCTTTGAGAACACAGTTTTAAGATTCATCTTTGGACCCTTTAGGGATACACAAAGTGGAGAGTGGAAAAGAAGAATTAACAAAGGCATTTATGATCTTTTTAAGTCCCCGCTAATCACTGGTATCATGAAGGCTAATAGACTACAATGGCTTGGACATATAGAAAGAATGGAAGATAATAGGGAAACAAAACTCGCTTACTCTCATGAAATACATGACCGTAGACCCCGAGGTAGACCAAGAAGACGGTGTAGAGATAATATTTATATATAGACCTACAAGCACTTGGAATCAGCGACTGGCAAGAGAAGGTCAACCAGAGAAACGAATGGAGACGGATTATATCTGCAGCAAAGAACCTCAATGGCTCGGAACGCTGAAGAAGAAGAAGAAGAAGAAGAAGAAGAAGAAGAAGAAGAAGAAGAAGAAGAAGAAGAAGAAGAAGAAAAAGAAGAAGAAGAAGAAGGAGAATGGTGATACTGTCTCTCTGTCATAAGCAGATGGAGAGGACGAAGAGGATACAGCGAAGCTATGTGTATTATATTGGATGCACAAGAGATACAACATGCAGAGGGATACGCTACTTTCTTCAGTTTCCATCCATGCGGAACAAAATACACATTTTCCGAGCACGTGCCTATCTCAGAGCCAACGCAAACACAGAACATCCATTGCATAAACAGTTAAGAAGGCAAAAAGCAGCAGGATAAAAAGAGGAGTCGCGGTTGGGTGAAGCCGAAGACATTTTTCAAAAGGTGTGTTCACTTGATGACTTAGAATCCTGCGAGGAGTAGTTACAAGTGCCAACAGATTTATGTACGTCCTTTTCAGTTTGAACCAAAGTAGACAGAAAATGCAGTCAAGACAATTTGGCTCTGTGGAGGCGGAAGTACTGGCTTTGATTTTTGCAATGTTTTTAGAGGGTTATGCTGTCATTTACGCAGATGGGTCGGTCATTCGTCACATGAGGTCACGGGTATTTATGGCTCGGGCTAGAACGATAATTGTGACGGAAGATCATGGTGCGTTTGCATTGACCACAAGTAGTCTAACTATGAACGTCATGGCAGTAAGTAAAGCAATTACAGGGCTCGAGACACATACCTTCACTCGGGCATGTTTCCTTAGTTAATCAATGAGTATGCTCGGGAAGATAGAGATGGGGTGAGTCGACAGTGGTTACTATCTCTGGAGCGGTCACGGCTGGCACAGACTAGTTTCCTTGCCGAGCCAGGGCATGAGTGTGTACAAGGAAATGAGCAGGATGACAGGCTTGACGGTAAGGCTGCTGTGGATTGCGGACGAGAGTTGGACCAGGCTGATATATGTAATGCTCTACGAGAAGTAGTCATTTGTGAGAACCAAGTGATGACTGTGAATCTACAACCATGGTTAGATTGCGAGAACAGCAAGCTAAAAGAGGTGTGGCCAAACACGAAAACTGTGCAGGAAGCCAAAGGAGATTAATAAATCAACACAGAACAGGTGTCAATAGCTGCTACATGCTGCGGGATGTACTGAGGAGGAGATTCGACGGATTATGGACTGAATGGTCCGATGTGCAATTAGGACAATCTATCGACTAACAATGTCACTAACTTTCAACCATTGAACGTTATGTCCTTCTCTCGAGGTCACAGTCTTGATATATGTGTGATGTTTTGTTTGTTTGATGTTTATTGTTATGCTGCAGTATTATTATTATTATTATTATTATTATTATTATTATTATTATTATTATGTGTGTATGTGTGTGTGTGTGTGTGTGTGTGTGTGTGTGTGTGTGTGTGTGTGTGTGTGTGTGATGCAGTCTTCCTAGATGTTACGCCTGTCATGTCATTTTGTTTGTTTTCTTTTAAAGCTGGCCCTTTATCTGTAATTGATTTGTACACCGTAAATGTCGTGACTGATAGCAAGTTTAACTAGTATCTGTGTCATTAACTGCAGCGACATGCTTTTAGTGCGATCTATTTGCCCCTGCAGATGTTGACTTTTATGGTTGCTAATTGTCTGTACGCAATGGCAAACTACTGAACATAAACTTAAAAAGACAACAGCAGCAGTAAAATGCTTGTGTTGACAGTTATGTCCTGTGAAAAGGATATGCACACAACAATTTCCTGTATCATGAATTGTAGGTAGTTTAACGGTGTCTTATATAATAGTATTGTCTGCATAGATTTCTAGACATGTATCCAGTACTAAGCTTTGTTGTTTTATTTACAAAGCAGTGCCGAACATGTTTATGCTTTATTATATTCACATTACGAACACTGTTAATGATATGTTCATGCAAATGTCTGTGACGCTCACTATTTAATAGCAGTTATAGCAAATCATCATCATACTCTACCACATCGTGTAGGTGTTCATGTTTCTCCACACATCTCGCTCCTTGTTTATTATGGAACAATTATATTCATGCTATTCCCCAGACCTCGTAATTAGATCCAGCATCATTTCACTCGGTCTCCCACTGCACGTTGAGCCGCTGATCATTCTTGACGACACATTAATTCTCAGTGCCCCTCTTTTCACATATAAACACAATATACTGCTTTTCTCTTTCTTATAGTTCATCAGCTTAAAGTTCTATTTGAATTAGCCTCTTCCATGTATCACTCAGCTAGAACGTTTGTAAATGTTTAAACTATTAATAATCAAAACCCAGCATATTCAAGAGTGGTGCACATTCTGTAAAATTCAGTGTAATTAATGAAAAAAATATTGTAAAATAGGACGCACTGATTATATATATATATATATATATATATATATATATATATATATATATATATATATATATATATATATATATATATATATATATATATATATATATATTATATATATAATGAGAGAGCATTGTTTGTACCCTTTCCTTTGACAAAACCATTCTGTTCTTCACTAATTTCCATTTTTAATTTATTTCTTGTTCTTCTCATTATAGTTCTGAGCAGAAGCTTAGTCTCATGGTTTATGAGGTTAATTATACGAAAATCTTCACATTAAATTGCTCCTGATCTTTTTTGGTATAGCTATAAATACTGATTTCAGCACAACGCTCGGTAAACATCCACTGCTGTAAATATCATTCAACATTTTGGTTAATATAACTGTCATAAACTGTCATTTACTGTCAATATAATACCTTGCAGTGTATGTCAGAGGGGTATTTGAGCCTGAGGAATTAAGGCCGCCTGGCTAGTGCAGTCGCCGTGAACTGTGCAGGTTAGGATTTTCATTTTGCCCCCGAAATTAAAAAAAATCCCACACCTTACCGAAAAGAAGAGTCCGGCGTTCTAGCCACTCGACCAGCTACTCCTTTTGTTAATATATCTTCCTTTGGTTAATATATCTTTGGTCTATCTAATATCTATTCTTTAATTAATGTATCTATTCCAAATTCTCTAAATACTTCTAATTCTTCTATTGTGATTTCATCTGAACCAGCTGTTTTTCCTTTCTTCATATGTTTCATTGCGTCAGCGGCTTATTTTAGAATAGGTGGGTCTTCTAAGTTAGTTTCTTCTGTTAATTCTTCCCTTCTCCATTATATACTTTCCTTATATACTAATTTAACCTCTTCATTATAGCACCTTACTCTAATAATATCTTTCCTCTTTTTGATTTCGAACACCCTGTGTTTATTCTTATGTTTCTTCTTGTGAGCTCACTGATTTGTTTGTGCATACTTTTTTTTTTTTGGGGGGGGGGGGGGGGGGTAATGGGGGGGAACTTTAATAGAATTTTACTATATTTTGATTTTGCATTGCACGTTTAACCAAGTTTCCTTTGCCTTCCCACATTTGTCTCTTATTTATTTATTTATCCTAGCATATTCTTGTTTGTTATTTTTATTGTTTCCTGTTGTCCATCAGTATTAAGATTTCTTCATTCATCAATTTTTCCTGAGCTTTTTGGCTTCTTTCCGGTAATATTTCTTTGCTAGTTTGATAAATGGAGTCCCTTAACATTTCCCAATTTTCATTTATACTATGTATTTTAGCTATTGCATTGTACTTATTTTTCCGTCACTCTGTATTGTTCTTGAGTTGCTTTATTTACTTTCAGAACATCTTTATTCAATCTAAAGTTCTTAACCATATTTTCACCTCTCTTTAATCTTACTTTTATTTGTCCACATAGTGGTACATGATCACTATTACAGTCAGCACCAGGCATTGTCTTTACAACTTAATTAATGCATTTTAAAATCTTTTATTAATTTGTATGTAGTCAATGTGGTTGCGTATTTTCTTACCACGGCTTATCCATGTCTATAGTCTTTTATGTTTTTTAAACCGTGTATTTCCAATTATCATATCATTAATATTTGCCCTTTCTATTAGTTTCTCTCCTCTTTCATTTCTTATACCTAAACCATAATTCCCCATTATATCCACTAGTTTTCCTTTTCTACTTTTGCATTAAAATTTCCCAGTATTACTTGTATTTCTTGTGACCGAATTTGAGCTATCGCAATGTCTACTTCATTGTAAAGGTATTGTATTACTTCATCACTAGTACTTGTTGTTGGTGCATATATTTGTATAATATTTATGTCTTTTGGTTTCCCTTTGATTGTGACCACCATAACTCTGTCTGAAATGCACCAGTATCCATTAATTGATTTGGCAGTTGTTTTTTACCCCATCAATATCATTCCTACACCTTTTTCGTGTGTATCCCCTCCAGAATAAATTTGAGTGTGTTTGTCGGTTATAATTTTGCCAGATCAGTTCCTTCTAATCTCACGTATGCCTAGTATATTCATTTTATGCTTTCCATTTCTATTAGAACATTGTTTAACTCTCCTGGCTCATTTAATGTCCTAATATTCCATGTCCCTTCTCTACATTTATTTAGTTTAGTTATAGTTTTGCCCAGCAACTACCATCAGTGGCCTTATATCAAAGAAAATATGCGAAGAGACCACGAGGACGTCCAAGAAGAAAATGGATTGACGACATAAAGGATATTGTACAACCACACGGAATGAGTGCCGCCCACCGGGCGCTGGAACGCACATTATTCCTCCCCACGACGCTTGACTGAAAAAGTGAAAGATGTTGATGATGATGGTGGTGATGATGATGCTGATGATGATAGTTTTATCATCAGTAGCTGGTTTATGCCGGTGTTCATGGGGTAAGGATTAACGTCTTTCTCTGTAATCCTTATATTCTCGTGAGTAACGTAACCTGCGCGAGAATCGGTAGCGATTCTCGCCGCGTTGGAAACTTACGGGGTATGTGATCCGGTCACTCAGAAATCAATTGGAAACTACTGATCGTAATCTTGCCAAGAAATCAAAAATCAGCTGAAAGATGCTGATGTTGACAGCGATGTCCTGTAAAGAATATGCGGGAAACAAAAGGCTGGATGACGGTCTGGCACTACCTCTGGCTAATGACTGTCCCTACCGGATGAGGATATCCTAAGACAACCATTAACGCCGTTCATTATCTCTGAAATTTGTTTAGATCTGAAATCAAGGGAAGATAATGTTGTGATTTTCCCTTGTCATCCACATCCATATGGTGGTCTTCTACCTCTGCTTTTGACGGCCATTTCCAACTGTCAGGACAAGTGAGTGCCCTGCTCTGCTCAGCTGCAGAGTTGTCCACTTATTCCGGTGGATACTCGGTCCCCAGAGCTGTGTTAGCCACACCGTAGTGTGTTTCCATCCTCTACCACGGTGAGGTGCAGTTAAGATTTTTCCTTCCTAACGTTATGGTCTATCACCAGAACTTTCCAGTACTTTTAGAGGACATCGACAGCTTACCTACACATATTCAAGATTCTACTTGCTGTCAATAAACTGTACGCAATCACTTTTGTTGTCAATGCAGTGCCAAACGGCACCTGAATTCCTAACTGATGTCATAAACGTGTTGAGGAAGTTCTGGAAATTCTAGCTGTCTTCACTAGCTTGTTTGGAAAGTCTAGATTTGTTAGTTATTGTTAACATCGTATGTAAGAGTACTTGATATGCTTCAAGCAGTTAAAGTATCAGTAGTAGGCAATGTCCTATCTAAGTAGTTTTTGTGGTGACATCCGTCATAGGTTACGTCATAGAACTGTTAAAAAGGACTAGCATAACATGAAAACTGCACCACATAGGCGGAGATAATAAAGGTACTTTTTAAGGGAAGTAACTCTTTTTTGTTAGATTGAAAATAAAAGATAGCGATTATTAGTTGTCTTTAGTTAAAGGAGCTTAACCACTAGCATCAAATATTTTTATATCTTCAAATGAAAATTGTAATAAAATAAAAATAAAATGTCGGTTATGTGATGTATAGAAGGCCGTAGTGGCTTATATATTATCATCACAGGGTTGCAAATCATAAAATGAAAACCATAATAAAGTAAAGATGGTGGTCAGTAACGGGTGTAGTGGTCGGGGTGTGTGACTATGGGATGGTCAAAGGGTAGAGTATCAACAGTGTACGTGTGTACATTTGATGATGTGTGTATGGTTGGTCCCTGTGTAGTTGGTCATAACTCAAAGTACACGTGTTCCTGAAGCGAGACGCCATCGGTATATTGAGGTGGTATATTAGAATTCCGGTTTCGTATTGGGGGACTAACTACAACAATGTGCTGAGATCTGCGTGGACAAGGAGTAAAGTTTCGACAGTGTGTGTGTGTGTGTGTGTGAGAGAGAGAGAGATAGACAGAGAGAGAGAGAGAGAGAGAGAGAGAGTGTGTGTGTGTGTGTGCTCGTTTGGGTGGGGCGGGACAGACTATCAAACCTGTCGGAATAACGATACGTGCCGGGTGGTCTAGCAAACCCTCCTGTCAGATTCGAACCTTTTAAAATACGCGACGTGGGTAATCAGTTGTGTAAGTACGCCGAAATAACACGAGTTTACTAAAGTAACATTTGCAACAATGCACATAAATGTACTATCCAGTAATTAACTGTCGGATCATATTTAATACCAATGCCAGCGTCACTCGGGAGATAAGACATAACTACTTATCAACATTTCCACTTGCGTATAATCGTCTAATTATGTGACAGGAAAAATGCTTATATATGTGTAGCGTGTTTATGTGAATGCATTGTTCCTCTTGTGTACTTGTCTATTTTTTTTGGGTATATGCTTGGGTATATACATGTTTGCGTTATATGTGTATGTGTGTATATGACTGGTTGGTATGTATATAGACGGCGATGTTATTTCACACCCCGGGCAACTAATAAAAGTAAATGAGACACGCCTTAAACTCAATCAATTGTGTGTGATATCATTTCGAGAGTGTGAAATAAATATCACTTGTATCTGATGGTTAGTAGTATGATAAACACTTTTGCTGTACTTTTTCCTGAACCCGAAATACTTTCTTATATACGCTTATGCGACGTTAAAACAAGTGTCAACGTCTTGCATCACACACAGGCATTCTAGCTGCTTCATCCGCACTCAAAGAAACATCAGTTGTGCAGATGGTACATATATCATTTATTTCAGGCGAACCTGATATAGTTACAGAGTATACACAGGCGGTGGCTGCCTTACACAAATATACAATCCGCCTTACAATACAATTATCGCACACAGTCAATTACTCAAACTCTACACTCGCTATCTTCAACTAGCGCTCTCGCAAGCTAAGCATTTGCCCTCGGAAAAACACACGCGTCCTCCCCATGAAACTGTCTGGTCCCGTCCTGACGTTCTCAAACTCGTTAGCTGGACTTGCCGCACTTGACCCCGTGCTGTCCGTAAACCCCGTGCTGTCCTAGCAGTCTCGTTTTACTGCAGTCCGTTCGTGCTAGGGGTTATTCAATACGCTGACGTCTAGTTCGTTCAGCGCAGTGTCCCGTGAACTGGCGTCCCCTCCTAACACCCGGCCTGGTCCTGCCGGTGTCCTGTCTATGACACGTCTGTGTCCCCACCTAAGTCCTGTCTCTACTCTGTCTACTGTCCTATAGATGTCCTGTCTTATGACCACTCTATGTCTTGACTTGGTATCCTGTCTCTACTCTATCGCTATATTACCGATGTCCTTATCTATGGTCCTATCTAAGTCGTCCTAACTCTATTCTGTCCCTTGTCCTCTCTATGTCCTATACCTGCCTTTCAACACTCTGACAACAAGCCTTATGAAAGTGAATCGTGAATTTTCAAATCTTGCGAGTGAGGATACCTAACTGCTTCCGGTTTTGTATATTTAAAATAGGTAAACTTTAATTATTAAAAGTAGTAATATATAGCCGGCTTCCTGGTTTAAAGGTTAACGACTTTTCTCCGTAATCTCATATACTCTCGTGGGTAACGTGATGACGGTGAGAATCAGCAGTGGTTCGAATCGTATCGGTAACTTACGAAGTATGTGAGCCTGCCGCTCAGAAAGCAATGGCAAACTACTGAGCGTAATCTTGCCAAGAAACCAACATAAAGCTGAAAGATGCTGGTGCTGACAGCTATGTCATGTAAAGGATATGAAAAATAAAGAAAACGTAATATATACGAGCTAATAAAACTATTGTATTATTTGGGATGTGTAAAGTGAAATGAAAAAGATAGCGGGCCAGTGTGGCTGAGGGCTTTCGAACGCGGTTTGTGAGCCCGTATACCCGGGTTCAAAATAACGCGGTGCTGGTTTTTTCGAAAATAGGTATAACAGCCTATCGTTCAGAAAGCAATGGCAAACTACTGAACGTAAAATTTGCCCAGGAATCACGAACAGTGAAAATTCTTGGGTTGACTGCTACGTCCTGTGAAGAAGATGCAACTTTATATATATATATATATATATATATATATATATATATATATATATATATATATATATATATATATATATATATATATATGTGTGTGTGTGTGTGTGTGTGTGTGTGTGTGTGTGTGAGTGTGTGTGTGTGTGTGTTATGAAGTCTACCATTAACAATTTCGATGCATATTTGCGAATCAATCGTCAGAAGACTAGGTTTTTTTTTACGTTATATGTCTATGGATAGTAAACTATTATTAATAATAATGATGGTGGTTACTATCTGTAGTGGATGGGGCTGATACTCTTTGAGTGCAGTCTTATTCAGCAAACTGAGGGTAGGCGACACAGACATAAAATGCAGTCACTTACTGCGGGACACTGTGACATATATTGTCACTCTCGCATTAGACTATACAGTCACCAGCAGTGCTGTCAGTGCTCCCCAACGACACAACTCTATAGTCATTCAGGACTGAAATAGGCCTACTACTACTATTACTATTAGTGGATGGGACGTAAACACTACCATCATACCATTGGCTGTGTGGCAGAGATACACGACACGTACTTGGGCTGTGTGACGGTGTACAGTCGGTCACATAGTCACATGTTTAATTAGTACAACCGAGCCACTTGGTTACCAGTTAAAACTTCCCAAAGGAGGCGATTCTACCGGTCAAATGTTTAATGGGTATATCCAAGACACATGGCTATTTGTTACATTCGGTCAAAGGGGCGTTGCATACATCATTTCACATATGTAGGGTAGATCTGGGACACATGGTTACTGGCTAGAGCAGGTCTAAGTAGTCTTTGCTTCCGGTCGCATGCCTAAGGATACATCCGGGACACTTGGGTAATGGTTACCACCGGTCAAATATGGCGATGCATCCGATCAACTATGTAAAGGTACACCTGGGACACGTGGTTAAGTTGGATCCTACAAGAAGGGGTGCTCTGTCGGCTGTCGAATCCGGGACAAGCTGTTCCGACTCAAGCTTATGCATATAAAGTAACATGAGAAATGTTCGCATATCCTTTACAGGGCATCGCTGACAACATCAGCAACTTTCAGCTGATTGTTGATTTCTTGGCAAGATTAAGCTCAGTATTTTGGCAATGCTATCTGAGCAACATGTGCACATACCCCTAAGTTACCAACGCGGTTGGAACCGCTACCGATACTCGCTGTCGTCACGTTACTCACGAGAGTATACGGGATTAGGGAGAAAGTAATGTAACATGACACTTTTCGAATTTTCAATATACACTTTTATTGCCACTCTGTCGATATACGTTTTTACGTTCCCCCCCCCCACCCCACCCCCCCCCCCCCCCCCCCCCCCCCCCCCCCCCGAAACCCATTTCCAAGTCCAATATGTGTGTTTCACCTTATGTACTCATTGCTACGTTTGACATCCACATAAATGTGCAGGTTCTATCTAAAATTTCAAGATTCTCTTTCTCCACCTTTAGGAAAATGGTTAAACGTGTCACATGTCAACTATGCCGACCTCTAAAATTAATCAGCTGGTATAGTGTTACTATGTATATCCTGTGATTAGTAAATGTAGTAAATAAAGCAAACATGTATATGTTTGAATACTTTTATCGGACGCTCTATTAACGACCTCATCAAGTAGATATAATCTGCTATAAGCTTGAATTATACAAACCAACACTGTCTTTCCCCTATTTCGTGCTCCATGGTCTTCATTTGTGCATTATCCTCTTAGCGAAATATTTGTGATGTGGGGTAGTATACTAAATGTTCGATGCTGATCACATTCCAAGACTCCTATTTCCTTCGGACTTGTAATAAAGGTACAAGTGCATATTTCAGGAGATATATCTCCTGTATCATATACTGTGTTCAGAGATCTAGTGACCTGGTATATACTATAATCTTATAAGACAGTAACTTTACTTAAGTATCTACTTTCAGATGCGACTTTACATGACCGCAACATAGGAATACAAACGAATGCAAATCACATATTTTTTATTGGTCAGCCTGTTTTCCATCTTGCAAAACGTTATTTTCTCCAGGGCGATTCTTGTTTCAATTTTCAAAGAATCTTCCATCAGATGTTATGACTGTGCGGAGATAGTTTTACCGAGCCACTTGTATAAGAATATTCTGTTACTTGTTTATTGCAGTGGGGTGTTTAGTTCTGCCTATTGACGACCATATTCTGTGGGTGTTTATAATTGTAAATCTAACACTAGTTTTTTACCTTATCCAACAAGCCATAGGTTGCAGGTACTGTTAAATGTCTATCATCAATGCGAATTCATCAACATAACTAAGGTTATCGGATTGTCGTTCCAACAATGGAAAATATGTTAGCGGAAACAAGAAAGATGACGGTCAAACTAAGAAACATGTTAGCTAAAGTAATGTACTGTCTTAGTCAATGTAATAACAATGGTGGCAAAATTAAAAACAAAAATATCTCAACCAAACGTATAAATATGTCTACCAATCTTATAAAAATGTTTTCCCAAATAATAAAATATGTTAGCCAAATGTAATTTGAAAAAAAATAATAATATGTAAATTAATGCCAATGTATAAAACATGTAGGCCAAACATATAATTATGTCGACCGAAATAAGAAAACATGTTTGCCATATGTATTAAAATATGTTGGCCAAGATAAGAAATATCTTAACGAATCTTATAAAAAAAGAGGGAACAAATGTTAGCCAAACTAATACAACTGGTAGCAAAAGTACGAAATATTTCAAACAAGCCTACAAATAACTCGACCAAATTTATAAAATAAAGTAGGACATTGTTTTTACATACAAAATAATAAAAATCTTGGCCAAATTAAGAATCATTTCAACTAGCCCTATAAATAGGTCAACCAAAATTAGAAAATGAGTTATCCAAATGGCCAGTTAAAATATATCTGGAACAAACCTATAAGAAAGTTACAACATATGTTAGCCAAAGTAATAAATATGTTCGCAAAATTAAGAAATATATAACCTAATCAATAAATTACTCAATCAATCTATAAAAAGTAGAATGAATTATCAAAATACGATAAGTAGATTGTGAGCTTTAATAGAACACGATTACAAGAAACAAAATGGACATTGCGACCAAAGCCTTCGTCAGCACAGAAAAAAACAACACAGACACCAAAGTAATAAAATAATCATTACATAGAAACTACAGAGGTTACTTAGCTGAATCCTGTCTAGGTTGAATATGTCTAAAGCGCTAGCCGTTTGATGTGTGTGGAGACGGCCGGATGTGAGGAATTAAACTGGTCGATGAGTAACAGGGATTGGCTGAGATGCCCGATGGGCTGGGGTGGGTGGGGGAAGAACACCCATGTGGGCGAACGGTGAAGGGCGAATAAGCAGTGAACTAAAGCCGGCTATGTGGCGATTGTTTTAGTTCGCTGTTCCGCATACCCAGTTGGCGCGCGTTTAGAATGCAGTACGCCCTGTGTTGGTTAGCATAGAATAGCATGAGTAACGGTCGCTCAGAACGCAATGACAACAACCGAACGCAAACTTGTCAAAAAATCACTGACAGCAAAAGTAATACTAGGGATGATGGCAACGCTATGTAAAAGATACGCTATCACGTTATTCTAGTGGGCTATGCAGCCGCGCAAAAAAAAAAAAGAAGAAGAAGAAGAGAGAGAGAGAGAGAGAGAGAGAGAGAGATAGAGAGAGAGAGAGAGAGACAGAGAAACAGAGAGACAGAGAGACAGAGAGACAGAGAGAGATGGGGAGGGGGGAAGTTGGAAGTTAAATGAAATTATGTTGGACATTAAGGCCGTGAGGGGAGAGTGTCCCCAACAGGAAGGTGAGGCGGTCTTCCAACGTCTTGCGATCCCGTTCGTGAGATGCGCACACTTTGAGCGCCTGGACCTGTATGTCCACCACGCCACAGTGGTCAGAAATGTTGAAGTGCATGGTCATCGGTTTCTGGGCACCACTGCTGATATCATATAGGCGTTGCCTAAATCTGTCAGCAAGACGTAAGCCTGTCTTACCGATATACCTCATGTCGCAACGAGTGCAGACGATCACATAGATAACGTTGCGACTCGTGCATGAGAAACCCTCACGAATGTTGAAAGTGGTCTTGGGGAATGCCAGACTCTGGGTTTGAAGTACATATGGGCAGGTATTACAGCCTGATCGAAGAAAAGCCATCGTACCAAGAAGAGACGTATGAGGGTGGGGTAGACTACTATGGACCAGCACATCTCTGAGGTTACGATCCCGTCTGTAAGCCACAAGAGGGGCCTCTGAAAAGACATCTCGAGTGATCGGGTCAGCCCGGAGAATAAATAGATGCCTAAGGAGGATATTCTTGGCAGCAATATTGTGGGGGTGGTATGTTAATGAAAGGATCGGCCTATCGTTTCGTGGGTTAGGCCTGGAGGAGAGATCCTCGGTACGACTAATAGACAGACAGCGGTAAAGGGCTGTAGACAAAACTTTATCAGGATAGCCACGAAGGCAGAAGAAATTCAACATTTCGTGGGTTTTGTGACGGAAGTCATTATTATCCTAACAAAGCCGTCAGAGACGTAAGAAGAGGGGGGATGTGAGGAGGTTTAGTTTAGTTTAGTTTAGTCGAGGGATCAACATCAAAGCACACGGGTGCAACCGATATGTGCTCCGTTCTCCTCCTAACTCAAACCTGAGTCTAAAGAAACTCATCTCAGTGCACGGACTCCTTAGCACCGGCGAGGATCCTGAAATAATTTGGATAGATGTTTAACTCGAAATTTTTGCCCGGGCAGCGCCGTTAGGCTACTCTTTTTCGATTTCCACCTGCTACGGGATTTTTTACGTACGCATCAATACACACGGGTGTCCGATCTCACTACCCAGAGACCAGGGGAAATTTATTAATATAAGTCCCGAGAAAAAATCCCGGCATCACCGGGGCTTGAACCCGGGACCTCCATTAGAGGCGGACACCATACCTCGAGACCACGAAGCCCCCCGAGGAGGTGTAGAAAAGGAATGCGTGGGAGTCAGCAGGTTTATAATAAACCGTCGTACGCAAACGAGCGGAACCTAAAGAGACTGTTAGATCTAGGAAATTGACAGCCGACGAAGAAATAGTGGAGGTGAGTCTGAGGCAAGGATGAACGTTGGAGAAAAAGGAAATTAAGTCCTGGAGATCTGCCAAGGGCATGTCTGAAACACCAAAGCAGTCGTCGATGTATCCCCTGTAGAGCTCCTGGAGCCTACCGGTGTATTGACTCCATACCTGGTGCTCCAGATAGCCCATGAAGAGGCATGCATAACTAGGACCCACACCGCTGACCTGGTCGAAATAGTCCCCATTGAACTCAAACGAATTGAGGTTGAGGACTAACTCTGCGAGACGCAGCAATGGTCCAGTGGCTATGGTGGGGTTGTGCCTTTTCTCCAAGAAACATTCCAAGGCTTTAAGGCCGTCAGTATGAGGAATAGATGTATAGAGTGAAGTCACATCTAAAGTGAAGATGTGGTACTGAGAAGGTGTTGCAAAACTGATGGAATCAAAGATAGAGGTAGCGTGGTTAGTGTCTTTGATATACGAAGGGAGACTAGCAACCAAAAGCTGAAATATGCTGTCTAGTATATCAGGAGGTAATCGACACCCACATGGGGGCTGTCGCGGGGGGCCGGAAGTCGTATTTCCTAATATGAAAGGTATAGCTCTGCAACAGGACCCCCTGAAAGATGGACCTAATTTTTGAATTTTTGGCGGGACTTTTCTTGGGTCCTTCCAGTGTCACTTCCGGCACTTCCGGTTGACTTCCGGTCCACCCATACCCGGTGCCCCGGCCTCAGGTACCTCCACCGGCCGCCTCGGCTTCCCCCGACCGCTCCCGAGACCATTCAAAGACAGCGAGGCAAGCCCCGGGCATGTGGTATACTTATATAGATAAATAGACCAAATAGGAGCCGGACACCCGAGTTCGAGTCCCAGTCTGTGGGAGTGGGTGTGTGTGTGTGTGTTTGTGTGTGTACGGGGTAGGCCGATGTGAGGGGTGCGAGGGAATGGGCCTTACCCCAGATATTAGCCTTTGCCCCACAAAGGGGCCGCCAACGCACACCTACTGAGAGGAAATAAAGAATGGTGAAGCACAAGGTCTTTGCCCGATCGAATGTAGTATAAACTACACTTTGATCTGACCCAAAAGATCGCTTGAGCATATTCAACTTTAGGAAAAAAGACTGAAGCCAGATTACGGCTATTAATTCTGTATATGGGTATATTGCCACAATTCATAAACACGTAATAAAATATAGACACAGATTAATCCCAGAGATAAAAAGTAGGAACATTCGTTAGCCAAACTAAAAATAAAAATGGACAAAATATGAAATATTTCAACAAAACTTATAAATTTGTCAACCAAACTTATAAAATATAGGAAAATGTGTAAGCCAAATTAATAAAAAGAAATGAAAAAGGTTAGACAAAATATATAACTGCTCGACCAAATGTAAAAAAATTAAAGAATAAGAAAATGTGTTAAACAAATCAAGAAATATTTCAACCGAATTAATAACATATGTAAAATGATGGACATATTAGGAAATATAAACGACAAACAAAGAAAACAATGGTTACTAATTTGAGAAAAATAATCATTGAATTAAGAGGCATGATGGTCAAACCAAGAAACGTGTATGCCAACGTAAGAAATAGGTTAGACAAATAAAGAAGCATGTTGAATAATGTAAGAAATAGCTCAACCAAACTGATAAATATGTCCACTGAAACAAGAAAACGTGTTTCCCACATTGGGAAAAATTGTGGCCAATGTAAGATATATCTCGACCAGACTTATAATAAAAGTAAGAATATATAATATATGTTAGCCAAAGTCATAAATATGTTGGTCAAAAATAAATAAATAAATAAAAAATAAAAATAATTCAAACACACTGATACATATCTCAACCAAACGTACATAATGTAGGAAAATTTTTCGACAAAAGTAAGAAAATATGTTAGCCATAATAATACAGATATTTATCAAAATGATAAAAGTGTTAACCGAACTCAGAAATATACCTCGCAAAGTTAGATAATAGTTTAGCCAAAGTAGGAAAAAGATAGACCAAATTATAAACAAATAATGACCACATTAGATTTCTCTTTATTGTTTCCAACTTAAATGTTTCATGTAGATATCAAATTTGTTAATTGTGTAAGATTTTTATTTTGAATTAAAAAAAAAAAAAATTCATTCTATTAACTTATTGCCTAAGATACTTTTCACTTTTTGAAATATAAATTTAATTTGCGGTATTCTGTTCTTAAATTCGTTTGTATACCTATCACCTCATGTCATTATAATGACCCTTATTATATAAAATTATCCACTTGGTTAAGACTTATATCTTCTATTTTGATCTTTCTATCAATGTTCGTAATCTATATATGAACTATTTTGTCAATTTTCCTTCCATACTTCAATACTGCTCTTCACCTATTTTCAGTTTGTATTGTCTTTCTTATTCTTCTTAGTAGAATCATAATTTTAGAAGACTGTAAAAGAAAAGATGGTTTCTCATTGATATCCTTTTGATCAGTGACCATATGGTCGATGACCATATTTATTGTCTAAAAGCGTCAAGTAAGTTAGGGATTAAGGGAGAGCCGATTTATCTCCAGTAAGTTGGAAAATTTGCCCAATCAGTAGAAAACCAGTTGTACTCTAAATAAAGAGAATGTTAGTGTTAAGTGATATAAAACGATGAAGGTTGATTTGAAGATGTGTCAGATCAATCATGCAGACATGGTTTTAAGAAAGGTCGACTGCATAACATTCACTGTTGGTTGGAGGCTTGACTCTATTGTGAATGTAAAATGACAATGGGTGATAAAGGTGGACAGCGTAATAAATGATATTTTAGTTAGACTTCAAGAAACCACGTGTATTGTTGAGAGATGGTAGAAAGGAAGGTTAGTGTAGCAGGTATTGTGGTATGGGAAGTTGAAGATGTCAGCAATGAGAAATGTCCCTTTGGGGAAGAACGAACAAATGATATCAACAACATATCGTGTTGAACGACAGACTGCATTGCCAGAAATATTGTTTCGTTATAACTGTTTCATTGATGTTCATGTACTGAGGAGGTTGAGCTCTTTGTGATGTGACATAAAAATTGTGAAGCTCTCAATGAAAGACTAAGACACTGTGTGGTAGTCAGAAAACCAAGAGTGTAGATAGAGGCGTGAATAGACTGTAGAAGTCTTTCTTCAGCAGACACTCTGGAATGCTACCACCGAGACATCTCCTTGCTCTTAATTGCATGACTATATTCGCCAGAATTCTTCTCAAACGCACAACAGCTCTTATCGACCAAAGTGTTCTTCCTGAGAGTCAATGCTGCTTCAGAAAAGAACAAGGAACTGGTGA